>JAWPHD010001346.1:0-331197 GCA_037043455.1 Cyrtodaria siliqua
TTTTTTAATGCTGTCTAGCGGCTGTAAAACGTCGCAAAGACTACACATCTTTATTGCTATTACTTACTGGTCCTTTGAGAATCATCAATCCCAATATTTGTGGCTTAACAGCAGAATACCGCTTAAAGCCGATGTTAGGGCCGTGAGGGTTGTTGCACCACATATTACCTCTTATGAATAGACTAAATAAAACCGAGTCTGCTACCTTTCTCTATTGTTTGTGTTTTCTGCTTCCAAGGGCTCCCTTTTCAGTAGTTATTCATGTTTATTATGTTGATTATTCCCGACCAATTCCTCTATGTTTATAGAAATGGACGTCAAGTTCCTCATTTTGACATGGCCCAAACCAATTCCTCCATGTTTTTAGAAATATATTTCCTCTATTTTCATAGAAGAAGACTTCTTTTTCTTTATTTTGATTGAACAAGACCAATCCTTCAGGTATTTATAAATGGACTTCCTGTTATTCACGTTGTTTGGACCAGATAAATTACTCCATCTTTACAGAAGTGGACTTTAGTTTCTATAAGTTTGATGGCTTACATAACCAAGACAAAAAAGCCGTTCCCATCACATAATATAATTATAGATTATGTCAGTAACACAACGTTTCTATTTACTGTTCTTAGCTACGTTTACAGGCAAACTGTAACATGTATGTTTAATCATGCATTGCTAAACGTATCTTTGGAGTTGATATTGAAACTGAAGCAAAAGTAGTATGACTTACATAATCATGTAATAACAATATCAAATGTTATTATGGACAATATTATAAAAGTATTGCCTTTTAGTGAGGTCGATATGTGTATTTATCAATATTGAATTATTTTTTTTAAATTTTGAATTTTTTTAAATTTTGAATTTTAAATTTGAATTTTAAATTTTGGAAATTTGAATTATGAATTTTGAAATTTAGAAATTTGAATTTTGGAATTATGAATTTTGAAATTTTGAATTTTTGAAATTTGGAACTTTGAATTTTGAATATTCATGGAAATTGAATTTTTCATACTAATTTTTCACAAAATTATCTTTGACTCCGCCCACAGGTCAATATACAAAAGTCAATATACGTTTTTCAGGTCAATATAACTTTTTATTTTTAATCATGTGATCAACTTTTAACCAGTTGTATTCATTCAATAATTTGGTTTAATAATAACAAATGTTATTATGGGCAATATCAAATGTTATTATGGCAATTGATCGATGAAGAGATATGATAAGTAAATATAATAACTGTTTGCAATTTAGTCGCTATGCCAATCAAATATTCAAGGAGTATATTTTACAGGAACCTTTTTTGCATTGCAGTCTTCTGTTATCGAAATATTATTATCATAATAAACGGCATCCATAGGTTAAAGGACGTGAGCGTTTGATGTTTGTCTTAAATATGGTATTTTCGTACTCTTATTGGTTTGTTCTCTTGTTGTTCTGGCTTCTGCCAAGTCGGTGAGTACTGGAATTGTGACTTGCTAGGCCCTTGTTCTTGTATATGCATATATACATGATCATCTATATGTTACACTTATATTGCCTATTAATGTTGCCTTGTTTGTTAGAGAATATAACCTGGCGGGTATTTTTTCTTAACGATGTCCCATCTTATTGGAATGACAACAGGGTAAGAGGGTTGGTGCACCCTAGAGCCTGCTTAAAGAAAGCAGTGGCATTTTTGTCACTGACACTTCCAAGGCAGTTGCCCTATTTTTAACCCGTTTGTGTTTGTGATGTCACATGCATTGCTCTTTTTAACATTGTTATTGTTGTATGTTTGGTTGACTGTGTTCTGTGAAAGCTTAATTTCCTGTTCGACTGTTATACCTACTTCTGTTGCCGAATAAGGCATTAATGTATAGATAAATAAAGTGAAAATCCGAGTGTCATAGATATCCTCAAGTGCAGTAGACGTAGCTAGTTATTTTCCAGGAATTATTTACATTAAATGTCAAATATCGTTGTATTATGTGGGCGAGATAAACGACTTTAGTCACATAGTATTGAATCAGCTGGGTTCAAAGCAGCAACAAGAAACGTTATGACGTTTGAAGCAGACATGTAATGGTATATTATGTGGGAAAGAGCATTAAAACGCTTGAGGTCATGTGCCGTTGTTACTCGTATACGATCATATACTTATAACTATATGCGTTCACATGTCGTCTGTCTAGATATTGCTACATACAAGTGTTCGTTTCTAAGTATTTTTATGCTTATATTCTAATTTGTATTTATGTGCATATTTAAGCTTTCAGTTTATTATGTTTACACTTTTATCTGGGCAATGTTATCTTTGAATAGTAAATCGGGCTTGATTCATGTTAAATGATTCATACTCTGCTTGTGTCATAATCTAGGGCATGTGGGTCAAAATCCACCAACCCACCGTGGAAAGGTCCTCTCATAGTCCTTAGCATTTGTGTTTCCGTCTAAACATTTTTAAGAAAGAAATAAACTCCAAAATAAAAGTAGGTCAATGTAAATCAAGAGATGACCATGCTAAGATTTAGGGGAGTGCGTTGTTAAAATGAGAAAAAAACACACAGTATACTGCTACCATGTGCATAAATAGTCCGTTACACAACTGAAAAAGTCAAATACGTGTTAGGTGCAATAAAAGTAACCATATAAAAATCGAAATTTCTTGGAGTTAATTATAAAACCGTGCATATTGACATTGCATTAGCAAATTAATGTTTTAAATATAACATGTATGGCTTTGCTAGACAGGTTAACAGCGTACTTAAATCAGTAATGAAAATATTTTCAAGATTCTCACGGAAAAAGCGATGTCAAGGTTTGTAAATGTGATATACTGTTTAACATAAATGTAGACCGTTCTTGTTTTATTTTCAATATGTATCCATGTATAACGTTGTTTGAAGACGGTATAGTTTCTTAGAAACTGACTGATTTAATTTTTTAAGAAAGAAATAAACTCCAAAATAAAAGTAGGTCAATGTAAATCAAGAGATGACCATGCTAAGATTTCCAATCTGAGACGGTATGCGAGTGGTTTTGCGGTCTGAAATTTCGTTTTACTGCGACACGGTAGCGTGGTTATCTCGATTCTAATGCTTTTCCATTCAAATGTTACAAATATCAAATGAAATCCTACATACACACTTGTTTTTCTAGGAAAACTTAAATTCACGGATGCCAGCATTTTGTTGACGTCATCCAATGCCTGGTTTTGGTCTTTATCAATTATTCAATTGGCCACCACGGGGACGCAGTATTAGCCAAACTAAAAAAGTATGAAAGGAGAAATAGATGTGTATATCAGTGTATATAGGGAAATATGTGAACCAGTATTTCCATGAACCTGGGTAACAATGTTTCTTGTGTGGTGCCCTTTCAGTTGGATACGTTTGTAGTTGATCGTTATCTAAGATGGCAGTTGTTTCTAAAAACAGTCTAAAATGTTTAAACATGATATTATTATTCGGACCAAAACATTTGTAACTGTTGGACTTAATACTTTTGGCTCGACTTTTGTTGAAACAAAAGAAGCTAATGTCATAACTTGATCGTCGTTGTCTGCCTCTGCATCGTTTGCGTCCCCTGGTTAAGGTGTTATGTGTAAGCTTGTTTCTCTGAGACTACCTCTAGTTCAGAATGGATTGAACGTTTCGGCATCATTAGACAACATCATAGTGCCAGGTTCTGTAACTCCTGCATTTATTTTAACAAAAATATGGTCGTTTTTATACTTACGCTTGGTGAGAGGAAAACCCTTTTTTGTGGGGGGTTGGGGGGTGGTAATAGTGATCATGACCTTATATAGAAATATGTATTCTGCACAATAACTTTGAAAGCATTACACACGCTATCGTGAAACTTTATTGGTATATTACCCTTGGTCAGAGGTGGAACACAGTGGTTTTAGGGTCAGCCGGTCAATGGTCGAGGTAGCCATGACCTGCTATGGAAATATTCATTCTGCCCAATAACTATGAAACCATAACACTTAATATACTCGTGACAAAAACAAACTTTAACCAGGGGATGCAAACGATGCTGATGCAGATGCCGACGACGCGAGAGGATGAATTCTTATGTTTTTTGGGCTCAGTAGGTCAAAAGTCAAGGAAGCCCTGACCTTATATGGAAATACTCACTCTGCGCGCTAACTTTGAAAACATAAAATCTACTCATGAAACTGCATAGGTAGACTTCTCTTGGTGAGACGAAGAAACATATTGTTCTGGGGTTCAATAGGTCAAATGTCAAGATCGACATGGCTTTATCTTGAAATACACATTAAAAATGCGATGACTTCAAAACAAAATCAGAGTATTTTCCCAATCAAAAAATGGGAGAACTTTCCCAAAACAATTTGGAAATATTTCCCAATAACAATTTTTTTAAATTTTCCCATTTTATTTTGGGAAATTTTTTATTTCATTAAATTACAAACAGTTGTCAACACTGCAATGGAAGATGTTTCCAGGCTTTGAAATGTTGTTTAGCTATTACAAAAAAAAATTCCCATGGGCTTTTCCCAAATTCGTTAATGGGAAAGTTTTCCCATGAGAAAATATCAAAGTGCTCGTATCGCTGTAAAAATACGTCATAAAACCATAAATATGAAAGCTGCATACTGTTTTGACATTATCTTAAAAGGTAAATACTTTATATTTTTCACATGGGAATACTGCCCAAATCATTATAGTAATGATAGTTCCCATGGGACAATAGGACAATTTACAAATAGAATTTTCCCATGGGAGAGGTCAACTTCGCGTCAAATTTCTCGAAAAAATTTAAATGTCGCCGATGAAATATAATATAATTTTACAATCATTTGATTTGTACTTTCATATGATATAGGCTAAAGTGCCCTAGTTTATCGGAATTATTTGCTGTTTTTGTCAAAAACCATCGCGGCAAAAACAAAACGGTGGCTGTTTATAGTGGATTTTTTAAGGGGCAACTGGGAAAGACTTATATGGACAATATGCTTGAGGGCAATACCCCCAATTGTTGTTACATTAACGTGGTGGTTAGATATATTATTTACCTTGTAGTACTTTTTTAAAATGTAATGTACATATTACAAAACACATATTAAACATAAAGAAGTGTTTTGTCAAATGAGAATATTTTTCAAGTAAATAGTGTAAAATAAAGTCACATTGTCATTTTAATACCATTCGATGTTGTTTTTCCCCTATAAATCCTATTTTAAACATCTTCAACATCAGTTTGAATGTCTTTATGGTTCTCATAATACCAGCTTGATATCATGCAGATGTATACTCAATTGGTCATAATAGATATGTTGACGTTTATGGTCGTCTATAGACCATAATCTCCTTAGTAAAGTCAAGTATTGAATTTTATACATTTGCAGCACTTTATTAATTGACGTCGTTGTAATATGCTTCACACTGCACTTGGTATATATAACGTGGACACCTTTACTCTGGAGAGTCTCAACGAATTGATATTCTATATTGATTTATGAAACGGTTTTGGCAAAGCGCGCAAAACATCATATGAACAATTGAATTATACGACGGGTTTTATATTGTCAATTCCAGGTTTGTTTAGTGCTATGCGGTGGCTGTAAAATACTGCACCGACTACAAGTTGGTAGTGTTATTACTAACTGGTCCTTTGGGAATCTGTGTGCATTTTACGTAAATGGGGACGTGAGAGGTGCTGCACCTTATATTATCTATCATGGACAGACTCTTTAAAACCGAGTCTATATTGTATGTATTTGTTGCTTCCATGGGGATCCCTTTTTCTGTATTTGTTGACATTCACAATATCTATTGTTTAGTGTTGTGTGGCGGCTGTAAAATGTCGCCTAGACTACATACACACCAATAGTGTTATTACTTAATTGTCCTTTGAGATCATCCAGCCCAATCGTTGTGGCTTGAAAGTAGAATATCGCTTAAGCCAGTATTGGTTATGATGAAAGCTGTGCACATTATATTACCTTCCATGAACAAACCCCATAAACCGAGCCTGCTACTTTTCTCTATTATTTGTGTGTGTATCTTCCAAGGGATCCCCTTTATAGAATGTATTGACATTTACACTATAGTTTGTTTAGTGCTATGTGGCGGCTGTAAAAGGTCGCTCCGAATACAAATCAGTGGGGTTTGTCTCGCCTTTTCGAGGGAAAAAAATAGATATAGGTGTTGCTTTTCCGGCGGCGGCGGCAAATTTTGCGTTTAGGTCATTTTCTCCCAAACTTTATCACTAGAAATTTCACACTTTGCTTAAAGTTGTATCTTGAGTGGTACATTCAACATGACAAAGCAAATGTGGATGTGACCTTGAACTTCCAAGCAAAGGGCAGATAACTTAATATGTTTTACATTCAACGTTTGCGTCAAGATCACTTTCTCACAAACTTTATGCATTACAACTTTCAAACTTCGCTTATAGTTGTTTCTTTGGTAGTACATCAAAACGTGTTTTAAAGCAAATTTGGATGTGACCTTCACCCTCCAAGCAAAGGGCAGATAACTTTAATTGTTATATTCACTTTCTCAGGGAAGACTTTAATAGAATGGCATTTTGCTTTTAAACAAATGCACTTAAATGTCATATCAGCAAAATGTAAACTCCATTGTTTTTAGTTATTAAAATGTTTACTAACTTTCATTTAAGCAACATTTATCTTTATCTTTTATTTCTAAGTCCCGCCTCGTAAGGCGAGACATGTGAATCCGCGGATTTCTTGTATAACTTACTGTTCTTTTGGGAACATTTAACAATAATAACAAAATGAAATGTAAGACCAGATGTGAGGACACATTGCCTTGACTATTTTATTTGGATTATAGAGGTCAATTAGGAGAATAAATACTGATAAGGGAGATCACTGAAAGAAAGAAAGAAAGAAAACAAAAAAGTAAGGAAAAAGAAAGAAAGATTAGTAATAAGTAAATAAACAAGTAAGCAAGCAAGTCAGTAAGTTAGTAAGTAATTCAGTTTGTTAGTTAGTAAGTAGCAAGTACGATAGAAAGTAAGTAAATGTAAGCCAGTAAGCAAGTAAGAAAATAAATAAATGCAAATGAATAATAAATAAATGAATGAATCATCGGAATAGTTTTTTAAAAAAAGAAGGTAATAAGTATATAAATCAGTAAATAAGTTAGAAAATAAATACATATAAATATTTTGCCGGGGGTTGGTGTTTTAATTATTTACTCCCAATTCCGTTTTGCAGGTTTTCATCTTTTATTGTAAATCATAGTAAGCAACCGGGTTTGTGGAACCAAAATATTGCTTTCACTATGAGGTGAATGCAAAACTATTTTTCTAAGTACTAGTATGAGGCCTGCCCAATACGACTGCTTTTGCAAGAGTGAAGTTAAATGCAGAATAAGGCGGGAATCTCAGAGTGCAAAGTTATTGAACTGTGAAAAACAAACATCCATCAATCACTCATACTGAACAAGACAAACCAGTTTACCATACAACATCACAATATGCTCACAACATCTATATACAATTCATTCATGTACATTTGTAAATAGTGGGAATATCAATATTATGATTTGGCCTCTTCATATACCTGGAAAACCAGTCACCTGTAACTTTAAAGCACTGTGGTCAACTATGTTGATGCAATATCGGTTAAAGTGAAATATGAAGACAGGTCAACAAATAAATAACTGAATAAATAAATGACTGAATTATTTAATTAATAATTTAAAAATAATCGAACTTGGTCTGAATTTTGATACTTGACATACAACAAATGTGGACTTAGAAGATCACACGGTTTTCTTTAAAATGAGCGGAAACCATTTTTCCTTTGCGGGTCGGACGGAGGGTGGATGGACCATTACGTGGGGCCGCCTTAATTCCATTAAGCGACGAGAAAGCTTTTATAAGCATGCTTTTATAACGTATATTTCGGCAATAAAACATGTTTAAAATAAAAATCTGAAAAAAACATGTGATAACCTGTTTAAAATTACATATTAAATGCTATAATTTTACAATATGCAAACTTTTTAAGCCGAAATTAAGGTATTATTTCATACCCCAGCCAACCCCGTTTTCGCTTTTTGGAGAAGGGGTTGGATGGGGTATGAAAGTTAATACTCGGACCACGTAATGCATAGCGCAATCCTTTTGTCCCCGTCCGGTTACAGTGAAGAGTGCTAATAAATACATACAATAAAGTTTTCTACAATTATCCTATGTCTCAGTATATGGTAGGTTTAAGGGTAGTAATCACCCTATCACTCAGCCTTGTTCCAATTTACATCACGCAATAAATGTCCGGGCCTTATCTTTTTCGAAGTCAGTTTACTTCCTTTTCTTCTGCAAAACACGCAAACATCGGCTATATTTATGTAAAGATTTTTGTTTTCTTGTGTGTGTGGAGGAGCAAAGGGGCAATATAACAATCGTTTCAAGAGTATTGGATTGTAATTTTAACTATATGTAGACGGCAGCTAAGCAGGTCATAAGTCTATGTGGTAGATGTCTTACAGCTAATAGGTTACGTTGGGTTTACTGAGTCTGTTCATGTGAGGTAATATAAAAATGCACCACCTCCCACGGTGTCAGACCGGTGAAAATCAGCCCATTGAACACAATATAGGCTATATTTGGAGATCAGTCACAAGTTCCACGACATTCGTTCGCTTAAATACACTTTTATTCTGTGAATTAAACACATTTGGCTAGCAAACGGTCCCATATCTGGAATAAAACACCGATTCAGTTTTTCAACATTTCGCGTCATTCATTCACACCATGCGTATTTTGAAATAAACATCTGTCAAAACCACATCTCTACCTAACCTCTGTGCTCATACCCTCCAAAGAAATAATCCTGACAAACACAGTAAAATACTTACTATTCATGACAACAGACATACTATTTTAACCACAGGTTAGATTTAACAATGAAATAAAAACTAGTCTTGGGAAATTGCATGCAAACTAGAAACTTTGGATTTGTTCAAGGAACTATTTTAGCACCCTACGACCCGGAAGTACTTCCTGACTGGTCTGACACCTCACGTCCCCAAGCACAGGCTTAAGTGGTGTTCCTCTCTACAACCTTACTGATTGGGTCCGATGATACCAAAGGATAAATAAGTAATAACACTATCTATTTCTAGCCCGGGGAGACTTACTAGTGTGGATGTCAATAAATAAAACGAAGGAATCCTTCAGAATAAAGATTGCTGTGATCGTTCGCGTATGATGTTTCTGAGATATCGGCAAAATCAAATAACTATGACAAAGTAATAAGCTTGTGTCTGAACCTGGTTTTACATCCTAGCAACGCAATATGAAATTGGCAAATTGCTTAAACTGTATGACAGCAATGCGAAATATATTTGAATAAGTTAATGAAGTTATCTAGCCGGTTACTTAAATGTGATGCGTGTGTTAAATAGGTGTATCGCATGACCAAGCAGTAATAGGGTCACCATCTAGGAGCTTTAGGAAATGATGATTTATATATGTAATCGCGTGGTCGTACATGTGCATCTTTAAAGTATCATAGGCATTGGCATAGTGCTGGCATTGACACTTTCCTCACTTTGGCACATTCCTGGTATTGCCACAATCCTGACATTGCTATTGTCCTGACATTGGCACAGTCCTGACATTGGCACAGTCCTGGCATTGGCACATTCCTGGTATTGGCACTTCTGACAATGTTTTGCCAATGACACTATTTTTTGCATTACCATAGTCTTCACATTGGCACAGTATTGACATTGACACAGTTTTGGCATTGACACAGTACTGACAATGGCACAATACTGATATTGACACAGTCCTGGCATTGACACAGTCCTGATATTGGCCCAGTCTTTCCAATGGCACTGTCCTGACATGCGCACATTCTTGACATTGGCGCAGTCTTGGCATTGGAACTGTCCTGACAATGGCACAATCCTGATATTGACACAGTCCTGACATTGACACAGTCCTAACATTTACAGTCTTGGTATCAATACGATGGAATATGTATATATATGAGTTACCAACTCATAATTCACTTTTAATCGACACATATGCATTATTATATGACCTGAACACCTGGATAGAATTTTGATAAAACAATTGTGCAGTGTAAGTTTGACGTTATTTGGAGGGTTAGTTTCTTAAACCAACACAGGGTTTTATCATTCAAACAGTCAAACGTATTAATCATTTGCGTGTTATAAATTGAACTCCATTGTTTTCCAAATGTGTACAAATAATACAGTATGTTGGTCATTGTAAATAATGGAAAAAAAAATACCAGTGATTTAACACGCAATTCGCAAGAATCACAATTCTTTTCCGTCTGTAAACAACCGAAGCTATATCTGTGGCATTAATTATTTATGAAGATGGATTAAATATCATTTTAACGACAGTTTTCTTTTTGTAAGGAAAGTTATTTATAATGGGCAGAGGGAAATCAATTGTTAACTATAAAACAATTGAACGCGCGACATCGCAAAACTTTGAACACATGCACAAATACCATAGCAGATGGACGATCAATTGTATCATACAACAAAATCCTCTGCTGAAAATATCAACAATTGTTTGAGGAATAGACTTGGTTTTGTAGAGAACATGCGGACCCAAACTCGCTTTCTACTTGGAAAAGTCAATTCTTAAAATTATAGATACACGTATCAACTTTTATAATGCTAACCCCTCTTTACTACCTCCGAGACCTAGGTTTTCCTTTCGTAATTTAAAATCGGGAATTTAGGAATTTCATAATAAATTTGTTTTAGTTCCTGCAGATAAAGCAGCTAATACTGTAATTATTGTTTGACGCCTACATTACGTCAATGTTTTATCTCTGGAACTCGGCAGCACCAATTCGTATACTCCAGTTAATTCGTCTGAGGATGATGTTGTTTCCGCACATATCACTCGGTGCACTACCTTCAAGGCTGGTGTAAACGATAAGCAAAATAAACTGCCTACCATGTACTGGATTCCTAAATTACATAAAAATCCGTATAAGGCTCGCTTTATTTCTAATTCTAGTGCCTGCACCACGACAAACATCTCCAAACTTTTAACTACTTGTCTTACTGCCGTTAAAGATCACGTTTAACTATATTGTGATAAAACTTATGAAAACTCTGGGATTAATTTATTTTGGTATATAAAAAATTCAGGAGACGTTCTTGATAATTTTTTCAATAAAGGTCAAGTTTCATCAATAAGTACTTATGACTTCTCTACACTATATACAACCTTACCACATCACCTTATTAAAGACAAGCTTATTTCTCTTATTCAAAAAACATTCGATAGAGTAAATATTACAATTTTGGCATGTAATAATATTAAAGCGTCTTTTACTAACGGCAGTTTAGACAATTATACTATGTGGACTTGCTATACAGTTTGTGAAGCACTCATCTTCCTATTAGATAATATTTTCGTCAGGTATGGTACCACCGTTTATAGACAAATTGTTGGTGTCCCTATGGGTACGAACTGTGCATGTCTTTATTCTGCGCAGATTTGTTTTTATTTTGCTATGAAAGGGATTTCATGTTGAGTCTTTCACCAGATACCCAGGCAGATGTTATTGAAGCTTTTAATGACGCCTCTCTGTATCTGGATGACATACTGAACATTGACAACCCTTTCTTTTCAACTCTGGTTGATAATATTTATCCTAAAGAACTTCAGCTTCATAAAGCTAATATATCTGATAATAACACTTCTTTTCCTGATTTAGATCTCTCGATTGAAAATGGTGAAATAATTAGCAAAATCTATGACAAGAGAGTTGATTTTAATTTTGACATTGTTAATTACCCCCACTTGGATGGGGATGTTCCCCGAGCAACTCTTATGGGGTGAGTGTGTCTGAACTAATTCGTTTTTTAAGAGCTTGTACTCGAGTTGAGGACTTTAATATTCGTAATCTTTGTATAACTAAAAAGCTACTCAATCAGGGTTACCGTTACCATAAACTTCGTAAAACCTTTGCAAAACCCTGATCTTCTTTCCAAATATAAAAAAGTAATTTAAGGACTCTTCTGCGACAAGGACTATCACAACCTGACTTCTATATGTGATGTGATTTATAAATTTCGTAAGATTCTTGGTCATGATCACTTTCATACTATCTTTGTTAAACTTGTTAAAAAGTTTATCAAAAGAGGTTATGACCCTATCATTTTGCAACGTACTGCATGCTTGGTGGTGGACACGTTTTACTGTTCGCCACTATGCTTTCCTCTTTAATTGTACGATGACCGGACAGGCTGTGAACCCTATGATGACGCCTACCTAAAGTCCATTGGGACGTTGGTGTTTGACGTTTGTCTGTGATCTTTCCTGTCATGCCATTAATGGTTTATTCTCTTGTTGCTCTGGCTTCTGCAAAGTCATTGAGTACCTTCATTGTGGCTTTCTAGGCTATTGTTTTTTTGTATTATATTTACACGAGCATATTTGTGTTTTACTTGTATTGCCTATTGATGCTGCCTTGTTGGTTAGATATTAGATCATGGCGGGGATTTCTTTATTTACACTGTCCTGTTTTAATGGGATGTCAGTAGGGTAAGTGTGAGGTTTGGTGCACCCTAGAACCGGTTTAAACCCCCCCCCCCCCCCCCCACCACCAGTGGCCTTTGTTGCCACTGACCGTTCCAATGCGGTAGCCCTATTGTCAACCCTTTTGTGTTTGTGATGTCGTTTGTATTTTTTATTACTTTTGCCTACTCGTTTGTCTGTTTGCGTGTTTGTTTTTGTGTTTTGTGGTTGACTGTCGTCCTTGAATGCTGCTTTCCCTGTCCGATATTTTTATCTGTCTTGGAAGCAAGACATGCAAGCACATCAGGATTCATATTATTTGTTTGGACTAAAACTGCTGAACCAACATTTTCTATTTTTAAGTATAGAATCCTGAAAACTAATTTGTCTCACATGTTTGTTGGTAGGCTTTTATGACAGTTAACGCAGTTATTTTCCCTATCATTTAACGTGGTTTACTATGGATACTTATTAAATGAAAACTGTTCCACTAAATTTAAAGTTGCACTAATCTGTTTGGGGAATAAATTCCATTTAGTTTTAATGGCATTTTCATTGTTTGGCGTCTGGCAGTATTATGCCATGGATGTTTTTGAGAAAATGATTTCTGTGTGCGCTGTAACTGAAGAAAACCGTAAATGCACGTGCATTTAATATCACATGTGGAATGATATGCAGATAAAAAAGTTTAAATGTCGACTCGGTATATGGATTATATAATATTTTGACCAAAATGCCTCAAATTCTAACTTTTCAAAGGTATTTTTTCTGGTGCGTTTTCATTGACCGTGAGTATATTTTCTGTCGTCCTCAGACATCCTAATATACTACAAATCCGATGTGTCTACCCCCAAAGCCTTAAACACGTGCAAAACGTCCAAAGCAGATGGACGATTATCCGAATGAGACAAAATGTGCACATGTTCTGAATAATCATTACTGCACTTCTGTGGAACTTTGTCGTCGTTCACATGACGTCGAGTTCCCTTGTGTATATTCATTGTATTTCTGAGACCGCCTAGCGAGCAAAATTCCAGTGTTGTGTGGTTCTATCAAGTTCTGATTAAAGTGAACAAAACAAAATGTCAAGCATTCAACGTACGTGTGGTTTGAATCGTCGAATACATCGGTGTATCTCATGTCGTTGAACGAATGCATCCACCAGCCTAGACATGCACCAGCCTAGACACTGATTCTTTGAGATACTGTCCCATGCCTCCAGATAAATAGGTGGCTGCACTTCATCTGAAAAAATCCTGTGGTTGCCGGGGTAGAATACAACCACCGCAAATCCCGCTAGAGACAAAGGGGTAGGATCCCCCTTAATGTTCATTTTGTCATTTTTTTATCATGCTCATTCAAGCTTTTCTTCATGACACCGCATACTCAAATGTGGAAACGTGGCTCCATCGTAAATGGAGGGTCTTCAATAGAATTTGCAACAACTCTGCAGTTCTGCAGGTTAGAAAGTTCTAGGCTGATTATCCATAGTTTATCTTGATGTAAGTGGAGGATGAGCCTGGCATGTTCATCCCTGTTTGGCGCCATATAACCTTTCTTGTGTTGGTGTGCCGTAAAACCCCAATTCAATTCAATTTGATTATTTTGAAAAATAGTTGAAGTAAGCTGAATGCCGAATTTGTGTACCTAATTCACATCAAAGTAGTTGTGGTGCTCAACCGAATCAATCTCTACCCAGAATACACTCGTTCCTCGTTTGACTTTGTCAACGTCAAGTGAAGTAGGGCGAACGGTTATGTCACGTGATTATTCAAAAAAAGTTATGACGATGTTTATAATAAATCATTTTGCGTGATCGGCAAAGATAAAATATAGACCTATATTAAATAATTTCAATTTTTATTTCTTAAAGCTACACAATCCCGATAAAATAATACAATTTCAAGTTTTTTTAAACATAAGAACGCCTATAGATGAAGTTCTTTGCTGGTTGTGTTGTCTACATTGTTTAGGCTAGTATATTGTCATAGCGTATAAAGAGGCATTTGCATAATAGGCGTGATAAACGCTTCGGTAACTTTGAAATTGTACCACCCAGCGATTACGGGTATATAAGCCTAAACGTTTATATAGCAATTCGCTCAGATATCCGATAACTACAGACTACTCAACTCGATGAGGATATTTAATGGCGTGCAATGTAACTATATACATGTTTGTATTGTTGAACGAAAGGGAACAAGTAAAATGCGTAAGGCATAACGTAAATACATCACTATGTAGAGAATTATAAACACTTACCCGCGTATTCCACATATGTTCCATATATTGTATATACTTATTTCTTAAAATATCCTTGAAATAATCCAAAATCACACACATATTATACATGTATACATATACAGAGAGCGTGTATCGGTAGCCAATAGTGTGTCACGTGAAATACATGCTCATGTGTTGACTCGGGATAGGGAGAAATTATTGTTTACAATGAGACTGTTCAAATTAAGTTATATATATGGAATTTTCTTTTGTTGAAAAAGACCAGCAATATTATTTCTCGCAAATCGTAGTTTTCAGGATATGAGGAAGGGGTATTCACATGAAGGTCACCCATCCATCTATCCTTCAGTTACACTTTTCAATTCCGGAGCTTCTTGGGAAAATAATAAGAGTCACAATTTGTAAAAAAAAGGATCGTTCTTGCGTGCGAGCTTTTGTGGGTGCGTGCGTAAATCGTGCATGTGTGCGTGCTATTGTACAAATGTTTGTTAATATTTAAATCTGACGAATGTGAAAGGCATTTCAATACTTTTTCTTCATAAAAAGTAAAATTCATAAAAAAAAAATGTTTTAAAAAAGTACTAAGGCCCAGGCTAGAACCCCGTCCGCAACCTTGAAAGCATACTGAAACAGCGCGTTAACCTACTGCGCTATGGAGGCCGATTAACAATTTCGTATTAATTAAGTTACTTTACATAAATATGCTCAATCGCGAAGACTCACTGCTAATATCACGGTGGACAGACGTAACGGACCATGCGTTACCTTGATTCTGGTTGCACTTGTAACGGACCCTGGTTGGTAAAAAACAGAGGGAAAATGGACACTGGTGTCAAAAAGTTCGAACATAAAGATACAGTATCGTATGTATAAGAGAAAAACTTTATGCGACGGAACTTTTGAATATCATATCCTTCGAAATACATTGTCTTTATGTACCACAAATGCAGAATAATTCCTGACAAGCTTACTCTTAACCGGTCGATACAAAGTTAATGACTTTAAAAAGCCAAACTTCCATAATTGTATGTTCTCTCTGACTGATTGAATGTGTTCCCAAACTGGTTTGCAACTGCTGTTGTTCAATAAAGATAACTGTTTAGTCTAAACATCTGCCAATATTTACATCATGTCTAAATTTCAGAGCACCGGACCCTGGTTGCTTTGTAAAAAATGCTTGAAATTCTGGCAACGGACACAATATGTATCTTTGGCACCGGGTCCTGGTTGATAGATTGTTTTCTATATACCTTCAGATTAAAGAGGAAACGACGATCGGGACTTAAGCTCCACCAAAACAAACAATAAAAAAAATCTGTTGGTTGCATGGTGTTTTAAGTCATCTTCAGCACATTTTATGTTATATATGATGGTCGATTTTTTCGTTGGGGAGGCAGACCATCCACATTTTCATAAGTAGGACAAGTACTGCATGCCTCATGAAATCTGGAAACGAGCTGGATTCGTACCCACGACAGCAGCAGTGAACTTGAAACAGTGCCTCACCACTGTGGACTACCGGTACTAAAATCATTCATGCGACAGCATGATGGAAAATAAAAAAAGAACAGGCCAATATTGAATGTAGAGGATGTGATCTTGTTATAGTGATAGAATCTGGTGGTGAGTTTGGCTAAATGCGTCTATGTTGAACAAGGTACAATGCTAAACAAATGTACTCCGGACCTACGTTCGTGTATATACGTTTGCGCCTTGAGATAATTCTCTCTTCACGACCTGTCTTCCGTCGACACTACCCTAAAATAAACTATGGGCCCGCAATAGACATTAACCAAACTTACTTTCCCCGCACCGCGCTGCATGACGGTTTCTGTCGCCGTTTTACACGACAATGACCTCAACCAGTTTTTATATGTGTAACCGGAGGCCCCGGGTTTAATCCTCCGTGGTGCCACTGAGTTTCGTCGGGCAAGACACTTTCCCTTAGCCTTGTCCGTAAACCGGAAGGTCTCGTGTATCGGTCTATCCTCCGAGCACGTTAAAGAATTCGATAATAATAGTAGAGCACGGTTCCCGTATTCCTATGTATCCTTCCCCTCTCTCTGGGGCGGCTATAAATAACCTATACTGTGTTGATGAGCCATTAAACAACATTCAATATTTAAAACAAAGGTTTATTTAAAAGGCATTATCTTAGAGAGCACGCAGCTGTGTACACACTGTCTGCAAAAATCCGAAAATTAAAAAAAAAACACAATACATAAAAAAAAACACAAAAAAAAAGAAAAAGTAGGGGCGAGGGATATAAAGATTCAGTCTATATCATCAACATGTCAGCGTCAAATAAGATATAAAATATCGGGAATAAACGAATCACAGCGTATCTGGGAATAAAACAAGTTCTTGGAGTTTGTCGCGGGACCACACTAGCAACGCCCTAGTTAAGCCCCTAACAGGTAACAATTGTTTGATCATAAATGATACTTAAAAACAAAATACATCAATGAATAAAAAATCAAATATTACAAGTAATACAAATGCATCAATATGAACAACTAATGACGTAGACTATATACATGAGTGTTAGTATAATGTTGGCTGACATGTCGTATAGAGAGGCCACCGTTGTTGTACGCAACAAATAAGAAAACGTTTTTTTATTTAGATATTTTGTTTAAAATAACTCTTAATGTACATTTATTCACAAATTAATATAACTGTATAAAGTAATACATTGAACACCTCCTATAGAAAAGCTTAGCTTTTCGTTATAATCTCCGAATCTTACTGAAAATGTCAATTACAAGTTTTAAAGAGGCATTTACCAATGGTAAACTTTGAATTTGCAAGTTTTCATTATTTTATACATATAATTCTAGAGAAAATTTTATTGAGAATGTTGCCACTTTTGTTTGTTAAAGCACTAGCGGATTTCGAGGGGAGCACTCTCATCGGAGTCATCCTATGATTTGAAATGTTTATCACATAACATTTGCTGAATGTTGTTTAACTGTTTATCAAGTTAGCAAATTGCTCCAAGGATAGACTCCGAAACACAGAACTGGTGTACATACCAATCGGACGGACGAGAAGAAACATGTTTTACTCAATAATACACAGAAGAAATTGACTTGTGGCGATAAGGCTTCATCTTGGTCAAATGCAACGTGCTATCAAGTAGACCACGCCAGCCCCCTTGAAGTATACGAGTTCCTGGCCAATGTTTGGAGGGTGAAAACTCGATAAATGTGAAAATCTTTAAAATATTTCAGAACATTGTTTTTTTCCGTAAGTTGACCCCCGCACAAACCCCGCCCAATTGAAAATGTCGCAGCTTTATCTTCCACCGCTGATATCAAACCGAGATAGTTCGAACAGGGGAACATATCTAGTCGTTTTTTTAATATGTATGTTTGCAACTACCGACTAGGATCCTGTGTCAGAAGCAAACAGGATCCGGTGCCATGAGCAAACAGGATCCGTTACTTTGCAATGCACAAACAACTTAACGCTTCTGGCAATCGGTAGATATTATTATGTATTAAATACGTCCAATGGATGTTATGGCTGAACATACATAATTCCAGACATAGCATATGCCCAATAGCAGTCACCATTTTTGAAATAAACACTTTCAATAGAACTAGACTACTTTCACGCGTCGGTGTGTAAACAGTGCGCGTTCTTTCACTTCTAAAACACTGTTTGTATAACCCGTTCTTCATGAATCCAGACACACAAATGCATCTAGTGTTCCGTGGGTGCGATCATTTTTAAAAAGTGTCTTATTGTAAAGTAATATTAAATATTTGTTAACAGTTTCCCGCAAAGGTCCTTTACATGAGTAACCAAGATCAAGGTAACGCTGTTTTGAGCAGCAAGTGTCCGTTACGTCTGTCCACCGTGAATATAAACCATTGCATTTCAACATATTGCTTTACTAGTATATAAGGACCCTGGGGGAAATGCAACACATTAAAGGAAATTAAAAAAAAATCTAGGGCGGAGAGGGAGGTTAATGTCACCGGACACCAACATAAGGGATATGCCTCGGTTAAATTTCAGGGCTGGTTACGGGCCAGTTTTCATTTAAAATTACTTCACAAATCAAGAAACTTAGGAAAGGTTAATTACTAGTATTTGAACTTAACTGTTATACTAAAACTTTCGGTTTTTAGTTAACACTTACCCTGTCATACAGACGGAAGCTGACATCTTTCATATTTTCTTTGATTTTGAAATATTATCAATCAGAATGTTAATGTTCAGATTGCCAATTCATACATTTATGTTGCATTTTTTTCTTTCGTGAAAACATCAATATTGGGGCCCAGCCCGAAACATTGGGGTGCTCTTACACCTATGTTTTAAGACTATATAGAAACTCTCTCTATCTCGCAATGCCTTCCACCCTACTCCTTCCTTCTCCCACTCTCTCTCCCATTTTCTAACTCCTTTCCCTCCGTCCCTCCCTCTCGCTTTCTTTCTTTCTCTGTATCTCTCTTTCTGTGTGTGTGTGTGTGTGTCTCTCCCTCTTTCTCTCTTTCATTCTCCCTCTTTTTGACTCTCTATGTCTCTCTCTGTCTCTGTGTCTCTCTATCCATTTTATTTTCGATTTCAAAATTTCAATTCATGCATAAATTAAGAGGAATTCATTAAAACTATGTTGATTTATAATCTACTAATATGTGTAAACCATGCATGGATAACTTCACATAACAAATACTATATCTCCATCTTTACATTAGTTACGAGCCTCCACCAATATTCCAATTTCGATAAACAATGTCTCCCTTGTGTTTTGTGTCAATATACACTACACACACACACACAAATACAAATAAAAATGGAGGATTATTTGTATATAATAGTTTCTTTGATGCAACGCGATAGTTGGACAGGGTCTTTGTTAAAAGGCCGCTACGTTTAATTATAGGTATTGTTTTGGATTATATATAAATATGGACTTATAAGGTTGTTTGAGTAAGTACATCTTTAGCTTCCTTTTCAATTTCTAATGACTTGTATTTCCTATTAGGTCTTTCTACTGACGATTTGTCTCATCACTTCGGTGGTAAAATGCCGTCTGCTAAAATCCGCTTTTATACCCGTTATAAGACCAGTGGTCGATTCACAAAGTACCTGAAGCGTCACATACAGTACCGCCTTATCTCATTAATATTCAGTGAATTTAGGCAGTGCGCATGTTGTATATATGAACCCACACGTATACAGTAATCACTTAGAACAACATGCGTAATGACCGTTACATTTGTTCAGTTCTAGTGTGCCTTTTATCGGGATTGTGTAGCTTTAAGAGTTAATTTTATTTAGTAATTTTCTGCTATGGAACTTCGGTTTGAAATGTTTACATATGCGTTTCGATTGAGAAGACCTAAGTACGTATAATTTGTGTAGTAAAATAGTCCCGATTAAAACTTAATTGTTTTCATGCATTATTTCAAATCTTGCAACATCTAATTTGCAGATATTCTGAAACCTTATTTTACACAATAAATAAATAAGTTTCAGGCAAACATATTCCAATTAACAGGTTTTACCAAAATCTTGTAATAGATATATGTGAGTGCAAGGAACGATAACTCTGCGTGGAGATTGCATCCGAATCACAATGACTAAGAATGTCCACAAACAGAACATTGTTCGAATATAGACACTTGTAACCGGAGGCCCCGGGTTCAATCCTCCGTGGTGCCACTGAGTTCCGTCGGTGTGTTCTTGGGCAAGACACTTTTCCTTAGCCTCGTCCGTCGGATCCCCACGTAAACCGGGCGGTCCCGTGTATCGGTCTATCAACCGAGCACGTTAAAGAACCATAGGAATCTATTTGATAATAAGAGTAGGGCAGGTTCCCGAATTCCTATGTATCCTTCCCCTCTCTCTGGGGCGGCTCTAAATAACCTGTACTGTGTTGATGAGCCGTTAAACAACATTCAATTCAATTCATAGAAGGCAATTTCAACCGAGTATAAAGACCACGTCAATATTCTGATAAAGTCGCTCCTTTTCTTGATTTACATCTCTCTATTGAAAATAGCGAAATAATTAGTAAAATCTGTGACAAGAGAGATGATTTTATATTTTGATATTATACAATTATGGACTTTTCAGCTGTTATACATGATGTGATATGCACCAAAAAAATCATTATTGACCGAGGCGATAGCCGAGGTCAATAATGATTTTTTGGTACATATCAACATCATGTATAACAGCTGAAAAGTCCATAACTGTTTTATTATATAACCCTCAATTTACAATTATATAAAACAGGTCAATATCAAAAAAACAATTATATAAAACAGGTCAATATCAAAAAAACAGGTCAATATCAAAAAAACAGGTCAATATCGCTAGATATTTTTTCTAAAAAATTACTTTTTAGCCAATGAAAACGCGTCTATTTATAGGTTATATAATAATATTAATTATCCCCCATTTAGATGGGGATGTTCCCCGAGCTACTTCTGATGGGGTCTACGTTTCTCAACTGAATAGTTTTTCTATAGCTTGTAGTAGTTTTGAGGACTTTAATATCCGTAATATACTCAGTTGCAAAAGAAAGTGGACACTGAGTTCTGTTTAGATTTAATTGTATAAAGTGTTTTTAGAAGTAAATTGACAAATTCCAAAATGAATATGCCATGTTTGGTACCAAAGTTGTTATCATTCTATTGCCAATATCATTCTGTCATTTGTTTTGCAATAGGTCCAATCATTAAGGGACTGTCACTTGATAAAGAGGATAGGGTGTAAAGTAAAATGGTAATAATGTCCAGTTTCTTTTGCAACTGAGTATATATAACTAAAAGCCTACTCCAGCAGCGCTACCGTTACCATAACTTTCGAAAAGCCTTTGCAAAAAAATATTATTGTGATTTACTTAAAAATATAAAAGTCATTTAAGAACTCTTCTGCGACAAGAACTGTCACAATCTGACTTCTATGATGATGTGATTTACAAACTTCGTAAGATCCTTGGTCATATCACTTTCATACAATCTTTATTAAACTTGTTAAAAGGTTTCTCAAAACAGGTTATGACCCTATCATTTTGCAACGCACTACATGTTTAGTGGTGGTTGACGCATTTACAGTTCGCCACTATGCTTTCCTCTATGGCTGGGCGATGACCGGACATATGATAACGCCTACCTAAATCATTATAGGACGGTAACGTTTGATTAGTGTCTTTAATATTTTCTTGTCATACCCTTAACGGTTTGTTCTATTGTTGCTCTGGCTTCTGCCAAGTCACTGAGTACTTAATTTGTGTCTTTCTAGGTTTTATTGTGTGTTTTTTTTATATTATATATACATGCTCATTTATGTGTTTTACTTATATTCCCTATTAATGCTGCCTTGTTTTAGAGATTATAACCTGGCGGGGATATCTTGATTTACACTGCCCCGTTTATTGGGATAACAATAGGGCACTACTGAGGTTTGGTGCACCTTAAAAAACCCAGCGGCTTTTTTTGCCACTGACCTTTCCAAGGCGGTAACCATATTGTCAACCCTTTTATGTTTGTGATGTCTTATCTTGCATTTTAATCATTTTTGTAATGTTTGTTTGTTTCTGTGTGTGTATGTGGTTGACTGTAGTCCTTCAATGCTACATTTCCTGTTCGATTTGTATTTCTGCTTGGACATTATATTCCCAGTGAACGTTTCGCACAGCATACTGACTTTTAACTGAAGCTCTTAACTACCATATATGTACATGTATATATCAAAATACATACCGTAAATTAGCCCAGTATAAGCAGTACATTCCAGTGCTTATCATTGTTATTGAAACGAGAGATGTAAAGAAATGCTTTCTTGCAGTGCCAAGCTTTTGATTTTATTTGTCAATATCTAATTACAATGTATACCTTTAATAAGTAATTCCCCACGTTAGTGGTATCAACATAAAGCACTTTACATTAAACTATATCTAACAGGTTGACCTGCTTTAGATAGGTAGTTAACCTGCTAGTTTAATGATACCGCTGGGCTGAGTATAATTCGCAACAACTTAAAGCCTAGTCTATACACAAAAGATTGAACGTGAATTGGATTTATTGGCCCTCTAACAGCTAAGTTCATATGGAACCGTCTCAGAGAGAGAGAGAGAGAGAGAGAGAGAGTGATATTATATCAAACATATTTTCTGATACAATTACGTGCTCTGGTGATAGGCAGATACACGCATGACGGGATCTCCCGGACAACATCTTTATCCAATGTATAACGCAATGCGAGTTGTCGGGAGTTACACACAAGAATAACTATGCATGGATAACATATAATTTCAGTACACAACAATAATAATATAAATATAATGTTAATGTACTATGCGTTGTTTGAAACCTAAGTAATAAATCGTAAGTATTAAGTCAAAATGTTCCCGCCTAAGCCCCGTAGAACTGAGCAAAATTGCCTTTAGATAAGAAAAAATAAATAATATAATTCACGATTTATATATTCTTTACAGATCAAGGCCATGTGGGAATTACAACATGAAAATCAAAGATTCCTGTTACACCTTTTCCTTGATTTGGAAACGTGTGTGTTAAACATGCAAGTCTCTGACAGTGTCTCCAAAAAGGTGATTATCCACAAGCAATGCTTTGAAGGTGAGGAGTTTCTAATTTGACAGTCAATTTCAATAACAGCATAACTAATAGTCCGGAAAAATATCAGAAAAAATTGTGTGATGGAATTTGTAAATTTTAGTGTAGTTCAAGGGTTTGGTGACATGCGTTTTATTCACAAAATGCAGCTGTTCAGGAAAAAAACATGAACAATCTTAACTGGTTTTTAATCGGTAGATGTCGCTTTTGAAAGTGTAAATATTGTAAATATTCCTGAATAAAACAGATTGCACGCAATGCTCGACACGATGATGGATTTGACGGATCTGAATTATCCTGACGAGTATAGCGCCAGACGAACGTTTCTGCCAAAGGAAGGGCCAAAAAGAACTTCGAAAAAGGTTTTTGACAAAGGTGTTGGCAACAACCCTGGTAACGGTTTCCCAGTGCAAGTGTCTGAAGGTCCAGAAACCGAGGATGACGCGGGACAGACGGCATCATATCAAGAAGCTAAAGGAGGTGCTGCCATTAATAACGTGCCTCATATAATATACGGGAATTATCGACAGACACAACTCTCATTGCAAGTCAGAATATACAACTTTCTTGAACGCCCAACGGGATGGAAATGCTTTGCCTATCACTTCACCGTGTAAGTACCTTATGAGGTTTGCTTTTATTGACATATGCTTAACAGTTGATAGAGTTTGGATTGTTATAGCCGTGTCCCAGACATTATTGCATTTGATTTGCTAGTTGAAGCATGTAATTATTGTTTTAGGCGCTTGTTTCAGCCAAAGGCTTTTTTGACTTTCCAGACAAAATACATATCGTACCTAACTAAGTTGTATATCAGTGAGACAGGAATTTTCAGTGGTAAATAAAAATACCTTACTTTTCAAAATCGGTTGAGAAATAACCGAAAATTTCATGCGCGAAAGCTGTTTTTGATGTGGCATTTCCAATGCAAAATTCTGCTGCATGAAAAAATTGAAAAATATTTTTTTTAGGATGTTTATATAAAAATGGTTTTAAATTGTTGGATATTCCTAAATTAGGACACCCTGAAAGTTGTATAGCGAATATGAAGGTTAACTGAAGTTATATGAAAAAAAAAAAAATCTGCTGTCCCGCCAATAAGGAATTTACATGGGAAAAGCCCCAACAAAAAATCATTTCGGTGGTAAAATATGTATTTCCCAACTGATTTTCAAAACTAAGATATTTTTAATTACCACTAAAAATACCAGTTCTAATGATATATAATTGAAGTTCGTGTTATTTAAATTGCTCAAGCTACTGCAGAAAAACCTGTGGCTGAAACAAGCACCCCAAACAATAGTATATTTTCAGTCGTGAAAGCTATGTGCTTTACAAATAGACTAGTCTTTCAAGAGCTATATTTATAAGAATTTGACCATGTATGTTTTGTTTTTGACAGGGTAGTCGAGAACATTAATTAAATGTATAACACTCGATTTAAAAACAGCAGAACATATTTCAATGCATTTCAGCAAATGATGTCAAACAACGTGGGAGCTCTCCTTACGGGTGTCTGTGCATGTGGCAAGTGTTTTGTGCTTGTTGATGATAAAGGAAAGACAACGTCGTCAACGTAACAGATATAGAGGATCTTAAACTCGTTCCCATTTCATATAAGATTTATGAAACGAGTTATGAATTATTTTAATTTTAACGAGCCTTTTGGCGAGTTAAAATTAAAAATAATTCATAACGAGTTTCATAAATCCTATATAAAATGGGAACGAGTTTAAGATCCTTTTTATCACATAACATTGTAATCAAATTAGTCAAAATTAATTCAGATGGACATAGAACCGCCACGACGTCAGACACACTTTAGCGCCAAAACGTCATAAAATATGTGACGTCGTAACATCGCGTCTCACACGAGTATAAAAGAGTTCTTGTTTTACCTCTTTACAAAATAGCAGTTTGCGCCAACTTTTTAACAAACCAACAACAATGTTTTGTAT
This sequence comes from Cyrtodaria siliqua, assembly GCA_037043455.1. Taxonomy (NCBI): domain Eukaryota; kingdom Metazoa; phylum Mollusca; class Bivalvia; order Adapedonta; family Hiatellidae; genus Cyrtodaria; species Cyrtodaria siliqua. The sequence goes on from JAWPHD010001346.1 coordinate 25,316, forward strand.
AACGTGCATTATTTGTATAAGCTGTCACAAAAAGGAAGTTTATGACTCAGATCTGGGTGAATTTGTAATAAATACAATAATTTCAGTTAATAAACTTGCGTAGTGTTACAGGTTTAACTCAACCAATCAAAATCGTTCCAGGTTGTATTACACGTGTGTCTCATTGTTCTACACTGCTAACAAGGGAAGACATGTGATAAAATGATATACCATTATTTTAATGAAAATCGTTAAAATTCAACATTTTGATTAGTTAGTTTCAACAATTTGTCATTTTAATTTCAGTTAAGATATAAAACTATGATAATATAAATGCATCCAATACATGGCGTTAAGTTAATCGATTGAAATAAAAAAAAATTATAACAATCAAACCGTTCAACAGTGACCCCAGTAGTAAATCGATCTAATAACTGCATTTCCGATACATGTTCAAAGTGGGATTAATTTTACTAAATACAACATTTGACAGACATTCATTCATCCGAGGATTGTCAGTAAATTTAGCTTTCCATTGTATTGGATAAAGTCCATGCAGATGTATGACTTTCGCAGCATTATTCAAATGTAAATCGAAGGTTTCCATATCGGTTACGTCATCGCGCTTTAGATTCCCGCCAAAACAAATTTGAATTCAAAATCATCAAAGTTGTCATGCACATTTTGCAATATCATTTTGCCGACTGTTCCATCTGTAGTTTATTTACATGAAAGCGGTGATAAGGCATTCACCTGCATTGTAAAAAAACAAACATGTAACGCAAATTATTCATCAACACGTGTGGCTAACGGTCATATTGTTTCCATAGCAACAGTGCACTATATTCTGTGCCGTTGCCTTCCGGCTAACAAAATGTCAAGATTTTGAACATACTGAAGCTCGAAGAATAGCGGGATTGACCGAGTTTTCACGATTGATAAGTATGAATCATATCTATCCTAATGAATCAGTATCGTACGCTGAACACACAAAGCCACTCATGTTAATATCACGACAAGGTTTGTTTCTGTTATCTTCATGGAAACGCCACTAATGGATGTTTGGAGCACTCCTAAATATAGACGAAAATTAAAAGCAAAAACGTTACATAATTGCTGTTTTCGGAAATATTATATTATAGCTATTACTGCAGTTATTTAAGTGGAAATAATTTGTATTTTAGGTAAATGCGTGTCACACAGCGGTTATGCTGTTCACCGTACCAATCCTAAAAGAGGACGAAACAGTTAAAAGCATAGAATAATTAATAAATTGTCGTGCATGTGTTCTCATACGTAGTCTCGGTTTCGTCTCTTTTACACTGAATACATTGCAAACAGACTGAATGTTTAACATTAAAACAAAACTTTTTTTAAAAGTGATCTTGAAATCATTAAAAACATTTCATAAACAATTACAAAATGTTGACGTAAAGAAAACATTTTATAAAAAATTCGGTCTCGTCAATTAAAATATAACTTAATGTTTTTTTATTATTATTAAAATGAGTGAACATTTTAAACTCTTGTTAAAACACTATACATTCCAATCATGTGTTTCATGTAGCTTTGACGAACAACCCTAAAATGAATATGATGTATATCGCATGTGTATTTAAAGCAACAATTTTTTATATTTTACATAACGTAAAAGTGCATTTTTTTTTTTATTATGTGTTTATTTCCAAGATCGATTGTAGTTTTATGTACATGTTAGAAATTATCCACATTCCCTAAAAATCTGGTGACCGATCAAATTCATGTAGTGAAAGAAGTAAAATAGGAATTATGCAATGGATCTTGGAGACATTTTAATTATAAATAAACACAAAATAAAACAACTTGCACTTTTAATCGCGTTAAGTATATTAAAGATTGGGCTTGCGAAACTTTCTGAAGGGCTGGCGTGGCGCAGACGGTAGCGCGGCGGATTTGTAACCGGAGGCCCCGGGTTCAATCCTCCGTGGTGCCACTGAGTTCCGTCGGTGTGTTCTTGGGCAAGACACTTTCCCTTAGCCCCGTCCGTCGGATGGGGACGTAAACCGGGCGGTCCCGTGTATCGGTCTATCCATAAAGAACCATAGGAATATATTCGATAATAAGAGTAGGGCAGGTTCCCGGATTCCTATGTATCCTTCCCCTCTCTCTGGGGCGGCTCTAAATAACCTCTACTGTGTTGATGAGCCATTAAACAACATTCAATTATACTTTCTGAAAAGTAATTTATCAAACTATTTGAGAAAGAACGACCATGCTGGTTAATAATTGTGTTTAAACATCAGAAAGGATACATACATATTGACATTTATAAGACGTTTAAACATAAATAAAAACTAAAGAATATACAAGAAGAACTAAATAGTATATGAATATATACTGAAGCGAAAAAGAAATGACAACTCGAGGATTTCCGTTATATATTGTATATACTGCACACTTAATTCCATATAATATTCCAAGGAAATCCCAAGATGTTTTGTAAAAATAAAGGCTTGCAGTTAGTTAGAGAAAGGACACAACTGTGATGGTGTAGACGTTTTAATCACAGTACACGTTGTAACATGAAATTCATAAATGTTAAAGTTCCTCTTTGAAAAATTTAGCCATTTCAGTACTGTATTTAATGTAAAGAGTTTGCAAAATTTTGCATCCTATGTTTTCTCACATGCTTGAGCCAAAGGCGTATTCTATCAATAATGGAACTTTGAAGGAATACCATTACGTGGTCCGAGTATTAACTTTCATATATCATACAACCCCTTCTCCAAGAAGCGAAAACGGGAGAAAAAAAATCGGCTTAAAGGTTTGCATATTGAATAGGTCATTTTAAACCGGTTATCGCCTTTTTTCAGTAAAAAAATGCTTTTAAACATGTTTTATTGTCAAAATATCCGTTATAAAATCCTCCTAATAGAAGCTTTCCCATCGCTTAATGGAATTAAGGCGGGACAATAATGCTATTTGCTGTGTTATGTGTTGTTTTAGTCTTTTTTCCGAAAGGAAATGTCTTACGATGCCATGTACTATTCGATTAACAGCAGCCTATTGTGCATACAATATATAGCGGAAATTTCCGAATTGCCTTTCTTTTTCGTTTCAGTATAATTATATTAAGTCATAACAGGAAATTTACATTTACATGAACGTGAAAGAACGAGGTTATATGAAAATGGACAGGTTTTATAGTTTTTATTACATTTTTATCGGTGAAAGATTGGGATTTCTCAGTGTAAGAATATTCATAATCGCTAAATATTATTAACTTACTCCGAACACAAAAATAACTAACTGTGATGACGTCAATAAAGTGGTGACGTCAATAAAGTGGTGCTGACGTCTAAGTCATCCGCCGATAACGTTCAAAAAAGCGAAATTTTTCGGTTAAAATCATGCACAAACTGATTTAAAATGTAATAAACAGATTATTTAACTGCTGTGTTCGATTATAGGGAAATCCTTCACTCGATGGTAGACGTGTTTTGTTTTTTCACTCGTTCGTGAAAAGAACCACACATCAAATTGCTCAAATTGTGTTCTGAAGTTTAACACTTGAATTTACAGTGTAATTCTTATCGGTATTTGATCTGTTTGTATATGTAATGTATACGTTAGAAAAAGAAAATGGAAAAAAATATACTGTAGACGTAAAACATTTCTTGTAAGGGACACTTTAACTGAAGAAAATGAACACAGGCCGAAGTTCAAGAATAACAAGTTGATTTTTGCCATATGGAATGGAGGTAATGCAGTGATCGCCATTGAATATATGTCCGTGGTTTATATACGGATTTAATTATGGTGACGGCTTGCTGTAGTTTGTGAGCAGCAATTGTCCTTTCTTAAATCGCTATCTGACTGAAACATTGCCTTTTAAAGATTTGCCTTGAATTCGGGTCTTTTAGTCCTAAGCTGATTCTGAGAGTTCTAGACTGTATGATCAGATGATGTTAAACTATATTACACACGAAATAAATTGTCAACAGTGTTTGCCTAATCAGCAAATATTTAAACAATCAATTCTAAGGATTCATGTCAACTTCGTTCCGCATATTGTTTAACTTAATGATTACGTTGAGAGTTAGTTCTGATTTCGAACTGATTAATGTTTCTCTGCACCAAGCGTATTGTCAGGTGCATAGTTGCGGATGGCATTTGTACAGACGGATAGTACACACTCCTACTAAATCAATATTTAGCACTAAATATTAGAATGTCATGGTGACCACTTATCGGATGTGATGTCAAGATCAAACACCGCTATCAAGTCACTATAAAATTCCATCGATATCCATCTGAGAGCAATATGCCTACGAGATTATACAACTCTTCTAGAAAACGCTAACAACGTAGTGTCAATATAAAAGTTAGAATAAAAAGGTTAAATTAAAATTGGAGAATATTAAACCAGTGGTTTAATGGTTGCATTTGCTTATGATAGCAGAGCCGTTAAACACGATTTTCGACCATTAAACGACTGTCATTCTGTGCCCACAATAGTAGATAAACCGTCTCATTGTTTGCGAGTATTTTTATCTCGCTCACCCGCTGCGGGTTCGAATGGCACTTTGAGCTCGACTTTTCAAATGAGTCACTCACTGTAATGGTTCTATCCAGGTAAAATAGGATGGTCTGCTTCTATCACAAAATAATCGATCGTCATATATGACCTAACATGTGCTAAAACACCATTCAAACACGCTAGCAAACAACGCCTTCAAATCAAACCGGTAAATGACGTAATTTTTTCACGGTATTACAAGACTGACTTGCGATGGGTTATACGCTTCATTTTTAAACAGTATTTTCAGAACCCGAGAACATTCTATCCATTTAATCGGCACATATACATTATTATAAAACCTGAACATCTGGGTATATTTTTGATAAATGGTTTTGAAATGAAATTTTCCCTGTTATTTGGTTGGCTAGCTTCTTTGAAATAAGAAAACAAAGTGTACCGAATGACACAGTTCTATTTTTAAGCACAAGATTGTTCCTGCCGTGACTCTCAGGGAGAGGGTGAAGTTTACCTTAAACGAGAATGACATTGCACTCTGTTGGATAATGATTAATGCAGTTTTAGGTAATTTAAAGTATTTTCGTGTTTCTTCGTGTTTCTATTTTGATGTCAAGATCAATTTCATAAAAGCACTAACATCCTCTGATCAAATGAGCTTATCAACAACAGCAGAGCCACATATCGATAAAACGGAAACAGAACGTCATTAGGACGTACTCTCAGGACTTACTCTCAAAAAACCAAATGGATGATATGTTGCACGTGGTACGCGGTTTTGTCTTATTCATGTTTAGGATGCTTTGATAGAAATGTATAAGACAGCTAAATCCGAAGAACGCGTTCACGTGCTTCGAAAATCCGATTAATGCAGATTTTAAGTCAGTTCAATAGCTTTGAAAATAGCAATTAGAAACAGTGATGTTGGTGTTGTATAATGTGTGTATGTAATGGAAAATACAACGTCAGTGTCTCTCGAATACTCAGAAATGTATCTTCCAGTATTTTTGAAGGGCTGGCGTGGCGCAGTCGGTAGCGCGGCGGATTTGTAACTGGAGGCCCCGGGTTCAATCCTCCGTGGTGCCACTGAGTTCCGTCGATGTGTTCTTGGGCAAGACACTTTCCCTTAGCCTCGTCCGTCGGATGGGGACGTAAACCGGGCGGTCCCGTGTATCGGTCTATCCTCCGAGCACGTAAAAGAACCATAGGAATCTATTCGATAATAAGAGTAGGGCACGGTTCCCGGATCCCTATGTATCATTCCCCTCTCTCTGGGTCGGCTCTAAATAACCTGTACTGTGTTGATGAGCCGTTAAACAACATTCAATTCAATTCAAGTCTTTTTGTGCATGGGGTAGGAGGTTTTCTTTATTATTTTAAAAGTGGTTTAATTAATCTGAAAATTCGGCATGGCTATTCAGGTATTCAGCCCGTAGTTTCAAAAAGGTTCATGATGAAAGGTTAAAACATTATTATTAGTAAACCGGTCAAACATGACTGGTATAGAAATTTGTTTTACAAGCAAAGATACCTTTTGACCAGCGAGTTTGCGACTTTTTGTAAACCAGTCTGACATGGAGTCGAAAATGGTCGTTTTGAGGACTAGTAATATGTATACTATAAACTAGAAACTAGAAAGTATGTTAATAGAAACTATCGACATTTGTTTAAGGAATTAGTCGAATGCTACATTTAAGATCAACAAATGCTTTATCCAAACACATGTTTTTACATCAAACTTGCTGTATTGTACAGTATCTAACACAGGGCTCTTGTTCATTACTCTCGTATTCATTTATACTGCCTTATATAGAAATCACTATAACGCCGCTATGTAATATTTGAAACAAACGTTTATTGTTCGGAAGAAAACATAATTCGTTTGAAAGAAGCTGACAATTCATTGTTTCTTAGTCCCACCAAATATACTTCTTAGTCCCACCAAATATACTCGATATGGAAAGGCACGGTTTTCTATTTATAAGAGTCCGGACTGCTTTCAGCTTATTGGTTAATATGTATACCTTTAAAATTGCCTACACTCTTTCTATGCGCTTAGAAAAATGGAAAAACATAGCAAACTTGAGCTTAATTATTATGCTCGTAAAGAATAAAATGACTAGTGTTGGAGTAAGTGCCAGATCCATTAGTTCAGATGGAATACAGATATGTTTGTCGTGATGGAACACTTATCAAATACGGAGAAGTTTAATAAATCTGTGTCAGCTTTGCAATAGCGTGGAAGCCTCTCATCGTAATGTGTCCTGGATTAAAACAAAATAAGCTGATAACGCTATAAAATAGTTCGCTCTATCAATTAAATTGAAAACACATAAATGAATCGTGTTATCATTCATGTATACTTTGGGGAAATGTCACGTATTTGCACTCTATAATTTATGACATAGTGCGTTCAGTAACCAAATGTTATGGACATGGTTAAGCCTCCTTTTATGAGGGACTGTCTGGTGCCTTTGTTAAATTATTTCTGATGGAAATGTTTGGTCTGGAAAAAGTTGATATAAAAGTAGAACAGGAAAGGTAGCATTCAAGGACCAGCACGCATAGAAATAAACAGCAATTATAGAAAAGATGAATAAAAGGAAAGATATAACACAACAACACAAAAGGGTTGACAATAGGGCTGCTGCCTTGAAACGGTCAGTGGCAAAAAGAAGGCCGCTGGGGTTTAAACCTGGGGATTCTAGGGTGCACCAAACATCACTCGTCATCACAATAAACGGTACAGTGTAATTAAATATATCCCCGCCAGGTTATATTCTCTATCAAACAATGCAGCATTAATAGGCAATATAAGTATAAAACATAAATGATCATGTATATATGAATATAAAAAACTTGACTCGACCGATTTTTTGATTGTCATTAATATCGCATATAAAAAATAGCATCCAGCTTCTAGGGTTCACCAGACTCTTACCCTATTGCCATACCAATAACACGGGACAATGTAAATAAATATATCCCCGCCAGGTTATATTCTCTACAATGCAGCATTAATAGGCAATATAAATATAACATATAAATGATCATGTATATATGAATGTAAAAAACTTGACTCGGATGGTTTTTCGGTGAAATCATTAATATCGCATATAAAAATATCATGTAAATGTATTTTTTCCTTTAATTTAAGAATATAAAGCATTCAAAACGTTAAGTATTGAAATTCGTTGGTTGGTCTGTCTTGTGTAGCTTTTGGAGCAAATGAGTGGTTATTATTCGTTATTATGTACACAAGGTAATTTAAACATGACAAATACACTGTCATCCGATACCAAAGTGCGTTTCACTGATGAACATCCCCCCACAATCTCCACCACCCAATCTACCTCCCCAATCCCACTCCCCACGCCCACCCCGATTGTTTTAAATTTTAAACTTTACTATAGACACACTAACTAGCCTTACGAAAACTGATTTTCTATAAATTGTTGTTATTAAAACTACATGTTATCGTACATGTGTATGCATAATAAGATGATAATGTAAAACAACAGTCTATAGATGGATATATTTATATTAGTTCGTTTTATTGGACTAGGGGATTTTCAAGCCCTAGTCCTTAGCAGGCGACAAAATTCGAGCACGCTAGAAGCCACAACAGATCGTCACTGACGTAATGTATCACTACGCTAACAGACAGAGCGTCAGTTGTCATTTTGATTGGGTGTTCATTCGCATAAAAGAGATTAACACATTCCACTCACTGTATGCATATTCATAGGGGCCCTGGCCTTGTAGTTCTCCGGATCAGACAAATACCATCTAAATCGTAAATAAGCTGTAGGAAATGGAAAGAAAATGGAAAAATGTGATGTTTGGGCCTATACTTTTTTTCTACTAAGACAAGAAACAAGATGATATATTTTATCTCGAAATATTATATACCCGTTTGGACCCCGTACATCCAGCTTCGCAAACCTGGGATAAAGTAGCTCATTTGCATATTAATGTCGAAAGGACACATGATTCCGAGCAAAAGTAGTTATTTTTCAGCAAAAAAGAATAGAGGTAAACATTTGCGATATCAGCGGGAAAATGGAACATCCGTCACCTAATGGAGACAATCTTAAAGAAGGTCTTCGTCAAAATGTTATAATCGCAGAATTTACAACTGTAGAAGCGGCATTTCAGACGCAATATGTTGAACTGATCACGCGTTGATTTCATGACCCGCGATCACAATAATCGAGTGGAGAAAAAAAAATCGAATCCGACTTTGTACAGATATGAATAATGTTGCTTCGAATTAATAAATGATGGAATACATAGCACAATAAAAAAAATATGTAAACAATAATAAAATTAGATGTATTTTTCCTAAAAGGATAACTCATACGGCCCATATTTCTATCCGGTGCATGCGTCGGAATTTAATAATTACAATCTGATCCCTTCGAACTCAAGAAGACGCTTTCCGCCAGTTTTGTCAACACAGAACCAAATTGATACTTACAGACAGTCCAGTAGTAAAATAGAAAAGCAATGCATTGTTATTTTTTACCAATTGTTCGCTATAATGTTTTTCTGTTACCTATTATTATTCAATGGTCAGTACTAATTCATTTGGTGGGAAAGAAAACACCGTGGGCAGACTGTAGTACCATCAAATACATACGCAAGGTCAGTGCATACAATGTTCTTAAATGCACTTACACCATGTACACTCAACAGAACTGTTCAACTTCCGAAGCCCCTAGTCCATCAGTGCTTTCATCACTTTGATTATTCCTGACTGCTATGTACCATAAATAAAACACACTTATGTGTCGGATATGGTGGAATGCAGTGTCCCGATATTTGTCATGTATAAATTATTCTCAAAGACTTATTATCTACTTTATTGATTGTCGGTTCAATTCCGGAGGCAAGACTCTTTGAAGCAAGTCCTGTGTTTTGTCTGAACCATCTCCTCCCTGCATTAGTAAACTATCCTCTACTCTATGATGTACAGATGCAGCTCTAAAATATACAGCTCCAGCTATACATATTACAGATGCAGTTTACAGCTCCAGCTATACATATTACAGATGCAGCTGTAAAATATACAGGTCCAGCTATACATATTACAGATGCACCTGTAAAATAAACAGCTATACATATTACAGATGCACCTGTAAAATACACAGCTCCAGCTATACATATTACAGATGCAGTTTACAGCTCCAGCTATACATATTACAGATGCAGCTGTAAAATATACAGGTCCAGCTATACCTATTACAGATGCACCTGTAAAAATATACAGCTCCAGCTATACATATTACAGATGCAGTTTACAGCTCCAGCTATACATATTACAGATGCAGCTGTAAAATATACAGGTCCAGCTATACCTATTACAGATGCACCTGTAAAATATACAGCTCCAGCTATACATATTACAGATGCAGCTTACAGCTCCAGCTATACATATTACAGATGCAGTTTTGTAGACGCGTATATTGCTTTACAGCTGCGTCTTTATATTTTACATGTCCGTCTGTAAAATGTATAGCTGCAGGCTGCAGCTGTTTTTTGTAAAGCTGCATCTGTAAATTTTAAAGACGCGCCTGAACAGGTGCTTTTGTCCCTGATGGTACATCATACCACTCCCTTTTCCGTTGAGTTGTGTGTTTTATATTTACATCGGGTGTTTTTCGCCGTTAGATTTGTTTTTGATATATGGCCACGACATGCCTTAAAATATATGGTAGCCTTTAATTTTGAAAAAGGACTAGGGAATTGTTCCTTATTTTTTATTCGAATAAGGAATAAGTAACCAGTTCCTTGTTCTTAATCGAATAACGAATAAGGAATAATGAACAAAGAAAGTTCTCATCATCTGATAGGCACGTTATTTCCGATTACTCCGAAATCCGATTTCGATTCATCAGCAGTTTAATAAGACTTCCTCGTGGGAAACCTCGGTGTATACTTATTATTCCCCTAGGTGGGATTTAGGCAAAAAATATCCGTAGTTAGTGAGAAATAAGAAGGACATACTATGGACATTTTTGTAATTGTGTTCTACACTACGTGAGTCTGATGACACGAATTGTACAATATTGTTCGGGGCGCTTGTTTTTGCCAAAGGTTTTCCTGCAGTAGCTAGAGCAATTTAAATAATACGTTTCATCAGTTATATATCATTAGAACTGTCAGTTTTAGTGGTAAATGAAACTACTTTACTTTTAACAATAGGACGAGAAATAAATATTTTACAGCCAAAATGATTTTTTGATGGGGCTTCCCCTATGTAAATTCCTTGTTGGTGGGACAGAAGAAAATTAAAAAAAAGTCAAATAACTTCTGTTAGCCTTCATATTTTGCTATAAAACTTTCAGGGTGTCTTAATTTACTAATATCCAACAATGTTAACCCATTTTTGGATAACAATACCAAAAATAATATCTAATTGTTCATGCAGCAGAATTTTGCATTGATAATTTCCAAATAAAAACAACTTTCGCACATGATTTTTTTATTTCTCAACCGATTTTGAAAAGTGAAGTATTTTTATTTACCACTAAAAATACCTATCTCACTGATATACAACTTATTTAGGTAGTAGATGAATTTTATCTGAAAAGTCAAAAATAAAATTGGCTGAAACAAGCGCCCATAGGTCCAGGACAAATCACATAAGTTAAATATATCATATCATTGTATTGTTGTAAACGAAATTTAACTTCGTATAGTCTCTTACAATTTGTTTAGATAAGGTTTTATTGTATATATAATATTATGCTATTACGAGACTTTGGAATGTTTAGTATTTTTTATAAAGCCTTTGTTTCAAATCCAATCATCGATGATAATTTATAGTTCTGAAAATGTGGTATTAAAGATAAGTTTTGTATGAATGTCAACTTTCTTTAAATGTCTCGTCTCATTAAATGCAACTAGACAGTAAGCATTGTTGCACATTCTCTAGCGCTCTCATTAAAGCTTATGAACGCAATATTCGTTCTGTTTTATATTTCTAAGAGTCATTAGATCTACTTTTCGACGAACTTCCACAAACAGCTAATAACTGTAACCAGGTATGGCTCAATTGTGGAAAATCGATAGTAAACCCTGTGTCTTCAATAGCTCAGTTGGTAGAGCGCTAGAAGGTAAGCTATACACCACGGGTTCGCGTACCGGTTGCGGAACAATCTTTATCATTATTGGCCAGTTACATTTGGCTCCGAGCCTGGATTCTGTTAGCATGAATCAACTTAGGCATATGAGGCTGACAGTCAGTTTAGTATGCACTCATAGGTATATAGTTTAAACCAATCTACTGCAAACCGTGTGTCATGTCCTCGATATAGCTCTAGAAGGTAGTATATATACTTATATATATACATTGGGTTCGAATCCCGGTTGAGACACCATGTTCACTACCAATTAGAGTGTATTGTCATCAAAATGAAAAGAATAACTGTTGGTATTTTTATATCGACATTAATTAGAGTCAATGTGTTGCGAAAATTGCGGGCAAAAATAGGGTCATTGCCCATTCCAGCATGGAATAAGGAATCCTCCATATTCATATTAGGAATCCTCCATATTCATATTAGGAATCCTCCATATTCATATTAATGTTCTCATTTTGTATCTCTCATATTAAATTTGGTCTTCGTCATATCCCCAGTGTGCTTTCATGTGTATGTAGGCAGTAAATAATAACGTCTCATGTCGTTCTAAAACTGTTCCGGCTTCTTTAAACAAATATATAATTATATTAGACTATATCATTCTTAGAACGTCGGTAATCATTTGCAAGGATATCTACAGCTTCCATCGTTACGACGGAATTATGACACGCAACTCTAAACTCGGTAAATTAAGTATAGAAATAAAAATTGTATAACGTATGGCTTTATATGTATGTATGTATGTATGTATGTATGGGATGATCCTTTAAGGGTGAACCATTAACATTTTGTATCTAGCTTTAAACAGAGGTTGGTGGATTGCTTTATTCAAAAATGGAACACTGATCTACAAGAAAATAGAGTATTATCAAGTTTGTATAGACATGTTAAAGATAATTTTGGATATGAAAACTATCTGAATATGTTATGTACAAAAGGTTTACGAAGTGTTTTTACTAAATTACGTTTATCTTCACATAGCCTAATAATTGAGTCAGGTCGTTATGTAAGACATATGCTTGAAAGAAATGAAAGAGTTTGTCAAATATGTAATTCAACTGAAATTGAAGACGAATTTCACTTCGTTTTAATTTGTACAGCTTATATCAGAAAATATTACATATGTTTAAATGTGTAACACTTCTACAATCTTCAAAAAAGAACGAACTTTTTAATTTAAGTAAATATTTGTCAGAGGCGTTTACTGTCAGATGTTCTATTCCAAATATTATTTCTTAAAACATATTCAAGAACATCCTCACAATAATTGTTATTTTATATATAATTCCTTTTGCTTTTTTGATATCCTTTGATTATTGATTAAAATGTGTGATGATTGATATGATCACATAATTATGTCTGCGCTAATAACGTTGTATCACTAAGCGTAATTAGATCCACATTTTGATGAACTACAAACAGCTGTACTTTACAGTTATCCTAGTGATGTCATCTTTTTTGCAGTGACGTTTGTTTACAATCACTTGACTTGCATCCATCTATCGACATTAGAGTGAATGTAGAGCAATCAGTAACTCATTTTGTCCAAGCGGCTGGGACGGTGGCGTTTGTTGTTTGTCTATGATCTTTCTTGTCGTGCCCTTAACGGTTTATTCTCTTGTTGCTCTGGCTTCTGCCAAGTCATTGAGTATCTTCATTGTGGCTTTCTAGGCTATTTTTTTTTTTGAATTTTATTTACACGAGCATACTTGTGTTTTACTTATATTGCCTATTGATGCTGCCTTGTTGGTTAGATATTAGATCATGGCGGGCATTTCTTTATTTAAACTGTCCTGTTTTAATGAGATGAAGTAGGGTAAGTGTGAGGTTTGGTGCACCTAGAACCGGTTTAAACCCCCCAATGGCCTACTTTGCCACTGACCGTTCCAAGGCGGTAGCCCTATTGTCAACCCTTTTGTGTTTGTGATGTCGTTTGCATTTATTATTACTTTTGCCTTCTTGTTTTTCTGTTTGCGTGTTTGTTTCTGCGTTTTGTGGTTTACTGTCCTCCTTGAATGCTACTTTCCCTGTCCGATCATTTTATATTTCTTTACATGGGCCAGAATAGGACCACTGCCAAACTTGGCGGAACGGTAATCAACCCACACGTCTATGATCACCTTGTCATTTGATTTGCCATGCGAAATAAGTGTACGTACGAATGCAGTCCAAAAGTTCAGAGTCAGCCTTTATAAGCAAAATATGTTATATCATGTCGTTTTCATTTGTTTTGGTTATAATAACAATGAATAAAGTAATACCTACTGAATGAGTTTTGTTTTCACAATATTTAGATGGCCCCTGCATTGTCATAACGTTCCTATAGCAAATTATGTTTGGTATCACAGGGCACTTTGGAAACTATAAAACTTTGCGTATGCTTCATATATGCGACCATTATGACACCTGTGCGGTTTCATAGTGCTACTTGAGTGGTAAACAACCATCGTGGTTTCAGCGTAAATGGCGCTTCAACAACAGAATAGCTATGCAGCAACTCTGCATTTTTGCTAGAGAAGGTGCGATTTTTAATCTGTGTTTTTTATAATTGATCATAGTTTTGGTCTGAAAACAATAATGAGCTATCGAGAAAAATAGTGTATACATCTATATTTAGTATACTAGCTTTAAAGTTTTCTGGTATTTTTCTTAAACTAACTTTCCAATTAACGGCAAAAATATACTACAAAACTGTTTACCAAAACTCTGTCCAGGTGTTCAGGTCATATAGTACTGTTTATTTGTAGATTAAAAGTATACGTTTATTCTAGCCTTAAAATACCCGTGATTGAATATGCCTAAAATTAATATAAGTTGGTAACTCTTAATTGGACCCTCCAGTTTTGGGGCTTGGTCTGACTGGTTAAAGCCGTTTATATTGTGTCTAGAGTTTGCATTCTCAAAATATGTAAGTTATATATGTACATCGTCGCCAGTAGTTTTAGTATACCTTATACCATATTAACTTAAATAATACTTTTCAAAGATACATCCCTTGATTGTGTTTCAATCTATGCCAATGAAAATGTAAGCAGCAAATAAGCATGTATGTTCATGCTTTTTTTCAATGATTAGGCAGCCTTATGGAAAAGGTGTTTATGTTCATGTTGGTACTGTTATGTTCTCAACTAAAACATAAACATGTAACTTAACCATTAAAACATGTTTAAGAAACTCTTAGAGAATCTTCATTTTAACCCTTAGTTGTTGTCAGAAAACAGCAAACCTAAAGTAAGTGATCTAATCTGACTGTTCACAGTTCTCAAAGGTACATATTTAAAACGATGACACAATTAATAACCATTTAATAACCATTTGCGATAATATATCGTTATGTCTGTTTCTGTTCTCCAGAATACAACGTTTGAATATGAATCTTGAAAATGTATTCTGTGATGAATTATAGAAATTTCCCAGTTTGAAAAAATCTATAACATATCCCTTCCTCTACTGTGCTATCTCGCCAAGTGTGCAAGATAGCACAGTAGCCAAATGTTATGAACTAAACGATAGACTTCACGATATTACGTCACGAACTGACGTCACGATATTACTCCGTTCTGTCGCCAAATGAGTGACAGAAGAAGGAATACTTATGTCAAAAGACGATTGGAAAGAAATTCATCACAGAATATATATTATATAGTTTAATTAACATGTTTTGTCGTGATACGGAAAATAATTCACTCGTGAGAAATATACTTGCGATATAGAAACGAGTGCGAAAACGCACTCGTTTCTATATCGCAAGAATCTTTCTCACTCGGGAATTATTTCCCGTATCACTTCGACAATGTTAATTAAACTCTATATTTCGCTCAATATGTTATCATTTGAAGATTTTTTCTTTAAAAGGCTAAACGCATGTATAAAATAACATACCAAAAGTCTCAGCAATATCTGAGCGATATGTTTCAAATAAGAGTAATTAACGAGCAAAATACTTCAGTCCACCTGAGCTCAATTACAAACAGAATTTTCATAATACCTAAGCCAAACAACGAACTATTCAAGGGGAGCTTATCATATTCTGGAACTTTGGTATGGAATAGTATGTCATAGTATGCCACTCGAAATTAAAAACTCTACTTCAATGATTTTTTTTCAACAAATGATTCAAATGGAGACAAATAAGTTAAAATAAATCTTTATTTTTTTTTCAGTATATATGCATAGTTGAAAATATATAAATGCCTATCTTTTACATAAAATGCATGAATACATGATTTAACATTTCCTTTCTCCAGTAATCTGTTTGCAGAGTAACATCGTATTATTATTGTTATAATTTTATTTAAAATAAAATACTTGGTACATTGGAAATAATTTGACACAATAAGAAAAAATCGTACTGAGTTACATGTTTATCGAAAATGAATATACACATTTTGCTTGATATCAATAAATAATATCAATATGTGAAAAAAGATATATATATGTTATGGAAGCTTCAGAAAATATTTTTTAAATCGAATATGAATGCAGAATCCAGTTTGCTTTTACATATTGTCTATTGCGTGGCTAGAAAGCAATTGTGATGTTTACACTATAAAAGTGTATCTATGTTATGACTACAAGGTATATTTATATTTTATGTTAAAGGGACACACGGCAATCTTGATTTTTTAAAATCTCGCGGCTTCCCGTTATTTTTTCCAATAACTTACATTTGTTCAATCATTAATATTAAATTGAAGATCTAGAAATGAGGAAATGTTTCAGCTGGTCATAACATGTATGCAAATTTCCGTTATAATGCCACTCGATATGCCTGAAGCATATAACACTATTCAAATGTTTGCTGCGTTAATGCAATTAATCAAGCCCTTTGTCACATTTCCGCAAACGCATACACGTGATTTTCAATCAGTAACTTATCTGATTTACTCTGTGAAAGCCGTATAAGGACAAATGGTATGGAAGACAGCATTACATGTTGAATAAATGCAAGAACCATTAATGACCATTGATTTTCTAAACAAATAATTCAAATGTTATACAATAGATTGTTTGATATAACTGGAAAAAAATGTCCTAAGGTGCAACTTCAACGACGTTTTATATCGTTGTCACTGATGTTTGATTGAAATTGACAGCTTTACTACGGACAGAAGTCCGATTAAGTCAAAGTGTAATACGATCATAATACAAACTGACATTAAGAGAAAATTGAAAACCCACTAAGGTCCTGGCCATTATATTATATTACCTTACCGATACCTTCAAGGGTAATATGGTAACGTATTCATGTCTTAAATATCTCAAGTTCACAGTATCAAATGCTCGAAACTCGAAATTCTTATATGGTCAGTAAACATTGTTGTCGAGGCAATGCTTCTTCAATCATCAATGATTTAAACCGTCTTCCAATCCTCTGCTGATATATATGGACTTTTACTATAAAATGATATTTCACGCCTATTGTTTGGGGCGCTTGTTTCAGCCAAAGGTTTTTAGGACTTGTCAGACAAAATAAATAAGTTCTATATCAGTGAAACAGACATCTTTAGTGGTAAATAAAAAAATACCTTCCTTTTCAAAATCGATGGAGAAATAAAAATGTCATGTGCGAAAGCTGTTTTTGATGGGTCATTTTCAATGCAAAATGCTGCTTTTTTTTTAGAAATGTTATCCAAAAATGGTTTTAAATTGTTGGATATCAGTAAATTAAGACACCCTGAAAGATTTATCGCAAAGTTTGAAGGATTACTGAAGTTATTTGGAATGCCGTCCCCCAACAAGGAATTTACATAGAAAAAGCCCCATCGAAAGATCATTTTGGCTGTAAAATATTTATTTCTCAAACGATTTTCAATAGTAAAGTAGTTTTATTTACCACTAAAAATGCCAGTTCTAATGATATATAACTGATGTACGTATTATTTAAATTGCTCAGGTTACTTCAGAAAATCCTCTGGCTGAAACAATCGCCCAAAACAATAATACCATACGTTTTGTCATTTAATCATGCATTCATTTACAGCAAATTATATGTTAGTATTTGTTTTGTTTTTGTTATGCATCGGTGAAAAACGATGACTTTGTGTATAATTGCCAGGAAATTATTTTACTTAGAAACTGCTATTTTAACCTTTAACTAAGTCGCTAAGCACGACTATAATAGGCTTTGAGTCCAATGTAAACCCAGATCAGTCGCAGGCTGATCAGGGTTTACAATGCCCGACTGTTTATCAGTCATTTACCCTAAAACATCCCTTTGTCACACATATGGAATGGTCTTAATTCAACGAAAGAACAGCCCATTATATATTATGCATTACGTGGTCCGAGTATTAACTTTCATACCCCATCCAACCCCTTCTCCAAGAAGCAAAAACGGGGTTGGCTGGGGTATGAAATAAAACCTTAATTTTGACTTAACCAGTTTGCATATTGTATTAAAATTAAAACATTTAAAATGTAACTTGTTATCGCATTTTTTCAGTAAAACATGTTTCTAATGGGTTTTACTGTTGAAATATCCGTTATAAAATCCTGCTAATATAAGCTTTCCCGTTGCTTAATGGAATTAAGACGGGACCACGTAATGGTAGCAGGTTAAGGGTTAATAGACTGTAATGAAAAAAGAAACGAGATAACGCCCATCTCGATGTTTAATTCAAACAACTCGATTAAAGCATACTCTATATATTACGTATTTTAATTAATATTATCTATCCTTCTTAAACATGGTAAAATTTGTTAAAAATGGTAATGTGTGTATTAAAAAATCTCCTACTATCAATTTAAGTAGTTTTTGCGTGATTTTTTGGGTTTCTTTTTAGCCTATAATATGGTAAAAAGTGGGGAATTTGCCCTTATATTTTATGATTTGATCACAATAGGGACACAACTGACTTAAAATTTAATAGATATTAGACATCGAATTATTTTTTTCTTCTAAATTTAACCTTTTTATATGGAGTGATTTTTGTACAAGACATTGTCATGTTAAAGAAACCCAACACTCTAAATATGACAATATCATTATTCAACTGAAAGGTTCCATCAGATGGCATCCTGGTGCAATTTGTAATATTTTACATAATAATGCAGACTTAGTTTTCTTGCAATTTGTACTGTTCAGTTCTAATATATTCAGGGGCTGGCGTGGCGCAGTCGGTAGCGCGGCGGATTTGTAACCGGAGGCCCCGGGTTCAATCCTCCGTGGTGCCACTGAGTTCCGTCGGTGTGTTCTTGGGCAAGACACTTTACCTTAGCCTCGTCCGTCGGATGGGGACGTAAACCGGGCGGTCCCGTGTATCGGTCTATCCTCCGAGCACGTTAAAGAACCATAGGAATCTATTCGATAATAAGAGTAGGGCAGGTTCCCGGATTCCTATGTACCCTTCCCCTCTCTCTGGGGCGGCTCTAAATAACCTATACTGTGTTGATGAGCCGTTAAACAACATTCAATTCAATTCTAATATATTCAAGCTCAAGGAATTGCAGTGAGAACGCTGGCAATGTCAACCATAAGAGAAAATCATTTTTGACGCGTCATGAAATAAAAGTTATATTTTGTTTACATGCATTTAAACGACGGTGTGCCATCCCCCACGTTAACTTATCTCATCGAAATTAAATGTCCTACTGTATCACTTTTCTAACGCATCAACGAATGACGCGACGGATAATGAATACATTATCAATGTCTAAGCCAATTATTTTTTACATAAACTGAACTGTTGACATCATTATCAAGAATGCTACTGTAGCACTTTTCCAACGCATCAACGAATGATGCGACGGATACTGAATGCATTATCAATGTCTATCTTAGCCAATTATTTTTTACATAAACTGCACTGTTAACATCATTATCAAGAATACTGGATCGATCATAGACGAACGGTTACAACCACTTCACTATTGATTGTCAAATGATAAGCCCTCTTGCTTTGAACACGCCGTTCGTCAGCTTACATCTCTATGTCACGAATTAATGGATAATCCGAGGCAACAGACAATAGCAAAGACAGACGTTTGCTAAAACTCAGTGTTGTGTCATAACATGTCAATGCTCTCGGTGCCATAGATGACAAACGTAGAAGGTTTTATTATGATTTTTTTTTGAAA
The DNA here is from genome assembly GCA_037043455.1 of Cyrtodaria siliqua. Lineage (NCBI taxonomy): Eukaryota > Metazoa > Mollusca > Bivalvia > Adapedonta > Hiatellidae > Cyrtodaria > Cyrtodaria siliqua. The sequence goes on from JAWPHD010001346.1 coordinate 45,038, forward strand.
GAATTTGAACTGTATTTACCGTGCAATTAAAAGTAATTATGTTTATTGTGTGCATCCAATTAACCATATATGCAACGCTATTTAGTTCTAAATTAAACGTGATTTTGATTACGTTAAAGCAGTTGATTTTTCAAGGTCATGTCAAAAAAAACGTGTCTGCTACTTTCCTTTATTTTTTGTATCTGTTGGTTCCATGAAATCCTATTTTCAGTACAGTATTAATTGAAATGTACACTAGTGGTAATTTAGTGTTGTGTGGCGGCTGTAAAATGTAGCCAACTACAAATCAGTACTGTTGTTACTTACTGGTCACTTGGGATCATTAAGTCCAATCGTTGTGGTACCTCTTGAAGACACATTTCGAGCCTATTGTATTTGTGGGGGAGAGAATTTCTATAGGTAACTGTAAATCGCTGTTAGAAATACATTTGCACAAGAAAATTGAGATTATTAGTTTTTTGTCAAAGGATGAGGCCCGTCCCATAAAGAGTGTATATTAATGTAGTAAAAATTATAATCGTTTTACTGTTTTGTATATATGTTAAAACAACTATGTATAGATGGATTTTCTTAAAAGACCCGTGTTAACAATTAATATTTTTTGTATTTTTAGCACAATATACTCTAAATTATCAGTTACTTCTCTGCCATGTTTTAGTAAATCTCAAATGCAAGAAACTCATCGGGACTTCAAAATTCGAAAATCGTTGTCATCTGTCAGTGTTTTTGATCACCTGAGCCGAAGGCTCAATGTAATGTTTTGGAATCACTCTTCGTCCGTCGTCCATCCGTTGTCTGTCCGTCGTCCGTCATCGTCGTTATCTTTTGCTTCTGACAACTTTTTCTCAGAAACCGCTTGTCGGAATTAACCAAATCTTATATGAATTCATTAAACATGGAACGACCCAAGATATATTGTGAAGAAAAGTACTGCCAGAAATGGAGACAACACCTGGCATCGCAGAGAAGTCATGCCAAAGTATGTTGTTGAACAGTAGACAGTGGTTACCAAATCCGTATGGACAACCTCATATGGGCCATAGGTGGAACTAATATTAATATATGGTGCAGTAAAATTATCACTTCTAGTTCGTGTGTTGTTGTTTGTTTTTTTATATCAATAATAACAACAAGAGAATCGGTAGAACCGATGGATGCATCCCGAAAGTTACACAGAAAAAAGTAATGTTTAGTGTGAGTGCTTCCTTATTGAAAATGAATCCGTACGGAACTCTATTATGCTCCGGATAAGATTTTTCAAAAAAGAGAGATAATTAAAAAAGTAGTGAAGCTAGAGTTATGGTTCCTATGAACTGCACACCGTCTAATTGTCCTAATCATTCAAACGAACTTTAATCAACCATACTTTTTGAGTTATGCTTCGGACAAAAAGTGTTACGTATGGACGCACGAACGCACACGGACGGACGGAAAAAGCGGCGACTATATCCTCCCCCATAATAAACAATCTAGTGTTTTTATTTACAATATATTTTATATAAAAAAACTAAGGTAATAGTAAATGAAAAGAAAAAAACTGTGATAGGGCCTCAATATAATGTCTCTGTGGTAATCAGTCAGCGAGAAGTAAGCAGTTAAAAAGCATGCTATCCATTTAAGACCATGATAGTGAATGTGAAGTGCGTTGTCGAGTCTGCTACTTGTTCTCTCTTATTTGTGTTTGTTGATTTCAAGTGATCCCCTTTTCAGTATTCATCGGCTTTTCATAGTGTTTTGGTAGCGATATGTGGCGACTGGAAAGTATCGACCCAACTACACATGAGTATTTACTGTTCGGCACAATATTTGTGGGTTTAAAGTAGAATACCGTGTGAGCCGGTGCTTGGGGCGTGAGAGGTGTTGCACTTTGTATAAACTCGCAAGAACAGACTCTGTGAAATAAATGTGCTACTGTTCTCTTGGGTGTGTTTTTGCTTTTCCTCTTCCTAGGGAGGGGCTGGCGTGGCGCAGTCGGTGGCGCGGTGGATTTGTAACCGGATGCCCCGGGTTCAATCCTCCGTGGTGCCACTGAGTTCCGTCGGTGTGTTCTTGGGCAAGACACTTTACCTTAGCCTCGTCCGTCGGATGGGGACGTAAACCGGGCGGTCCCGTGTATCGGTCTATCCTTTGAGCACGTTAAAGAACCATAGGAATCTACTCGATAATAAGAGTAGGGCAGGTTCCCGGACTCCTATGTATCCTTCCCCTTTCTCTGGGCGGCTCTAAATAACCTATACTGTGTTGATGAGCCGTTAAACAAAATTCAATTCAATACTCTTCCAAGGAACGTATCGACAGTCACATTAGTGTTTGCTTAGTGCTGTCTGTGTGGCGTCTGGGAAAAAGTCGTACCAATCATTTGTGTTATTACTGGTTCTTTGGCACCATCAAGCCCAGTTGTTGTGGCTATAAATTAAAATACCGCTACATGTTGCACTTCATACTCACTCTCATGAAATCACTCATTTAAACCGAGTCTGCTATTTTTTCTTTGTGCGTGTCGCGTAACCCTTTTTTCAGTATGTAGTGTTTGTTTTGTGAAGTGTGGCGATTGTAAAATGTCGCTCCAACTACAAATCAGTACTAAGTGCTATTGCTTGCTGGGCCTTTGGGGTCATCAAACCTAATCTCTGTGGGTTTAACGTATACTACCGCTTTACCCCGTGTTAGGGGCGTGAATGTGTTGCACTTTATATTACCACCACACATGAAAACACTCAATAAAAATAGTATGAAAGGGATTGCTGTGTTTGTGTTTGTTACTTCCATAGGAGCTACTGACATTCACACTAGCGATTGTTTAGTGTTGTGTGGCAGCTTTTAAATGTCGCCCGACTACATATCAGTAATACTATTACCTACTGGTCCTGTTGGATCATCAACTCCAACCTGTGTGGCTTTAAAGGAGAATAGCGCTTAAGCCGGTGCTGGGGGCGTAAAGGCGTAAACGGTGTTGCACCTTATATTACCTCTCATGCAACTTATATTACCTCTCATGAACAAACTCAATAAAACCCGAGTCTGCTACTTGTTTCTCTTTATTTTTGTTCTCACTTCCTCGTCTACAACAAATTAGATACATCGTGAGTGTTCTCTATATACTAGAAAACTCTGGTAATATAATACTCAACTAGTTTATTGTCTTGTTGCTCTGGCTTCTGCCAAGTCAATGAGTACCCGCTTTGTGGCTTTCGTATAGTTGTTCTTTTTTTGTTTTGTGTTTTATTGAGATATACATGATCATGTTTGTGTTATATTTATATTGCGTATTAGTGCTGCATAAATACGGGAATTACTTTTTTGAAACTGTCCCGTTTTCAATTATTCGGGTGACACTAGGGTATGAGTGAGGTTTGGTGCACCCTAGAACCTGATTTAAACCCCAGCTGCCTATTGTCAACCGTTTTATGTTTGTGATGTCATATCTTGCCTTTATTATTGATTGTTTCTGTGCGTGTGTTTGGTTGACTGTGATCCTTGAATGCTATATTCACGTTTGACTTTTATATCAACTTTTGTATACATCTAGAAAGAATTATTTAGCTAATTATTTCTACGTACCAATTTACTTACTGAACCAGATTCTTCAACCACAATAAAGAGTATGCTGGCTTACAGTTTCAATGATACGTTTTCAATACATTGCTAATTGTGTTCGACATTTCCTTCTTTCAGATTAAACTGCAATCACATCATAGAGTAATTCAGTCAGCAAAACATATGGTTATCTGATATCACTGGAAATATGCTGATGGATACAATTTCTTCCAATTCTGAAATAAAAGATGTTTAATACCAATTCTGTTATTGTAAAGTTATACTCAGTTTTCTTTATAGCATTGCAACATTTAATGTGTAACTGGCATACTGCGATTCCGTTAACAAATTCTATGGCAAATTAATATAAACTCAAATAGTTGAAGAAAGGTCTAATTGTTCTTATTAATGAGAAATCAAATTAGAGAGATATCAAATAAGTGAGAAATCAAATTAGTGAGATGTCAAGTTAGTTAGATATCAAATTTGTGGGATATCAAACCATCTCTGCGGACTTTGATTTCTCCAAACAAACAATGTTAGTACTTGTGTCTTTAGATACAACAACAACTTGCTTAGGAATAAGTGTGGAGGTGGGTTAAAATAGTAAACTATATAGAGTTTAATTAACATTGTTGAAGTGATACGGGAAATAATTCCCGAGTGAGAAAGATTCTTGGGATATAGAAACGAGTGCGTTTTTGCAGGAGTTTCTATATCACAAGTATATTTCCCACGAGTGAATTATTTTCCGTATCACGACAAAAATGTTAATTAAACTATATACAATATATTCTGTGATGAATTTCTTTCCAATCGTCTTTTGACACAAGTATTCCTTCTTCTGTCACTCCTTTGGCGACAGCGCGGAGTAATATTATGACGTCAATTCGTGACGTAATATCGTGACGTCTATCGTTTAGTTCATAACATTTGGCTACTGTGCTATCTTGCGCACTAGGCGAGATAGCACAGTAGAGGAAGGGATATGTTATAGATTTTCTCAAACTCGGAAATTAGTGATTAAGAAACATGAATACATTGATTCTATGTTTCTTATATATTTAATGAAATGTGTGTGAACACAAAAATTCAATGTTAATATGAAGATAATACAGTTCAATTAATCGGTCGAATGAATCGTTTTATTAGAAAAGTGGAAAACAAATATAGTTTGCAATTAAAGCACACAAGCATCTGCATTATTAAAAGTCACCCAAGATAACAAATGATGTTGTCCTGGTGTTACTTGTAATGTTGTCAGTGTTTAATACGTTTTATGTATGTGGTTTACGTCCAATATGTCAAAGATAAGATAAAAAATACTTAATATATTTTACATCGACATCAGAATTCTGAATAGATGTATACAGTTATATAGAATTGGCGCTCTTGTCGTTCAGCAAGTATCACTTTATGAATAATAATTACTGAAATATAAATTAAACGACACAGGGTTGATATTGAAGTTGACTTCATTCCCAATGGTATGAAAGAGTAAGAAAGCAATCGGTGTGTGTTGATTATATGTTACAGTACAACATTACATTAATGCATACTGATTAAATCCAACCATTCGCACGATTTTATAACATGGTTTGTTTTCTATTCAGTTTCTATGTCTCAATTATAATATATATGACAGAATAACCCGTAATTATACGTTATCACTGACAGGCTCACCAGTGTTCATCTGATATCGTGAGAATAGAGAAGAATAGAAAGGTAACAAGTGAATATTTCATTAAATCACATCTATTTACTGATAAATATTGTATGAGGTATTGCAGACTTGATGATAAGTATATTATGAAACAGCTGGTTACAACTTTAAAAACAAAACACTTTCCAGCTTATATAATTATTAATAAATAATTAATGGAACATATGGTCTAATAGAAAAGACAATTAGCACAGTTAATACTATATTAATAGTAAGAATGTATTGACTAAGTAACCCATTAATGCCGATGATCTGAATCAAAATTAAGAGACCGATACCTATGACATATATGAGATCATAAAGCCCAATTTGTGTGGCTTTAAAGTAAACTATCGCTAAAGCCGGTGCTGGAGGCGTGAGAGGTGTTGTACATTACCTCTCATGAACAGACTCCATAAAACCGAGTCTGCTACTTTTATCTCATGTTTGTGTTTGTTGCTTCCAAGGAATCCTCTTTTCAGTATTTATTTACATAATTATGACTTACTGCTAAATCTAGTTGATGGTTTTAGAACCCCTGCGTGGTTGCTTTATTTATGCAAATTATGGTAGTAAAAAAATGAATACAAATGTTGTTTTTTGTATTTAAATAGCTTTTGTTTAGTGAGTGCTGTGTGGCTTCTGTCAAACGTCTACCTCACTGCAAGTCAGTAGTGTTATCACGTGCTGGTCCTTTGTGACATTAAGTCCAATTATTGTGGCCTTCAAGTGGAATACCGCTTACACCGGAGCTAGGGTGTGTACTAGGTGTAGCACCTTATATTACTTGTCATAAGCAGTCTTAATAAAACCGAATAGCTTGACTCTGTTATACTGCCTTTAATTATGATTATGAAATTTGGATCCCAAAACCATTAACCATTAAATAAAAAAGTATCACTCTCAGATATTATCACTCTCAGATACCCCACCCCTACTCCCCACCCACCTCCCAGATACTATCCCACACGTACTTTATAGACCTGGAGGATCAAGGAAACAAAGTAAGACGCCCTTGGGATGAAAACATTTCCCAAAGGGTCAATTAGTTTTCAGTATAGAATTAGATATCTCTAGCGGGCGGTGAAAGATATTGCACCTTATGTTACCTCTCGTAAACAAACGCAATAAAACTGAGTCTTCTACTTTATCTCTTGTTTGTGCCCCGGGTTCAATCCTCCGTGGTGCCACTGAGTTTCGTTGTTGTGTTCTTGGGCGAGACACTTTCCCTTAGTCTCGTCCGTCGGATGGGAACGTAAACCGGGCGGTCCCGTGTATCGGTCTATCCTACGAGCACGTTAAAGAACCATAGGAAAATATTCAATAATAAGAGTAGGGCACGGTTCCCGGATTCCTATGTATCCTTCCCCTCTCTCTGGGGCGGCTCTAAATAACCTATACTGTGTTCATGCGCCGTTAAACAACATTCAATTCAATTCAATTCTTGTTTGTGTTTGTTACTTCCAATGGGATCCTTGTTTGTGTTTGTTACTTCCAATGGGATCCTTGTTTGTGTTTGTAACTTCCAATGGGATCCTTTTTTCAGTAGTTAAACACATTTTTCTCAATTTGTAAAACTTCAGTTCACGGATTGGTATTCTATGGTATCAATAACGACATGTTCCTTGATATATACACGAAAAATAATCACACGATGCGCGTCGAGAGTTTAGCTCAAGAAAGGTATTTAATATTTACTTTAGGAAAATGTAATATATTATTTAATTGCATGGAGTGTTTCAATACACCACACTCATGTTTTGTACGCGAACGTTTTTACACTCAGGATTAAAATGGTAATTACACTCTAAATACTGAATGATTATCGTCATAAGGAGAATCAATTTAATAAAGTAATGAGTTTAAACAGTGGGTCACCCCGAGGTAATACTAAAAAGCTTTTTATAGAAAAAAAAAAAAAAAATATGGCCTTATACTACTTTCCGTGGATTTTATTGGCAAGAGAATATAGTTTATAAAACTAAACGTCCCTTGGGTCAACAGAATAAATCTCGTGTAGGTATTGGTATTTGAGATGTTAATGTCATCTCAGGATACCTTTTTATTACCGAAAATATGAGTCCGGATGCAAAATATAACAGAGAGCCGCTAAATTAGATTATTCTTCACTTCATTTTTTATTTTAATGTCTTTTCACCGGAACTGGTGACCAGGTATGTTTTCTTTCTTTCCTCTAATCCGAAAATAATCGACCGCCATATATAACCTTACATGTGTTAAAAATGACGAAAAACACCATACAAACAAACAACAAACATACATACTTTTCTATTTTTACAGTTGCAAATGTATATCGTTAATTTGTGATTAATTTTTTATCTAACCTTATGTCAAAGAGTATGAGAATGGACCTTTGGAAACGGCCGAACACGACACATACGAAATATTGTGTCTTGGTTTGATTGAGTCTGTTCATGAACGGTAGTGAAATATGCTAGTTACCGTTCACGCCCTCTAGCCCCGGGTTGAGCAGAACTCAATATTCATAAAATCAATAGTACATAATTTTAACCATCCCGAAGATGGCATGCATATGGCGGTGGATATTGATATTTTTTCTTCCCCCGTGTCCTGCGGCGTATGGTCCCAGTATCTAATAAAATACTATGCCCCGAAGATCGAAATAAACAAAATGGAATTTAGTTGGGAGCAGCGGTTATGAAGCAACAGTAACAGTCAAAAGACTAAATTAAAAAGCAGACAACATATCCTAGGATCAAAACAAAAAAGTCGTGGGTTCGATCTCTGCCATGACCATATGTGTTGTGTTCCTGAACAAGAGACTTTATCTGCATTTGCTTAGTAGTAGTTCTAAACAGAAAGACATCAAGAGTGATTAAAATAAGTTTTCGTTACAATCGATGTAAAATAAATAAGTTTACACCAAGTCCCAGCGCATAGCAAAATACTAGTAATGAACTCAGGTAATTTAGTTGTTCAGTTTCAAAGTAAAAACGGAGCATTTGCTATATCGGAAACAATAACAATAAATAATTTCGAACAGACAGCCGTTAAATTAAAAAGTAGTCAACTCACACCAAAATTTAAAAAAGCAGAAAAAATTATATCGGTATTCTTCCTTTATACGTTTGTACCAAAGGATGTCTGATACTTATATGTAGTAAATCTTTATTTCCTCCAAGCATAGGAGAGTATACGTACATATTACAGTCAAAATAGTCAAAATATATACAAATAGATATAAATGGCATACATACAATGCATGTGACTTAAAGAAATCAGTACTTTATTCAAAATACAGAATACTTACAAATCACATATAACACATACAACAAAGATGAATTTAGGTCATAAATTGCAAATGAAAAATAAAATAATAATACTAATAACACTATATAGTGGTGATTAGAGTTTGTAATTATCATAATACCATGTGTCCCTTGTCGAAACGAAAAAAAACAAAAGATTACAAAATGTGTTATTAATTACGACGAACCTCCTTGTTGAAAAGTTACTATTGGCAAAACTATATTGTTATACTTTAACGAAGTGAGTCGAATTTCAATTAAAAATAATAGTATACCACATGAATGTCCCTTATTGAAACGAAACACAAGGTAGTGGGATATTAAATAAGTATCATTATATTTATTAAAATATACCTTTTTCATGTATAATCATCAGTGTTTGATTGTGCATTGAACACAGTGACGTCAGCCGTGTCGTCAGACTCATAATACCTGAAGCCATGAATTTTCTTTGACATTTCCCCCACGAGCGTAAACTCAAGATGAAGGCTCCTAACGTGTTAGTTACCTTACTAATCAATACTCAAGACGTCAGACCCTCAGGCATATTGGGAATTTAAAAAGTTAATCAGTTCAAATTTACAAGGGTTTCCGCAAACAACCAATTAGTATGGCTCTTAACAAGGGTTTCCGCAAACAAACAAGTGGTAAGGTTCCTAACACGTTATGAGCCTTACTAATTGACTGTTTGCCTAATTGGTTGTTTGCGGAAACCCTTGCAAATTTGAAACTGATTAACTTTTTAAATTCCAATATGCCTGAAGGTCTGACGTCTTCAGTATTGCCATACTCTTATCATCCAGGAAGTTAATTTGATAAATCATGCAACTGACGACGGAACATGATGAAGCGTTCCCATCGCGAGAGGATTTAGGGTTACCTTGTAATGATAAACTTTACAAATAATTAGCAAACGAGCTAATAGCCGGCTGTTGAATACAATGTATTCAAATCGTTTTAAGCAAGCAGCGATACATTACAGCCACAAAGTGTTATTTTAAAATTTAACGAAGATATTACAGACTTTGCGTCTATTATTGCTGTATAATTGTGTCAAAATCACACGAGGAAGATGCATAAATAATTATTTTTAAAAATGAGTTGATGGCGTACCAACAAAAACAGGTTATATGGAGCCAACAGAAATCGACATAAAAGAATGTCCCGGCATTCATGTTAATTTTAAGTGTTTTGTCATGTTCATGTCTTCGTCATCGTCTTTGTTTTATCTTAGTACTACTTGATTGGTCACGTTGGCAGACTACTCCGGTCGTGGCTTCTAGTTTGTTAGAGGTTATAGCCCGATGGAGATATCTTTATTTATACTGTAACGATGTACTGGATTAACACTAGGACAGGAGTGACCGACCCAAAGCGTTACCTCTATTGTCAACCCTTTTATGTTTGTGGTATCATACACTTTGCTTTTGTTTATTCTTATACCTGTTTTTGTTTTGAATGCCTGTTTTTGGTTGACTGTGTTCTGTGAATGCTACAGTTCCTGTTCGACGTTTGTAAAGCCAGTAAAACCAGTTGTGGTTCCCCGGGGCATTATGTTTAACCAGAAGAAGTTCCCTATTTAGTAAAACTAGTGTTTCCCAGTGGCACTTACTTATACGAAAAGCCAGTAGAGGTTTTATTCACCCTGCTCTTTCGGACTTCTAAACATATAGGTGGCATTTATTTAGTTACATCCTAGTACATCAAGTGTTTTATTCTTATTCAATGTATTATTGATTCAAGACGTAGATTACTTCCCTTTGCTATTAGTACAAACTGTTCTTGCTAATTGGGGATGTACGCTGCCACTCTTGTGTACTGTGCGAATGGTTACCAAGGGCACGTTGTATCTTTTTCTATGTACAAAATGCTAATAAATCAGAAAAAAAGAGACATCATGTCAATGGTTAAAGTTACTAATTGATGAGGATGCCAACATATCCGACTAGTGTGTTTAACTAAGCGAATATCCCGCACCTGCCCTTAGCAATTAGAGTGTCGCAGAGTGGAATGTTGTATACTAACTGAGCCCAACATGCATGTGGCTGATTACACACGGATACGTAGGTCTCAAACCAAGTCGAAATTTAATGTAATGGTAAACGTGGAAAGCTTAATGGCATTTGTTGTTCGTAATCAGAGAACTAGAATTGCAGATTTAATATAGCTTCCTTATTATATATTGTCTTAGACTTAAATATAAACTCGTATATAAAAAGTTTGCATATTGTAAAATTAAAAAAATTAATAGGTAATTTTAAACAGGTTATTGCATTTTTTTCAGTAAAAAATGTTTTTAAACGTGTTTTACTGTCAAACTATCCGTTATAAAATCCTTCTAATATAAGCTTTCCCATCGCTTAATGGAGTAAAGGTGGGCCCACGTTATGAGGCCAGTAAGGTTTATATTGGTCACGAAACTTTTTACTGACATGTAGAATCAGTATTTTCTGGGATCAGAAATTGTGGCACTATATAGAAGAAGGTATAAAAAGTCGAACAAGAAATGAAGCATTCACAGAATACAGCCATTACGTGGTCCCGCCTTAATTCCATTACGTTGTCCCGCCTTAATTCCATTACGTGGTCCCGCCTTAATTCCATTAAACGATGGGAAAGCTTATATTGGCAGGAATTTATGTTTAAAAAAAAAAAAAAAAAAGAGAAAAATGCGATTGTCCATACTGCTTGTATAACATTTAATTTCACATCTATATTTTTTTTAGGATATTTACTTACTTAGCTCTGTACTGTGTTACTAATATAAGAAGCTATATTTTTGCTTACCGGCTTGTTTTGAGAGACCTATCTGAGTTTTATCAAAATAAATGTACACAAACCATACGTTATTAATACATTGCACAAATGTATGATTTAACCGTCATAAGTACTCCCAAACGTTGAATTTTAATTTTTTAGCAAGATTTTTTGGCAAATCATTTTAGTAATTCTAACATACTTAGTTGTTGTAAGGCGTATGTTTGTTATGGTATTTATTATGATTCATAATAATTAATACTTTTCCTTTGAGATTTTACCTTATTTTCAGTAGGTGATAAAATGTGTGTTACTCGGTTTTCATCCTAAGGTTCTTTGGTAAAATTATCATAGGCAGGGTAAAAGATGACAGTTCCAATATTCTGTTTTGGAATATACATATATAGAATCAATTCGCATAATTGTGCATGAAATATGCAGGTTTTAAAAGAATCACACTGTAAATACCTTAATTTTAAGAGTAAACTTGGTTGAACATCTAGGATGAAGACCGAGTCTATCACCTTCGAGAATTTAGAGGTGTGTCAAATGTCTGGTCATTGATTGGTCAGTTTATTTTGATGACGCTTTATCAAAATTATGAATATAAAAAATGAGTCAAATACAAGTATTAGGTACAAAAGTCGAACAAGACACGTAGCTTTCACAGAACACAGTCAACCAAAAACACGCATTAAGGATACTGCCCCCTTTTGTGTAATTCCATTGAGATTGCATTTGAAATAGACACAAATCAGAACTGAAATAATCCGAAATAGTTTTACACGTAACTTGCAAAATAAATGCTGTTTTACGGCACGTCGACACATAAATAGGTCATAGTGTGCGCAAAAACTGATGAAAAATGAAGAAATGAAGTAGTAATTAAAAATTAATGTAAATATATAAAGATAAAACTATTTACAAATAAGGGATGATATGGTAGTAATATAAACTATGTATATATGTAAATCAACAAATGCCCGTCAACGGGTGTATAAACAAGTAAATATATCAAAGAACATATTATAATGATTTATAAAGTCTGATTTCTTTCAAGAAATCTAAAACAAGACTAAAATCTATAGTATCAAATAACTCTTTCATAGTATTAACATTGTAGTATCTTTGCCGCATAGGATCAAAGTCTACATATTCCAACAAGATATGTTTGACCGTTAACGGTGCCAAACAGGGTATACATTCTGGTTATTGCTCACCTTGTAATAAGTATGAATGAGTATAACGTATGTCCTATCCTGCACAGGGCTAGAACAACTTCTTCTCGACGAATGGGTCTACTAGAAGAACGCCATTCCCCAAGTAACGGTTTAATTGAAAGGAGCTTAAGTTCATACGTGTATTGACTAATTCACATGTACTTATAATTCGAGAGTAATACTGCCTAGATAATGTGTAGACATAAGCTTCATGTAAACATATTTAAGATTCAGTTCAGTTCCAATTTGTATCTTTTTTACATGCATTGTCAATGGGATTAACATAAGGGGACATACTCCTTAAAACAAGAACAACTACAATGTTAAGTTTACTAAACATTGTTAATTCCATTAAGCGATGGAAAAGCTTATATTAGTACAATTTTATAACGGATATTTCGACGATAAAACACGTTTAAAAACTTTCTTTTACTGAAAAAATGTGATAACCTGTTTAATATTACCTATTACATGTTTTAATTTACAATATGCAAAGTTTTTAAGCCGAAATTAAGGTTTTATTTCATACCACAGCCAACCCGTTTTTGCTTCTTGTAGAAGGGGTTGGATGGGGTATGAAATTTAATACTCGGACCACGTAATGCTATTAGACATATATATAGACGGTATTACGTGAGTGCTTATTTATTATTGAATGCATTAAAAGAGTTTCACGTTAATAATACCTTAGCACAAACATTACTCATAAAACTAGATATAAAAGTCAAACAGGAAATGTAGCGTTCAAGGACCACAGTCAACCAAAAATACGCATGGAAATAAACAACACTTATAAGGACAAATAAAAGGCATGGTATATTACATCACACAGAATACAAGGGTTTAACAATGGCTGCTGATGGATTAAACCAGGTCTATTGTCCACCAAACAACACTCTTACCCAATTGTCATCAAAACAAAAACGGAACAGCGTATATGTAGAAATCCCCGCCAAGCTATATCGTTAACAAACTAGGCAGTATTTCAATGCAATATACAGTGACGGTCATAGCTGCAGCACAATTGACATTGTTTGCATTGTAACGTTTTTTAATCAAAGCACTGAAGTGCTGAATGCGACGAGTTTTGTGTAATGAACAAAATCTAAATACGATGAACATGCCATGAATAACAAAATGCAGGAAAAATTAATAGAAATGGGGAAGAAATAGCGCCCGACGGGAGTTGTTTTTGCAATTTTTGCATCTTATCTATTGGTATAGCTTCAGATCCGGAATGCACTTGTACCTTTCTGTTCTTGAACGACTAGACCCTGAACTCTACAAGCTATGCAAGTTTTGAGCAAATCCGACCTTAAATACAGGAGATATAACGATAACAAGATTTCTATATATGCTATATTCTAACATAATAACAATCCAGTGGTGTCTAAAAATCTTTCTTCATTCCGTCGTATCATTAATAATAATTCACTGACATCGTGAATCACTAAACAACTTTCGAAATAGTTGTTGCTATATACAATTATACATAATAAAGCAAAAAAAATATTGTTTTCACGTTCTATCTGAAGTAAAATCAATAAAACAATGCCGTGACCAGAACATTTTCCCCCAATATGATCAACTATTTTATTAGGTTAAACAAGGCAAATTCTGTAGACACAATTGATATATTGTCATTTGGAATGTCTAAGTCAGTTCTTCTCATTACATTTTCAGTTCATGCAAACCCGGAGGCACTATTTATCTACGCGGAGGCATATAATTTGAATGCTGTTCTGACAGTAAATGGCATTTTCAACTTTGTGAGCATTTTAATTTGTTCAGTTTTATGTTCAAATTACTCCCGGTAGTACATGACTATGCCAATTAAGCAATGCCAAGAAAGTCGTGACGTGGTAAGTAATACTGGATGTGAAAAATAATTAATCCAACTGAATGTTGTTTAACGGCTCATCATCACATGGTATGTTAGTCTAGCGATTATGTAACGTTCTGGGATAATAAATGGGTCCGTCCAGTTTACATCCAGATCCGACGAATGAAAGAAACAGCGCACGGGCGCCGGAGATCGTACAGACATCGCGCAATAAGTGCCAATGGCCCATAGCGTTACGAAACAGTTAAAAGTAAGGAATTAAAAAAAAGTATGGAAGCCGTGGGGTATGAAGTCAGAAGTCACTCGGGTTACTGTGCCACATTACGAGGTAGTAATACAACAACTTTAATACATGCAGTCAAACAAATTGTTTTAATTTCAAAAGTAAGTGCTAAAATAATGTAAAACCCCATTCAAATCAAATCAAATGAATCTTTTTTAAAACGCAGTCGTCATACGGCCCCATGGAATGAATGAATGAATGAATGAATAGTGGTGTTTTACGGCACGTCAACACATAAGTAGGTCATATTGTGCGCAAGACCTATGGAAGCAAAGAAAAAGAAGTCAATGTAAAGAAATGGCATTCATGTCAATAACAAACGATGTACACGTGTTAGTTGCAACAAACAAAGCATTCACGCAAATCTTTGTCAAGATAACGCTAACTTTTGATGCGAAGTCAATCGTGCTGCTGCTATGATTTTCACTGTAAGTATAACACAAGTATATATGACTATAAAACAAAAACCTTGACAGTCATAAAGCAAATACTCAATGACTTGGCAGAAGCCTGAGCAACAAGAGAATAAACCATTAAAGGCACGACAAGACAACAATTGGGAAAAGTTACCGTCCTTTTCAACACATGTTTGGTTATATATGACGGTCGATTTTTTGTGGTGGAGGCAGACCACCCACTTTTCCTTGGTAGAACCAGTATTGTAAATCTCCCGCCATCCGTAAGAATCGACACGTTCTCACTTACAAGTCGATTTTCCAGTGGGATTCGAACCTGCAGCGGTGAGAGGCGAGAGGGTTTACAAAGCAACGTCGTTAACCCCTCGGCCACGGAGACGCTGAAACAATATTTAAGTATACTTTAACATGGGGTCCACAATCTGTCCGGTCATAGTACAAGAAATCCGTTGTTTTAAAGAAATAAACATATTTATAACCCCAACTTGGTTCCAATTTTACAATTTTAACAAAACCAAAATGGACAATATGGTTACTTAGTGCCCGTATATAATTTATAATGTAAACTAGTGTATTGCCAAAAGGATTGGACAACAATTCTTAGAACATCAGTTAATGTCTCTCTTAACAAATACTACACAATTACACCATTTAAAGGGACACATACTCTTGAAGTATTGATCAAGCATTAAAAGATATCTCGATTTATTAATCTAGCACCATTTTGACTTTAAACCATTAAATAAAAGGTAATACAATTTCGGATTTTTTAGTTTTCTTCATTTTTCCACCATAGATTTAAATATATCAATGGTTCATTATACTCATCTTTAATTAAGTAAAATGAAAAAAATAATCTTTGAAGTATTAAAATAAGTATTAATAATGATTGCAAACTATGCAAGTTATGAAGAAACACTAAACGTCAGGAGTGCCGAGTGTCCCTTTTATGTACAAGAAACAAACACCGGCATAGCGATTTTAATTACGTTCTTTGGAAAGAATATGAGTGATAGGTCGTGTTTCAGACAGACGTCTGAGAGTCAGACTTCACTGTTTCCAGAAGTGGATCGTTAGCATCGTCTCCTAATAAATACGGGCAGTGTCTCTTGCATATCACAACTCACGTCAAGTCTCCATTATATTATATTTATAACGGCGACATAGAAGCGAACTTAATTATAATGAAGATTTTATTGACGCAAAAGAGGTGGCTATGGTGTATGCTTACGACATCTATTAGTTTACCACGTCTAGTCTTCTCCAAAGGTTTTTGTTCGTGGAAAAAATAGCTAAAATATGTAACGAGAGGCAAGAGGCCCAAGAGGGCCTGTGGACGCTCTACTTGCTAATATGGCTCTTATAACATCAATGAAGCGAGTGACTATAGTCTTAAAGAGGCAAAATATAGCATTTTTAACTTAATCAAGAGCCGTAACCGTAAAAAATAAAAAATAAATGAAAAAATAAATAAAAAAATAGTAAAAGAAAAAAAGAAAAATCTGGTAAAGTTTGGAAAAGATCAGATGAAAAATGAAGGCCCTATCGTCTTAACGAGGCGAAATGTACCATTTTAACTAAATCAAGGGCCATAACTCCGCTGCTACTGGTCCGATCCGGCTGTTTTTCGAACTTATCCGAGTTTTTATTGACATTAACAATCTGGTACAGTTTGGTAAAGATCGGATGAAAAATGAAGGCCCTATCGTCTTAACGAGGCAAAATATAGTATGTTTTACTAAATCAAGGGCCATACCTCCGCTGCTACTGGTCCGATCCGGCTGTTTTTCGAACTTATCCGAGTTTTTATTGACATTAACAATCTGGTACAGTTTGGTAAAGATCGGATGAAAAATGAAGGCCCTATCGTCTTAACGAGGCAAAATATAGTATGTTTTACTAAATCAAGGGCCATACCTCCGCTGTTACTGGTCCGATCTGGTTGTTTTCGAACTTATCCGGGCTTTTATTGACACTAACAATCCGGTAAAGTTTGGTAAAGATCGGATAAAGAATGAAGGCCCTATCGTCTTAACGAGGCAAAATATAGCATTTTTAACAAAATCAAGGGCCATAACTCCGCTAATACTGGTCAAATTTGGCTGGTTTTCGAACCTTTTCCAAGCTTTCATTAACATTAGCAATCTGGTAAAGTTTGGTAAAGATCAGATGAAAAATGAAGGCTCTATCGTCTTAACGAGACAAAAGTTAACGACGGAAGGGCGGACGGACAACTCGGTATCCCATAAGCTCAATCAAACATTCATACAAAGCTGTCAAAGCTTTATATGGACGATGAACTGATACGAATGACGAGTAATGCAATACGAAACACTGTATGTGTACATATATACTCCTCAAAATAAGTTAAGGACCGCAAGAATATTTCTCCATATGCTTACCAGTGAAATTGACTGCATACCATTTACAAACGGTTACACATAATGTGTAAGCAATGTTGCATTAAACTGGGCTTTGTCAGGTCTTCTGCATTAGATGAAGGAACAAAATGTGGATATACATTGTTCTGTTAATTAAAAAGAGTCCGAGATTTTTGATAATTTCTAAAAATCATTAATTTGCCACAAAACAACAATACTAAAAGTTTTATTATGTTTTTTCAATTTATTCATTACGTTTAATCACTACCAATGGTACTATTCTGGCGAAATTTTAATTTTCTCCGAAATTGACTAACAGTTTAAATGCATACACCGAACAGTTTTGAAAAACTCTGATTTTTTATCCCACCCAAAATGAAGCAAATTTTCAAATGGTTGCATATTTGGCACTGCACGCCTATCTGTAGAGTTATTCTAAAGAAAATGGTGACAGATGTTTGTTAAAGAATCAATAGTCATGGAAATAATACGAAATAACATTTTGGTGAAAAAGGCATTTTACTGAAATTTCAAAATCTGAAAAATGTTCCTAAAGAATACAGAAACACGAAACAGTTTCCATTTTTAGAATGCAATGTGTATTTAAACTTTCGCAATGATGTAAATGTAATCGTATTGAAATAAAGAAGGGTTGGTCCTTAACTTATTTTGAGGAGTATATGTACTCGCGTTTTGATACGTAGGTTGTAATAAAAGTAGGAGTACAAGTCAAACAGGAACATTACGTGGTCCGAGTATTTTTTCTCTGTAAAACATGTTTTTAGATGAGTTTTATTGTCGAAATTATATTCGTTATACAATCCTGCTAATATTAGCTTTCTCATCGCTTAATGGAATTAAGGCGGGACCAGGTAATGTATGTATCAAACTTGCCAGAGGGAGCCAGGTCGTTACCTTCTTCATTAGATACCAAGTATTGGTTCTACCCAGGAAAACGGACTCGGAGTGTGATTCTATATAGGCCCCGTGGTCCCGCCTTAATTCCATTAAGCGATGGGAAAGCTTATATTAGCAGGATTTTTCATGGCTATTTCAACAAATAAACACGTATTTTTACTGAATTAATGCTATAACATGTTTACAATTACCTATTAAACGTTTTAATTTTACAATATGTATACTTTTAATCCGAAATTAAGGTTTTATTTTATACCCCAGCCAGCCCCGTTTTTGCTTCTTGGAGAAGGGGTTGAATGGGGCATGAAAGTTAATACTCGGACCACGTAACTTGTAGCATTCAAGGACCACAGTCATTCAAAAACACGAACATACACAAATAAATAATTAGAATGATACTATCGAATGTGAACTGATCGATGCCGGATAACTTCAGCTCATCAAAATGTTCTCAATTAATTATTGATAATCTGTAGAACGCTACGTAGAGCAATTTCGGTTGACAACTGTTTTAGCGATATTACACAAACAGGCAGACGAGCATTTTGTCTCTACCATGTGATCTAAAGATAGTGAATTAATTTGTCTAATCAGTGAAGTAATAAAGTGGGCAGGTGATTTACTCTGTGTTTATCAATAAAACTAAACCGAGTTAAGACCTGTGCGATAACTATCATGATTAAAAGCTTTATTTTTTAATGGAAGTTTTTATTTTCTAAATGCCATTAGGCCAGATTGGCCCATGAGGCAACATATTTACTATACAAACATAGAGTCACCTGACTGATGATCAACACATACATCAAAATACAAATAATGAAATCCCACAGGGAGTTGTGCCTATTAAAACACATTATTTGGAACACTATTAAATAATATTCCTGGGAGAATATACATTCATATTTGTCATAACGATTACTTTTTACAGTTGAACTTGCATTATATATTATAGCCATTGCTGTTTTACACATGTAAAATCTTGGAATAAAACAATTTGAATTGATTTGAATTGAATTGAATTACAGTGAATTAGTTTATCATCACAATACAAAGAGACTGCTTCAGTGTTTGTGCATATCCATCATTAAGAAGAAAAAAAGGAAAAAAAAGAAAAAAACAGATTTACTTGGGAGAAGGAAAATATAGGTTAATTATTATATAATAATGCATTACGTAATTTAAATGCTTTGAGTTTAAACAATCCAAAATTAAAGACTTCCCTTTTGTTTTCACTTTTTAACAGCATTATAAATTTGAACATACTTGGCCGTTGGAAATAAAAGCTTGACACGTATTTCTTACGTAAATCATTATACAATGGACAACATAAAACAAAATGGTACTCGAGCATGTTACAATGTCTACATCGTCTCTCATCTATATCAACTATATTTCTGGACCATCTGCCCATTTCCACTTCTAATCTATGCGACGATACACGAAGTTTTGAAATGGATTGACGTGTGCATTTACTCTTAACAATATTTAAGTAAGGTTGTAGCTAAACATTTGAAATATTTCGGTAAAACAACGCTCTGGATGAATCAATTAATCTTGAATTCCATTCTTGTACAAAAACATCTTTCACACGTTGTTTAAAAATTGTTAAGAATGCATTGACGTTACCCACGCTTTGATGAAACCAAACATGGTAGAATCTATAATTACTTAAAAGATCTCTGACTTTGCTGGCCCAGTTTTGCGTGCCTGCATTTACACCAATATCACTTAACATATCGGCATACATTAATCGTATACTATTTCACATCCTCTGATAATTGAGAACAAACGTCTACTTTTTAATGTACTTCTACCTAGCGAACCATAAATAAAATCGTTTTGTGTCAATTTCTTAACACCCATCAACTTTTTACAAAACTGTGTGTGAACACGTTCAATACTGTTGGCTTGGGCAAATCCCCATACTTCACAGTCATATGACTGAATAGGATATATAAGTTTATCGAATAGGTCTAATACATGTTTTGGCGATAAGTCAATGAGTTTGTATAAACATTTTTCAAGATTAAAAATGGCTTTTAACACTTGACCAGATAACAAACCCTGTGTTTCAGAAAATGAACCACCTGTAGTGAAGACAATACCTAAATACTTAAAACTACTAACGATTTCAAGTATTTCATCATTGAAAATAAATTGTGTATTTCTTGGAAGAATGCCGCTTTTTCTAAAAACTATTACTTTAGTTTGGCAGTATTTACAACTAATTTCCATTTTTAACAGTATTCATATAACAAATCAAGTCCTTTCTGCAAATCTGCAGCATCTTTAGAAAAAGTTACACTATCATCGGCATAAAGTAGCAAAAATAGTTTCAAAAAGGAAATATCAATACCATCTAAACCTTTTACAACAAAGTCTGCTTCAATATCATTTAATAACATTGAAAATAAAAAAGGAGATAAACATTCATCTTGACGAACGGCTAATATATATGTAAATTCATTGTCAATCGTGTTTTATTGTTTGATTTGTGATTTATATCATTATACATGGATTTTATACTATTCTATATTTTACAACGTATATCAAGCTTTAACCAAAGATTATCTCGTACAACATAATCAAACGCTTTCTTAAAGTCTACGAAAGCACAAAACATTTTTTCACTCGAGCTTAAAATCCTGTTAATTAATGCATGCAAAACAAAAACATTATCAGTTGTGGACATACCTTTTCTAAACCCTGCCTGGGCCTCAACATAAACATTATACTTTTCTGCCCAACTATTTAACCTGTTGTTAAGTATTCGAGTAAACAGTTTTCCTAACGCATTTAATAGTGTAATGCCTCTATAATTCTCGACATTATTTACACTACCTTTTTTATGAAGTGGGATCACATAACCTGAAGAACATATTTTTGGAAAGTACCTGAATTTAATACCTTGTTAAATAAACATTTTAAAGTAGGACCTAATTGGCGTATTCCATTCTTGAAAAAGTCATTAACATACAGTTCTGGTCCTCCACTTTTACCATTTTTAAGTTGTTTAACAGCCATTTCTAATTCATTATCAGATATTGCATTATCTAATTCCGAGAACATAACTGCAAACTCGTCATTAACATATCTATCATTAAACATAATGACATCATCATCTGGTGTAAAAAAAAAGCTGTCATCAGGATTGTTAATTGCCTTGAAATATTGCTCATAATTACTAAGTAATATTTTACCCGTTTTTAAACCACAAAGACCTTTTAACATATTCCAGTAGGATTTTACATTTTATAAGTTTCTGTGTTTCATTGTGTCTGTATTCAAATTTGGCTTTACGTATAGCATGTACCATTTGTTTTCTTGGTATTTCATTTCTGTCATTTCTAAAATTATTTAGTTTCTGATAAAATACATATTTACATTCTGCACAGTTATTGTTATACCATCTTCTATTTTCAAATACATCGTTGTTTTCATCGTATTTGGGACAATCAGTTCAAACACCATCAATAATTTTAGATAAGTCCTGCACACAATTATCAATATCAATATCACTATAACAATTATGTATTTGATTTTGCAAGTTATTTAAATGCATTACAGTTTCATCAGAACCTTATGCATTTTTATAATCGTTAACGTGTTCGTAGTTCCATGCATATTTAAATGGACATTTCGATTGTTTTTCGTTAATATAATCACTAATAGTATTCTTTTTTGGTAAAACAAAACGACCCAGGGACAATACAATGATCAGATACCTTGTTTAGCTCGTCAATTGCGAAATCAAATACATAATCACATACTTGTTCATATATATGTAAATAATCAATAAGACTACTAGGCCGTGAGCCAGGACCCAAAATGTTCGATATTGTTACCAACTCAAGGGACAAATTCTACTATCACTTTTGGAAAATACCAAAGTCTTTTGGTGTCATTTTTCCATGATAGCAACCTGGAACAGGTAGATTATATAAAAAAAATCGAACACTAATAGGTTATCAATGTAGCGCTTTCATCTAATTGTTTGACGTTCATTTTTACATGTCATGCTTATGTGAATACTTATTGAGGTATTTTGAAAAGATGCAATTACGTTTATAATTCATTTCGTTCTATAATGAGCTTATAAGCTCTGTTTAGCATTAGATTCTGTTTAAAATATATATTTTGCTTCAAATTGTAGTCAATCTACCCCACCCACTATTGACACATGTTGTATGCATTTAGTTTAATCGATATTGTTTGCATTATATGTATAAACTTATAAGAATCACTGACTTACAATCTTTCTACAATGATGTAAATGATATTATTATACGAAGTAGGGATTTTTAGTGTATATTAATGAAATGATGTACTTTGAAACGTTCAGTCGATCATGACATTGCATATATTTGTTCAGTGATACACACGCTGAACTGGAAGTAGAAGCCTTCTTCACAGTAACTGCAACATCAATATTATTAAACTTTTCTGTTATAGACATCTATTGCACAAACGACACAAACAGTGCGGCTTTACGCTTTTCATAGCATTTTATTCGGTCTTATATTTTTAGGTGTATGCGCTATTTCAGTAATTATTATTGTTAAACATTTGGATTCTGTATTCCATACATGAAGTAAAAGTAAAAAATGCAAGTTGCAACACAAAATCTTATGAGATAGTCTATTTAAACGCTTTTTAATAGTAATGCATATATAGTTTAAGGATTTTAACACCTGCATTACCCCATCGACATAAATCACTATGAAGAATTTTGCATATGAAATGTAAAACTATTATGCATAAGCATGAACCATTGGTGTGCCAATACTCAAAACAGAATTGACGAGGAAGTTTAAGGGTAATACCCAGACCACTGTACTTACCACTTACCGTGGCAAGTATTCGTTAGTACTGGTGCAGTTGTTACAATAGCACCTGATTAATCTAGGATTGGGACTATTAGTAAGTATCAACTTTTCTTTTTGCGCACCAAGTGCAACTTAAATGACAGGGACCGAAAAAAAGGTTTGTTGCCAATGCAGGGGTAACAATGCCAACAATTACAAACACATGTGTTGCCTTAAAGGGGTTGATGCACTATTTTCAAACACGATTTATTTAAAAGGTCTCTCACAACCTTAAAAAATAGCCTGAAAGAATTATCAAAATGCCATGAAAAATAAATGAGATATGACCTATTGAAAATTCGCAAAAAAACATAAATGGAGGCGGCCATCTTGGAACGATGACGTCATCCCGCCTTTTTAACATATATGGCATATTGACAACATATATTATAAAACAAAAGAAAATCACTGCAAATTGTTTTAAAATAAATATACAGATGTAAAATTCTTACTTTTCATTTCCAGTGATTTTATTAGCTTTAAAAGACATTTAATCAGTTCGTCATGTATGGTAAAAAGGCGCGATGACGTCATGGTTCAAAGAAGACCACCTCCATTTGTTTTAATTTGCAAATGTTCAATAGGTCATACCTCCTTATTTTTCATGGCATTTTGATAATTTTTTCAGCTTTTTTCAAGTTTTTCAGATCTCTTTGAAATAAACATTGTTTGAAAATAGTGCATCAACCCCTTTAAACTGGTCATCATTTATCTCAGTATGAGTATTTACTCCAAAATATTTAGTGAAAATGCATAGCTTTACCCTTTATTTTGTGGGTGAGACTTTTCAATATGCACTTTTAAAGAAACAGAATTAAATGTTGTTTAATGATTCATCATCAACACATATAAGGTTATTTAGAGCCACCCCAGAGAGAGGGAGGATTGGTGGGGGTGATACATAGCAATATAGGAACCTGTCCTAATTCTACTAATTAAAAAAGTCATATGTTTCTTTAACGTAATCGGAAAAGAAATATGCGATACACCAGCCCGCCCGGTTTACGTCCACATCCGTCGGACGAGGGTAAGGGCAAGTGTCTTGCAAGGGCAAGTGTCTTGCTCAAGGATACACATATACAATTTACTGGCGCCAGTGAGGCTCGAACCAGGGTCCTCTGGATTTCAAGACCCTAGTTTTATCCATTGCATCAACAGGCTGTATGGGCTCAAGCAGGGTAACTGCATTAAAATACAAACAACTAAAACGTTAAAATGTTATAAAGGCTATAGCCATGAAGCTGGGCTCAGAACGGTCAATTTTATCTAGCAAGTTGGCATCAAGTTCATGTATGTCGAGTTGCAATTAAGACTTAGATAATACGATACAGTTAAAAATACCCAGTAAATATTATCTTATTTAAATAATATTACTTGATATTATAATATATACTCGGTAAAAAAAGTTTTGGACCAGGGTATATAAAGTCATATAAAAATAAAATTAGTGGACAGAATTTAAGTATATTTTTTTAGTAACCAAGGTCTACCCTACCCGGTTAATTTGATACCAGAAACATTAAATTCCAAACAAGATTTGATTTTAAAAAAATATCGCGAACACACAAAGTGTCTGTAAAAAATGTTGCAAAGTCCATTAAAAGTAACAGTTACGGACACATTCGAGTAACCAATAAAAAGATTATTATTTTTTCGCAAACTTTCATTGTAAACGATAATTATTGTCGATTGTTGATCTATTGTGAATTATCAACTGAGATAATAAGGGTTATGGTCGAAAGTCAAGGTTCAGCGATCATTGTACGGGTTCGAACACTGCCATGGTCCAAAACTTTTTTTTACAGAGTATAGCATAAAATATGATAACACATTTTGTAGGCGCATACTCATAAGGATTGGTACCCAGAGTATCACTACTACTTCCTAAAAACCTATCAGCTCTTGAGAAATGGGAAAAAGACTGGCAAATGAAATTTCACCCAGCTAAATGTACAGTTATCAGAACCACAACAAACAAGCCCCCGCTGATCAGCACATCCTATCAACTACAAGGCCACACACTTGAAGTGCTGGACAGTAGCACGTACCTTGGAGTAACTTTTAACGAAGACATCGCATGGAAGCAGCACATCAATTCTACAGTAGCCAGGCTCAACATATCATGGGGTTCATAAGACGTAACTTCGGTGAGTGCACCAAACCAGTGAAGTATACCGCATATGCTACAAGTGTACGACCTACACTAGAGAATGCATCCACCGTATTTGATCCCCATAAGACAGCTGATATGCGCAAAACAGAGTGAAATCTTCTTCCAGCCCAATCCACCGACACCTACACTGTAGAGGTTTTCTGGGCCAGGTTTATCTTCTTCATCAACTTGTAAGTGATTCTTACAGATGGTGGGAGGTAAACAGTACTGGTTCTACTCATGAATAAGGGGGTGGTCTGCCTCCACCACAAAAATATTCGACCTTCATACATAGCCTACAATGTGTCAAAAAATGACGTTAAACACCACACAAGCCTAGCTTCATCAACTAAAGCGCCAATATCTGAACAGTTTTCATTGTAACATCGAGACGGAGAAGATCACCTGTTTCTATTGGGCTAGCGCAGTTTAAACCACAGGGTAAACCACATTCTGTGAAGAATACAACCCTTTAATCGGAAAAAGAAGTTCACAATTAAATCACGGTTAGATTTACAGACTTATACTCTATAAGCATACCGGTTCTAGTACAGTTAAGAGTGCATTTGTATTGCAAACACCTAAAACCGTAAAATGCCTTCCTTTTTTGCCATGAGGTGAAACTTCTTTGGTCTTCTTTGTGATTTTACAACATCTGCGATTTGTAAACATCGCTAGAATAGACATATACTTATTTTTTTTATTTTTTAAGTCTTTATAATGTATTACCTTATCAAAAAGTCCATTTTAATAAAATTTGAAGTGATTTTATGAAAAGTGTACTACTATTATAAAGCCATAAACAATAACACACTGGCCTTGTTTCAAAGTGCTCTCGTGTTATTAAATAACAAAATCATTTTATTTTATTTTTTATAAAAAATCTACGTAAAACTGTGAACCTGTAGGGGTTATATTTGACCCCATTATCACCATTTTTAACCAAGTATTTCTAAATAAATCAATGTAATAGTGTGACCGCCGAGTCACCATTTAAAAATAACTTGGTAGGGGACATGCAACGGTTTAGACCTCTAGCTCTTGTAGTTTCAGAGAAAAAGATGCCGCTCTTCTTGTCTTTCATATAGAACTTTTTGTAAAACTATGACCCCCGGGACCAGGCCACATACAGGTCATGATTTGAATAAAACTGGTAGAGAACTATAAGCTTAATATTTTACATGCAACATATTAGACCGCTGGCTCTTTATTTTGATTTTTCAGAGAACAGTTTTTAAAGATTTGTTGACTATGTAAATATATGACCTCTGGGGCGAGGCCAAATATGACCCAGGGTCACCAACTTAACAAATTTGCTAGTGGACCATAAGCTTATGCTGCATGCATATTATTAGACCTTTAGCTCTTTCGGTTTTGAAGAAGATTATTTAAGAGGACCTTAACCTTATTAAACATGCAAAATATTAGACCTAAAAGAAACCAGACAGTTTTTCAAAAGGGGAGATAACTCTTATCAGCTACCCTGTTCACACTGCTATCATGGTACAAGGTACTCAATGAAGTGGTACTAGTAAGAATTTGTCCCTTGAGATAGTAACAAAAAAATATATGGCTCCTGGCCTATACTGCCACGGTTGCATACATAAGTGAATTTTCCAATAGCTTTATCATTACCGAACCTACCATTCATAATACGTAGACAGGTTTGCTTGAAAAATTCTAACAATTGCACTCCGTGACTATTTGGACGTGTTTTATCTTGTGAAAAACGAGATAAAGCTTTGTCTGGCATGTAATCATCTGGAAGTGGTCGTACATCATTATTTTTCATAGATTCAAATGTAACACAATCGGGTTCAGTAGCTGTTCTGTCATTGAAATCTCCACACAAAATAATATTTTTACATAAATTATCACAATCGAAAGCTACAATAGAATCAATTAGTCTATCAAAGGTATTCATATCAACCAGTGTATTTAACCTAGATTATATCGTCACTTGATTTTGAAACCAAAGTTTGAGTATCAACAAATGTTTCTTGCATATCGGACAAGGATATCCGTCATTTTACCGGGGCTAGATATTTCCATCTCACCCTAGGGTCGAGATAAAATTCACGCGCGCCAACATCCGGTATGCAGGAAAACATGCAAAACGTTAGTATCTGGCGGCGTCAACGCGCAACATGTCTCTGATATGCAAGAAAAATAATCTAACCTGGGTATTCGGTTCAGATAGGGAATTCCAACCCTCGGTATAAGTGTTTTAATCGGAACCTCGGCAGAGCCTCGGTTCCGATAAAAAACACTTATACCTCGGGTTGGAATTCCCTATCTTCACCGGATACCCATGAAAGATTCTTATAATCTCTAATAAAAATCGCAATACCCACAGAGTCCCGTTTCGTGTGTTTTTTTTCTTCTGTCCTATATACAAAGAAACATTCAAAGTTTTCATATGAAAAATCAACCAAATTATTTCCCCAAGTTTCGGTTCGATACCGGAATTTTTAAAACATTGTTCAACTCACTAGATTCAAATGTGTTACAATTTCTAGTAATCAAGCCCTGTACATTAAATAATATTAGTTGCAAAAAACACCTTCTCCCCGTCTTCCTAATCGAGAGCATGCCCCTGTGAGCCCTGCGCTTCGTTAGTTTGTGATGGCTGTCTCTCAGTAGATCGGTCACGCGAAGATTGCCTTGCACGTGAACAAGGTATCGATCTGTCCATCGAAATACTACAGCTACGTCGGCCCCGACTATAAGAGCGTGACGGTCGTGAAGACTGTGATCTGTTATACGCATTGTCGATAGTTTCACGAACAGGAATGTTAACTGTAGCACGTGAGACATAAATTGACTACTGTGTGAACGGTATTTTGTTGTCTATATGTGTTTCTATATGTGTTGTGCTTTGTGTATTCCTTGAAGGATAACTGGGCAAAGAAATGTTTATCGATTGTGTGTTAACCTTTGATGTGCCGGATAGGTTAATAGCAGAAGCAGAATTATTGACGAGGTCAAGACACACATTTTGAACACTTGTAACAACCTGCATGTTGTCATTTTGTTGACTGTGAAATATCTTCACATGCGTGTCATCAGCAATAAGATGGGAGCCCCTAGATATAAATGAGTGCCAGTGACGGCTTCAGAATACGAAATAGGAGCTGAAGTATGCGCGTTCCATGGATATATCGGGACAGGAGCTATATCACGGGGGTCTGAGCTGGTTGCTATATTGTTGAAAACACTTCTGCTTGGTTTGACATAGTCGAACGTTAAGCACCGCTTCATATGCACTATCTCGTTCCACCGCGGAAATTCATCGGCTTCCACCCGTTCATTGATTATAAGCTTTGCTGGAAAAACAGTAGAAGCTCTATAGTGTTCATTCGTTTGGTGGCCTCCTTGTATCTCGACCATAGACGTTTTCTGGCCTCGACAATTTCTGAAGGGTAATCCCGATGTATAGCACGGGACGAGTTACGGCACATGGATACCTTGCTCATGATATACTGGACGTCATTGTATTTAGCAAAGCAGGCAATGATGGAGCGTCGGTTACTCTTATTATGCCCCCGCGCCTGGCCCAACCAGTGGGCTCTTTCGATGCAAATGGAATTGACGTCAAGATTAAGCTGCGTGTCGAGAAAAGTAAAGATCATGTCCGCACAACTTGCACGTTCAGTATCCTAAACTTGGGCGTTGACTATAAGATTATTCCTACGTGAACGGGAAATAATGTAAATTTATATGTCCTTTTTTTATAGTTTTGTGTGATTTCAAAACTCCATTTTGGCTAATCAACGTTCTTACTCGCAGCAAGCATTTATAATGCGAGACGCTTTATTCCAAGAAAAAGTGGAATATAAAGGGTGAACACTGAAGGAAAAAGTGGAATATAAAGGGTGAACACTGAAAATGTTTGACAGTAATAAAATTACTGTCAAACATTTTCAGTGTTCACCCTTTATATTCCACTTTTTCTTGGTAATAAAAATTCCACTTTTTCTTGGAAATAAGAAAAAGTGGAATATAAAGGGTGAACACTGAAAATGTTTGACAGTAATAAAATAAGAATTCCACTTTTTCTTGGAAATAAGAAAAAGTGGAATATAAAGGGTGAACACTGAAAATGTTTGACAGTAATAAAAGGAAATTTTCAGTGTTCACCCTTTATATTCCACTTTTTCTTGGAATAAAGCGTCTCGCATTATAAATGCTTGCTGCTTTTATTACTGTCAAACATTTTCAGTGTTCACCCTTTATATTCCACTTTTTCTTGGAATAAAGCGTCTCGCATTATAAATGCTTGCTGCGAGTAAGAACGTTGATTTTGACAAAAATACTAAATTCAAAAATTGAGAAAAGTAATATTATCGTAGTTATTTCTGATATATTTTACGAAGAAATCAATTAAATGGAAATATGTTTCTCTAAAATATTACATCTGTTCCATGTCTTGTTAGGCTAAAATAGACTGTCGCTCTTCATAAGTGTATTAATACAAATATTAGAAAATGTGTCTTTTAGAAAACACAGCAATCAATAGCAATGGCTCCGTAGGACCGCACTGTACCACAAACCGAAATAAATGATCATATTTAAAAAGTCAACGAAAATGACAATATATAACATCAATAGTGGTGAAGACAGGGTTACCGACTTAGAACGGTCAGTATGCAATAAGGCCGACAAGTTAACTTAAATCGAGGGTATATGTACACAACCTCGCCATTTGCCTGTCTTCAACGCCCAAATTGACAATACATTGTAAATAAAAGTACATCCCATCAAATAAAAATCTCTAAAAAGAAAGTCCACACCCAGATAAATTATCAAACGATACACTTGAGGTTTGTTTTTAATTAAGCTATATAAAAATACATAATTTTAAACACCTCAGGATATATCCAGAATTGTGCTGAAGAACCATATCAGTTACACCCAAAGAGAAAACCAATCTAGGCAACAACCAAATAACCCCTGCGACGAAAGTTCATGCACCTACCTCCATTTGTCCGGGTTGCAACCGCTTTTCTTTGATTTATCCAGTTTATTTTAAATGCCATTCAAAGACGACAGATATCTTGACCTTAAAGTTAAGGCCGGTGCAAGGAGGCGTGAGAGGTGTTGCACTCTCGTGAACAGACTCAATAAAACCGAGTCTGCTACTTTTATGTCTTGTTTGTGTTTGTTGCTTTCAAGGGATCCACTTTTCCGTATTTATTATAGGCGAAACATTAATCGTCTAAGACAAGTTTCATAGCTTGTATACCCTTTGAATACTGTCACAAGATTCAGTGCTAGCTACGTTACAAACATAACAACATTTATACATTGTTCTAGATCTGTTTAATTTTATATTTAAAGCATGCATAAATCAGATATCGCTATTTATATCTATTTATATCGTGCATACCCAACTGCTACGTTATTTTTTTAAGTTACGCGTGCCAATAGCAACTTGTTCTGCCTAATTTGCAATAAATCACTTGCGTTATTGCGAGAAAATTCACGAAAAGCATTGACTATTTTCCATTCCTGATGTGATTATGACTGTATTAAGCTCTGGTACACCAAATGGCTCAATATTTATATTTGATGTGTCATTATCTTCCGTAAATACCGAAGAAAAGAAATACAATACATTAGCCTTCTCAACATCCGATTTTGTCATATCTTGTCATATCTATGCTATGACTATCCTTATAGACGAATTATTCTTAGTCCTTTTCTGAACATAGTTCCAAAAGCTTTTTGGATTACTTTTAGCTTTATGAGCAAAATGTTGTTCAGTAGTTTTGTTTAACTTCCTTGTTAAAGTTCTAACTTGATTTCTTACTCTATTATATTCAGATTTTGCTGCCTTGTTCCCATCTTTGACGTACTGTCCATAGTCTCGGTTTCCTTTTTACCTTTGATTGTAGTGTATTATGTAATACAAACCTCTTTCTTTTCATAGTTGGTTTAACCAAGATATTGGGTACACATGTGTCCACTG
This sequence comes from Cyrtodaria siliqua, assembly GCA_037043455.1. Classification (NCBI taxonomy): domain Eukaryota; kingdom Metazoa; phylum Mollusca; class Bivalvia; order Adapedonta; family Hiatellidae; genus Cyrtodaria; species Cyrtodaria siliqua. The sequence goes on from JAWPHD010001346.1 coordinate 76,373, forward strand.
CTATATTAACTTGATAAAAATTTCCATTGATCATTCAAATCACCTACTTCCAATGCTTCATGCCAATATTGGATGTAAACTGGAAAGGTTATCGATGCAAAAAGGCCAAGTCGTGTCATGTTTGCTAATTCAAACGCAAATTAACTCACTTCAATACCATCTGATATGCACGATTCAAGAACTTTTCAAGATCTGATTATTCAAAACACATTTTGTGAAAGTTTGTTTTGCTATGGCGGTAACAAGGTCATAATATTTATTTTTTACAGATTCAAATGCAGATAACTCACTTTGCTACCGTCGGATATATGTGATTGGAAAAACTTGTCCAAGATATTTTAGTATTTTGTGACAGTTTGGTTAAGATCAGGGGGGAAATTAACGTGTTTTATAGTATCCTAACAATGACAAATTGAACAATGACAAATTGTAGGTTATTCGATAATTCAGGGGCCATAACTCAGCTATTAGTGATTGATCTGGCTGGTTCAAATACTCGTCCGAGATCTAATGCATATATAACTAATGTATACGTTTGGGTAAGATCGAATATAAAATAGAGGGGCTAGAGTGCCCACAAGGCAAAATTATGCATTTGTGTCAATTCAAGAGCAGATAACTCAGCGATAAGAGATCGAACTGGCTGTTCAAGAACTCGTCCGAGATCTTATGCATATACATGTGTAACTACTAAAACGTTAACGGATGGACGGACGGACGGACGACACGTCATATGATAAGCTCGTCTGACTTTCGGCCAGTAGAGCTAAGAACACTGAAATAATGTATGTAGAAGTACACTAAATGCTTCATTTATATGACCAAAACTATCAAAATACTTGAAACAATAACTTAATACACAAAACTGACTGATTGATAGATCTTTTATTTTCAAAATTTAACAAAAACACGTGGCCAATATATGTATTACTGTACTAAATGCTTATCAAAACTATCTAAAACACGTAAAACAATACATTGCTTCAAACGCAATTATAACGACATCCGGAATTTTTGAATGCTATTGCCGCTATTTTATTTCAGTCACTTACTGGTGAACGCCGTTGAATAACGGAATGCCCTAGTTTCTAACCTTCCTGATCAATGTGTTATCCTTTAATAGCTGTTGTTTAGCAAATTATTGAAAATAGAGAAAATTAATTTTCGATGAAAGTAGCGTCTTGCTGTTTTATTGTTGCTCTATTATTGTCTACCATATTTGTTACTGAATTCTAATATCATAATGGAGGGTCGTACATACATATATGTTTTATTGCCAGCCTCTGAAAGTAATGGACTTCTTGTGACACCATGTTTAATTCAATGTGGTACGGTAAAATCGCAATGAAATGGGACCAAATCAGATATGATATGGTTAAAATAATCCAAATGTAAACCGTATAGAAGCGTTGTATAGCTATAATACAGCACTGACGGTAAAGGCATTCATTGTATTTTATCAAATTAATAGCTAGAAAAGCAGATTTTGATTACTTATTAATGAGTTGTATTGCATTACTGCCTGTGATTTATAGACATGTTTGAGGAAAATAAAAATGATAATTCTACTGGGAATATCTCCAATAGGAAATCATTTCCAATAGCCGGACTACATAATGGTGGCTATTTGTATTTCATGCTAGTTGTATATGTTTTATTTTTAACCATTTCAATATATTTATTCTGGAGTGGTTTCGTATTTTTGCGATAAAATTCCCACGGGATATTACTTACATGTTAAACAAACGCATGTCTATTGGCACTGGTTTTTTTTTTATACAAATATGTAAATTACCCTTGGGAGTTATATCCCATAATACGATACCAATCAATAAGTATAACAGTCGAACAGGAAATGCAGCTTTCACAGAACGCAGTAAACCCAAAAACACGCAAAAAGATAATCATGAATGGCAATGTTAATAAGGAAAACAGGCATATGACGTCACAAACACAAAAAAAAGGTTGACAATAGGGCTACCGCCTTGGAACGGCAAAACAGGCCGATGAGGGTTTAAACCAGGTTATAGGGTGCACCAAACCTCACACTTACCCTACTGTTATCCCAAAAAAACAGGACAGTGTAAATAAAGAATTCCCCGACATGAACTATTCCCTAACCAACAAGGCAGCATTAATAGACATTATTAATTAACTTAATATCTGGCGTGGTTTGCAGGAAACGAAACTGTACGCATCATATGGTAAAAACAAGGCCAATATGGAGAGAAACTCGGCCAATATGAGAAAACTCAGCCAATATGAAATTCAAGCAATCTGATTCGATAAGCCAACACGGCCAATATGACCAAGGCTTTGTTTTCTTTAAGGACGCCATTTTGAAGAAAAAAACACAACGTCGCAGCTATGTTTGCCTATGTAATGTATACAATCAAAATAATTAAGGTAATTCGGTTACATCGACTTCGCTGAAATATAGCTATTATCACGTTCGTGTGTGATTTTCCCACGCGCCATCGAGCGGTAACAGGGGAAGATTTATTTGAATCAGATACTTGTTATTAAATGTTATATTGAAATATATCTCTTGTTTTTCCTTACCTGTAAATGATATTTGAAACATAGGAATAAAGAGAGATATTAAGTAGTTAATTAATAAAAATGTCATTAATTAAGTGTTTTCATATTGGCCCAGTTATTGGGCCTCGGACTGATATTGGCCCGCGGCCTTGGGCCAATATGACAATCCTTGAACCAATAACTGGGCCAATATGAAAACACTTAATTAAGAACATCATATGTAAATAAAACACAAAGATGCTCGATTATATATAAATACAAACAACAATAGCCTAGAAAGCCACATGATTTAGTTGGCATGACGTCTTCCCGATAATCATGCTGATGTAAACAGGAGTCAGATAGGAGTTCATGAAATTGTCTATGCTTTTAAATACAAATCAGTTTAATAATTTAATATGTTTTGCAGATACATAAACACCATTTAACAATATTAAATTGTCGTGAATACACAGCATACTGCACACATTGTTAATGCACTTTTAGGCAGTACGTTTTGTGAAGGGGATTTGATATTTCGTGAAGAATGCTACTGAACAAAATATGTAGGGATTTAAATAAAAAGGACTTGGCGTGCAATTACTGTAAAAGAACGATGTACAAAACAAGCGACATTATCGTTATGTTATGGTGTTTGCTGAAAGAGTGTAAACGTCACTGAAGAAGACCTAACATATAATAAAGTTGTGTGGAAGTGGTACCACCTTCATAAGTATCATGTACGTATTTATCGTTCTGCATTGTAGTCATTACACGCTTTAATAATTAAATCACAAATAATTTGTTTAATGCATCGTCAAATATCAATTCATAAATAGAAGCGTGCAATTCGGGATCCCTTACTAGGTTTTGTGATCCTATAACTCGCTCTTCCATTTGCATCAGCTATTAGTAGGCAAGACAATGCAGATTCAAAGGGGACGACGCAGTTTCAATAAACTCATATAAACTACCACAGTTAGCGTATGTTCGTCAATATCTTCAATTAATTGTATTATCATTAAGTCTGTACTTTTCTAAATAACGAAATAGTTATTCATAAATTGATACTTCTTAAAGCGTTTAATGACTACAATACATAAACAAAAGGCCCTCTTGGGCCTGTGGACGCTCTACTGGCTAAACATAAAGTTTATGTATAATATCATTCAACCGGAACATGGCGATGATATACGCAACTAGGCTTGGTACTGATCATCCCTGCCAAGTTGTGTTGAAATCCAGCCAGAGGGTCAGGAGAACTAGTCTGTACAAAGTTAGTGTATTAAAACCTTTAAGGAGCCAACATGCATTCAACCAGCACACGGCAATGATAGATGCAACTAGGCTTGGTACTGATCATCCCCACCAAGATTCGTTGAAATCCGGCCAAGGAGTTCAGAAGAGACAAAGTTCGTCTATTAAAACCTTTAAAGGGCCTTAACTCTGCAAAAATCATTCAACCGGAAAATGGCGATGATATGCACAACTAGGCTTGATACTGATCATCCTTGTAAAGTTTCCTTGAAATCCAGCCAGGGGTTCTGGAGAATTAGCCCGGAAAATATTTGTGTATCAAAAACTTTAAAGGACCATAACTCTGCCAAAAATCTGTAAACCGGAACGCGACAATGATGTACAACTAGGCTTGGTGTTGATCATCCATGTAAAGTTTCGTTGAAATCTGACGAGGGGTTCAGCAGAACTAGTCCAGACAAGGTTTGTTTGTTAAAACCTTTAAAGGGCCATAACTCTGTCACAAATCATTCAACCAGAACACGGCGATGAATTGCATAACTAGAGCTGGAACTAATCATTCCTAAAAGTTTCGTTTAAATCCGGCCAGGGGTTCAGGAGAACTAGTCAGGACAAAGTTTGTGTATTAAAACCTTTAAAGGGACATAACTCCGCCAAAATCATTCAACCGGAACACGGTGACGATATGTGCAACTAGGCTTGATACTGATCATCCCTGAAAAGTTTTACTGAAATCCGTCGAAATGAAGGCTCTTTCGTCTTAATGGGGCAAAAATATAGCAAATTTCAGAAAATCAAGGGCCATAACTCCTGCGTAAATTGTCCAATCTGCCTGTTTTTCAAATTTGAAAGAGCTTTCATTGATATTAAAAATCTGTTAAAGTTTGGTAAAGATCTGATGAAACACGAAGGCCCTATCATCTTAACAAGGCAAAATATAGCATTTTTAAATAGATCAAGGGCCATAACTCCGCTGTTCCTGGTCCGATCTGGCTGGTTAAAAAAAAATAATTAATAATAATAATAAAAAAATAAAAAAATAAAAAAATAATAAAAAAATAATAAAAAAATAATAAAAAAATAATAAAAAAATAAACGAAAAATATATAATAATAATAATAAAAAAAAAAAGTTAAATAATGTGGTAAAGGTCAGATGAAAATTGAAGGCCCTATCGTATTAAGGCAAAATATAGCATTTTTAACGAAATCAAGGGCCATAACTCCGCTGTAACTGGTCCGATCTAGCTGGTTTTCAAACTTGTCCGACCTTTCGTTGACATTAACAATTAGTAAAGTTTGGTAAAGAACGGATGAAAAATGAAGGCCCTATCGTCTTAACGAGGCAAAATTTAGCATTTTTAACTAATCAAGGGCCATAACTCCTCTGTTACTGACTTGATCTGGCTGGTTTTCAAACTTATCTGAGATTTCATTTACATGAACAATCAAGTAAAGTTTGGTAAAGATCGGAAGAGAAATGAAGACCCTATCGTCTTAACGAGGCAAACTATAGCAAAAGGGCTGTAAGCTGTTACTAGTCCGATATGGCTGATTTTCGAACTTGTCCGAGCTTTTATTGATATAAACAATCTTTTAAAGTTTGGTAAAGATCGGATGACAAATGAAGGCCCTGTCGTCTTAACGAGGTAAAAGTTAACGGACAGACGACGGACGGACGACGGACAACTCGCCATCCCATAAGCTCTGCTGGCCCATGGCCAGTAGAGCTAATAACGATAAATAAGTAATATGTATAGCATACTTGTTCGAGTATATGCGATTTATACTGCTTCTCGAGGGCCGCAGGCCCGAGAGTGCACTATAAATCGCATACGAGAAAGATATACTATAAATGTTTTGTACCATAGTCATTTATCCAACTACTCATGCGCAAGAAGTTTTAGGCGTTGTAGTTTTCATTTAAAATAACAGCTCGATCCAATCACGAAATAGCATTATCATGCGGCTTGAGCATGACTCATGTTTTGATTATATCAGCCAATCGCCTGTGTATATTATTGGGCAATTCCAATGTCAAGGAGTGCTGTTTTGATAATGAGTAGTCATGTTTTACATATAGGATTAACAGGTTGTGTGTAAACATTACAACTACGCGCGTGTAAACTTGAGTAGATCATGGTATAACTGCCGAATCTGTCATTTATAGCAAAGCTGAAATATACAGGCATTTATAGCACGGTTTAGGCTCAGACCTTCAGGTTTATGAAAATTATATCATAAGCAAGAACAAAGGAAACCCATTAGAGCTATGGTACAATTGCAAGATACATAAGATAACGTAAGTAAATATTTTATTATAGTGGCACGTGTATAGCAATATAACTAATATAGTAACAAAACACCTGGCCCCACGGGACAATACGTCACTTTTCGATAATGCAAGTATACGTAATAGTCAATGTATACATAAGTGACAATCTCGAATAACGGTCCTGGCATTTACACAGCCGCTGAGGTACATTGATTGTATACGCTGTTTTTTTGATTAACACTATAGTTAAACATGTTAATCATGGAAAATAGTTAATAGGACACATATAAACAATTTTGACGATGTAAATATTCCTTAACAATACATTTTGCGCGTTTTCTGATGTGATCTCTCAGAAGTAATTCGAGATAAATAAATTCTATCCCGGATATGCTTTGCTCGTGGGAGTGGAACCATTTCTGCACAACTTTATTAAATAATAGGTCTTCTTTAGTGGCTTTTACAAACTCAAGCAGCTGAAAACATGACTAATAACAATGCCGCTTGCTTTATACGCGGTCTATATGATGTATTGATGAAATAAACACGCATCCGTGTTATTAAATTAATTCTCATTAAAGTTCCCCGACCATGTTTTCTTTCATGAACATGTTTATGTTCATTTAAATCGAAATCAATACACAACAATAGATATTTACAATTCACACATTGCAATATATGTGAAAAGCGAGAATACGATTTTATTTGATGACGTAGAAAACTTTGGACATGTAAATTAATCCACAAGTAAATGTATTTATCAGTTATCTTGCAATAGTTGTGCAGCTATACAGTTCAGATTTACCAGAAAATGACGACGGATTCCGCCAATAGTGTTAATCCAGAGAATCTTTCTGAAAAAAAGGGATTATATATTAAACAGAAACAAGGCAATGAAGAAAAGTCTTGCATCTACCGAAAACAAAGATCTCATAGTGACTGAGACGGGCGGCGGAATAAAACTTCAAATGAACACCGGAACGTATGAACTCTTCAAATACGCAACAGAGAAACTGTTCACATGTGAATTGAAGTATCGCTCAAAACAAATCCCGGTAACGGATAGACAAGGTATGTTAATTGAAACGCAATACAAAATATCCTCTGAAAAGACATCTCTGTACACTCTTAACATGTATCATACAAAATGTTCATGCTTGGTAAATGGAAAGGGTATGAACCACTTCATGAACACTGACCTACATGAGATATTGAACATCATTGAAAGAAAAATTGCAAATGAAAACTGTTCTTTAGATGATTTTAACAAGAACATAAAAAAATTGATCATGTCTTACTATAAAACAGACAGCAATGAACAAAATGTACAAAAGGAGATACTGATGTTAAATCTCTGGACAATGATTACTCTGATTGCGAGTAAATGATATAAATGACACTGAACGTGATCCAGCTCAGCTTACAAATGAAAGAATCTCTCAGATAAAAGAACAGATACATTGAATTCACAAGGAACACTTCAACGACTTGATGAAACTTACGACACCGCAACGGACAACCATTTGGATGATAGCATCACTGAACTAAAATCAGTGGTACAAAACAAGCAAAAACCTGGAACGAAGAAAACATCGAAAAAACATACGCCAAAAATATAAGCCTAATAAGGAACAGGAAAACAAACATGAAAACACAGAATTATATTGTTTCAATGACTGCACCGAATAGTGACTAGATGCAGTTGGTGCATGAAATATGCCAAGCATGATACAACAAATGCTGCAATCATGTTCAAATGTAAAGCATCCTATTGAAAACATATCCAAACAAGTTTCAGATCTTTCCGCTAACGTAGATTCCAAATTCGCACAGTTAAAAGATAGAATAACAGCATTAAATAAGCATTAGAAATGTCTTAGCCAGAAAAGCTTCAATGTGCGAAATCAAACAAAATATTTCAAATCTTCAAATTGATGTGGACAAGAAAAGCAATATTATCATACCCAAATCACAAGGAATATTTGACAAGCTGAAAACCTCGCCAGACCTGATTAAATATATTCAAGCTACCAAGGGATGACAGACAGAAGAACACACCCATTCAGTTAGACCGACCCCGAAAATTGCAGTAACGCAACCCCCTTCATTAACGCTGACCTCTTCAGTTACGCTGATCCCGCAAACCCCTTCAGTAACGCCGATCCTGCGAACCCCTTCAGTAACGCCGATGCCGCAAACTATGAGAGGCGCCAAGATCCGTGACGCAACTGATATCGTTCCCACAATTGGTATAGGAAAATACAAAACAATAATTCGTGGGAGGCAACAACGCCAGTAATGGTCAGACCATTGCACAGATTGAGGAAGAACATCATTGAAAGAAAAATTGCAAATGAAAACTGTTCTTTAGATGATTTTAACAAGAACATAAGGATATATGGACATTCTGAATGCAGTATAATTATCTCGGGATTGCCACCACGACGAGACACATATGTAGAATATGTCAACAACTTGCTGGTCGATATTTATGATAACTATAATGTTCATTATGTTCGACAGTATAAAACATTCTTCAAATAACCATCTTCTTCCGTGATCAACAAACGGTTTTATCGCATGGACGATATTCACCTGAGTGCAAAAGGGACAGTCTCCTCCTGCAAAATAGCAATGCAATTAAGCCCATTTTTAAACCAAAAATGGATGACTGTCATAACTGTGGCGAACGAAACCACAATACGGACCACTGTACACATGGCAAACCAATCAGATGTCATGGATGTCATGGATATGGACATAAGCAAAGGAAGTGTCCACATGCTACAAGTTAGGAAAGCGGCAAAGAAGAAGACGCCATTCACCATGTAAATACCCATGGACAAACACTTCATTCTTATAATGTATATCATGCATTAACTAGTATTTGTTCGGAATGTCATTCTTATCTACGTATAAATTGTATGCCAACTTATATTCCTTTTGAGGACACTACTACGTCATATCTTAGTGATGCGGCTAGTAATACTGCTAGTAATACAAATTGTAAGTCATCTGATATTCTTCTTGAGACCACCACTACTTCAGATCTCATGTAATGAGTAATGCAGCTAGTAAAACTGTTTATATTTCCACTAGCAAAGCAAATGTTTAAATAAACTTTGAAACAAAAAAGTATAATGATGAATTTGTGAGTTTGGGGTTAACAAAAAAGGGACTCAAAATTGCAATTATTCATATAGGGCAAATTCCTAAACCTAAATTTGAAGACCTTAAGTTATTAATAACTCAAAAGGAAAATGTAAATGTATTTGGTATATGTGAAACATGGCTACAGAATGAAGAAGAGAGTAAATTAAACTTAGATGGTTTTAAATTTGAAAGTAGGGATAGAAGTCAAGGGCATAAAGAAAGGGGTGGTGGGATTTTAGTGTATATAAAAGAAAATGTACATTATAAACGTAGACAAGATATTGAACTTAGGAAGATAGAAAGCATATGGCCGAAGTCTAAACCAATTATTATTTGCTCTGTATACAGACCTCCTAGCTCACTTATACAATGGGTTGATGATTTTGAACAGGATATTCAAAAAGCTTAAGGTTTGGATTATGGTGACACTATTTGGGGAAATTGCTCTAGCAACAATATTAATTGAATCCAAAAATTCCAGAGAGCTGCTCGGATCATCCTTAATAAACCATATGATGCATTTTCAAAACCCTTATTTAAAGAGCTTAAGGACTATTGGTCAGCCATCTTTGAAAAAAATCCAAAATGGATGGGGTATGATTAATTTTCATCCAGATGCATATTATAGGCATGAACATTGTCAATGATATAATAGATGACATTAATGCAACACTATTGATGTGAACATAATATCAGAAACAATATTTATTAGGCAGAAATAGCACCCTTTATATTCGAAAAGTTTAGTGCAAGTTTACTCTAAGATGTTTTGTTTTTTATGTTAAATAAATTTGTCCATAGAATTGTCCATTTATCTAAAAATGGCACACGAGACATCATTTCTAAATTAAATACGGCATGTTATCACATATAATATGCATTAGGATGAAAATTCAATTAACCATACCCCATCCATTTTGGATTTTCTTTTCAAAGATGGCTGACCCTTAAATGGTTAAATGTCCATGGTCGAATACAATATCATAAATTGAGCAGTGCAGATTTACAAATGCGTCAATAATCTTGCTCCAGACTATCTTACATCTTCGTTTCAAAAGGTTCATTCCTCTTATAAATTAAGGACTTTTTCAAACGGTCATATAATAGTCCCGAAACATAGGCTAAGTATATACAAACAAAGTATTCATTATGATGGTGCTGTCATATGGAACTCGATGGCACCTCCAATGCGACAAGCCAAACATACCAAAGAATTTAAAAAGAAATATAATTCCTTTCTTTCAGGTAAAAATAGTTAATTTTACTTTAAAATACCTTTAAAAGATTTATATATAGGGACTTTTGATTTTACAACAGGAAACTCTTCAGAATTGTATAATATTGTATGTATATAACCACGTGTGTGTGTTACATGTTTCTTCATTTGATGGCCTCAAGGGAGAACAATTGTTGTAAATTGATTGAGTTACTATCATTAAATAAAGCATTTATTATTATTATTATTATTATTATTATTATTATTATTATTATTATAAAGCAATCTAAACACAATTTGGAACATTTAAGTAAACAATTATATTATGCCTTTAAACAATTCGCATTCTAAATAATGTACATACGCATGTATGCCGAATATGGGTGAACCTGACATATGTGTGTGTGCGTGATATAAATTTATGGCTTATGCTATTTAATGAACTGGAATTTATGAGGATATTTTGTAATTGTCAATATATAAAAAGAAGTGTTGTTAATTTAAAACAGTCATATTTGCTTTCCTCCTGAAAACAGTCATATTTGCTTTCCTCCTAGTAAAACGTATTATATATTTATGACGGATATAAGTCACAATGAAAGGGAGAGACAGACTTTGTATTTTCCTATTGACATGCAGGCTGTAAGCTATTGTATTGTGCTTTAAATGTATTACGTGGTCCGAGTATTAACTTTCATACCCCATCCAACCCCTTCTCCAACAAGCGAAAACGGGGTTGGCTGAGGTATGAAATAAAACCTTATCTGCTTAAAAAGTTTGCATATTGTAAAATTAAAACATTTAATAAATCATTTTAAACAATTTGTTGTACTTTCTTTAGTAAAAAAATGTTTTAAACGTGTTTCATTGTCGAAATATCCGTTATAACATCCTGCTGATATAAGCTTTCCCATCGCTTAATGGAATTAAGGCGGGAACACGTAATGTGTATTGTGGCTTAATGCTGAATAAAAGTATGTTATGTTATGTTGTTATGTTATATTTAAATACAATCTGGAGTTTCAAATTTGCTTCGCTATTCTATCTTAGTTTTAAATATATTACGGGTGCAATATAATGAACAATTAGTAATATTAAGAAAAGCGAAAAAAATACGTTGAACTATTCAACTAATTAATAAATAACGATTGGAAAATATGCGGAGAATTGCCACTCGTTTTTGAGTCGCCATGCGTCAGCATGGCTGACTCTTTGGAATCGTGTATACTGCAATTTCTGAATATGGACTTTTTGGTTGAGGAGCTTTACCGTTTTCGGCAAAGTAGTCCCCTTTAACTGCCTCAAATACAACTTAATTTGATAAGGTGACTGACATGAACGTTATGTATACCGAGTAATGTAACTACTGATTGTAAAATAATAAAATAATTGTAATTGTATACAGTATAAACCTGTCTTTTTTGTAGATTTACCGAAATATTATGCGCATTAATACACCAATTGTCGGACAAGGAGCTTTACGCACTTCGAGAATGCACTTCGAGTATAACTTGTGCAGTGTGGCGGCAGTAAAACGTCTCTCCGCGCGTGCAATGAGTACTGTTATTCATTCGATCTTTGGAGATCGCAGAGCCCGATACTTATATTTAATTATCGGTGGTACTTTTTCATTTTTTTTTTGTTTTCTTACTTAATTTTCGATTCAGTGGTTCCACTATTCCAGCCGATTAAAGGATCTGGGTATTGTTTAACCACTTATAGGATATGTTGTCTGCTTTTTAATTTAGTCTTTTGACTGTTACTTGTGATATGCAGGCTTCATAACCGCTGCTCCCAACTAAATTCCATTATGTTTATTTCGCTCTTCGGGGCATTTAATTTTATTAGATACTGGGACCATACGCCGTACGACATGGAGATGCGTTACACTCCATGTCCACCGCCATATGCATGCCATCTTCGGGATGGTTTCCATTTTTGTACTATTGATTTTATGAATATTGAGTTCTGCTCCCCGGGGCTAGAGGGCGTGAGCGGTAGCTACCATATTTCACTACCGCTCATGAACAGTCTCAATCAAACCGAGACTGCAATATTTCGTATGTGTCGTACTCGGCCGTTTCCAATGGTCTATCATCATTCTCTTTTTTAATTTCATAAGGTTACTGACATGAACGTTATATATACCGAATAATATAACTACTGATTGTCAATAATTGTCATTGTATACAGTATATACGTGTCTTTCTTGAAAATGTACTGAAATACTATGCGCAATAATACACGCATGAATATTTTATGAATGGAAAGTTTCAATAGCGTAGTTACCCGGATGTCGAACATCTCTTTAATATTAATTAATTTCATTTACCCATGTAGTGTTTATTTCCTTGCTGGAATATTCAATAAAAAATAATTATCTCACAGTGTATCAGCAGGAAATCTATTGGAACATACATTGCTCGAAAAGTAGGATAGCCCGATGCCCGGAGCTCGATTTAATTTCACAAAAGAGCGGTGTCATAGTAGTTCGAAAGGTACATAATTTCGGATAATTTTTTTTTTTTTTTACATAATCAAATAAGAAAAACTGTCCTTTACAAACACATGTTGGTGGAAAAAATATATATATATGTATAGATACAAATATAAAGTATATTTCTTTTCATTATTTAAGGTGTAAGGAGTTCCTGGAATCCTGCTTTTAAATGCATTCTAGTCTAGGCTCCTAAAACTTGTAGAAAGTGGTGACAAAAAGAAAAATATAGCCAGAGGAGGCCCTGATAGTCTAATAAAACCTGATTAAAATTTGGCTCCAAGTTTCGCTCAAGTTTCACCAGGGCTTTATATGAATAAGCCCTGGTTTCACCAAGTCGGCTCTGATTATTATCGTTTGGCAAAAGTTCTAGTACTGTCCTTTGCATCAGCTTGCTTACTCCAGTACAAAAAAACTCATGTTCTAAGCAGCAACATTTCATTTTAATACGCCACACCTGTAAAATTTAACATAACCTTTAACCCCACCAAGAAGACAGACACTGTTCAATCTTGGCGACTCTCAGGACCTTCAGTCCTTTGATTAAAGATCGAGATTATCGCGTGTACCTTTAATTTGCGGCTTTTATCTGTGTTAATGGCTTCATTGTATCGTAATGTGAAGAAGCACTCTGTGTATAATTGAGAGTGCATTAAAACATTACAGCAATTCTATGGATGCTCCACTATATCCATCAATATAAATGCTTCCGTTTATAAAGCTAAATGGAAATTTCTTCCCAACGAAAATAACAAATCTAAATTGAAATACTACAAACAAAACAATCTACAGAGTGCCTTCCAGACACTCCGTATTCTGCAATGTCATGTGTGTGCTACTTGTGAAAGACAATTTAGATATTAAAACTATTCAATATCAATCGTAATTGAACTTCAAAGGTGTTCTACAGAGCGGAACAGACATGTCAGAACAGAACATCTAGTTTATTTAACGTGTACATACATACCTCGTTATATACACATGAATTTTCATGCATAACAAGTCAAGTGATTTTAGACAGAAGTACATTCGTTATGAGCTATAGTGATGTTACTTAACTGATACGTGATGATGAAAATACATAAGAGCTAAATATTGTTTAATTAATCAAGATTGTATTCCTTACAGCCAAAGCTGTACTAATATATTTTGCTAACTTTATAATAGTATTCTTATCCTATGTCTGTAGAAATTCTAAGAATTTAAACATACTAGATCTATTATAATACTATGTTTTAATATAAATTGTCCGGATTCTTGTGTAACAAGGACAAATCAAAATGAAATGGTATTCATCTTCCAAATCAATATATTTCATTTCAATGTATTCAATGTATTATATTGCGAGATTATCTACCGGTCTGTATTCTTAACGAATGTGCTGATATTATGAATTTTGTTAAATACGTCTGAGATTACATGGTTAAATATCAATAAAACTGAATTTACAATTATTATATAATTTACAACGCACTTTGCAATAAATGCAAGTTTCATTAATGCGAGCAGAATAGTTTCTTGCAGGAAAATAAATGCCTCAGTTTAGATTGTATTCTGATTTTCTATTTTTAAAATGGTGTTGGAGGCCATGGTGTCCGCACCGGCCATGGTGTCCGCGGATACTATGGCCTATGCGTAGTAGGCCATGGTGTCCGCAAGGCCATTGTGTCCGCAGGGGGCGTCTTAACGATATGCGATCAAATGTAAGGTGGTATTATAACGTATTGGGTGGAGAAATAATGACTGAATGAGTAAACTGAATTGAATTGAATCTTGTTTAATATCTCATTAATTAATACATTATAGGTTAATTAGAGCCGCCCCAGAGAGGAATGTGGTATTTAAAACTTAGTGAGTGGTAAAATAATGACTAAATGGGAAAATTGAATTTAATTGAATATTGTTTAACGGCTCTAAACCCACTATTGGTTATTTAGAGCCACCCAAGAAATTGGTATATATATATTTGAGTGGGGGGAAATGAATTGCACTGAATATTGTTCAATGGCTCATCAACACATAATAGGTCATTTAGAGCCACCCCAGAGAAAGTGGAAGGTGATATTATAACTTATTGAGTGGTGAAATAAGTCAATTGAATTGAATTGAATATTGTTTAACGGGCTCATGAACACATTATAGGTTATTTATAGCCGCCCCAGAGAGAAGGAAATTTGGTATTGTAACATATTGAGTGGGGAAATAATGACTAACTTATTGAGTGGGGCGAACTGATATAAATTGAATATTATTTAACGGCTCATCAACACATTACAGGTTAGACCCGCCCCAAAAATCAATTGATGTCTATACCTCATAGACAGTGGAAAGTGGTATTATAACGTATTGAGTGGTGAGATAATGGCTAAAAAACGAAATTGAATTTAACTGAATTTTGTTTAACTGCTCATCAACACATTATAGGTTATTTAGAGCCACCCTAGAGAGAGTGAAAATACACTATTAGGTGTATAACACACGGAAAAGGCAAGAATCTCATCCTTACGCCTTGGCAGTAGATTGTCAGCTAAGACCGTTCATTACCCGCACCCGACTAAACTAAAGTGCCAGTGTGCATAAATAAAACATTTATTTATTCAGATTTTGGTCGAAGTTATTTACATTAAGGGTAAACCTTTTTTGTCATTAAATAATGAACTTGCCGATTTAACTTTCTCAAGGGAGCCTTGCCTTTAAATAAGTTTGTGGAGCTCAATGGCCGTTGTCCTTTTAATCCTTGGTTCATTAACCGTAATATCTATGACATTAATTGTAATACGGCACGGGGGTAACGCGTATGCTTCAGTTAATACACATGCATGTGTGCGTGTATGAGAGAGGTTGGCGGAGGGGCGGTTAACATTACATAATAATATACTTCTAGATAGTATAAATGCAATATAGACCCAAATATATTACCCAAATACACAGAAATAATTGATCGATAAGTTGTAAACGTATGATTTATTCAGTTTCAAGTTGCTACAAGTGTATATGTGTATGCGTGTGTTTATGAGGGGAGTGTGAGTCCTGGGTAATACATATGATTTCGTTGCTAAACATGTAGGTGTGTGTATAAGAGGGTGGTGGAGTGGGGGAGTGTTAAATGAGATACAAACCTGTTTCCCATACAAAAGGACTCTAAATCCGGCCAAGTATAATTGTGTGTGGTATGAATTTCAATGCTTTTTTATTTACTCCTATCAGTGTCATTACGTAATAGTCATTAACGGCCATTAACCGCCTTATGGGATACCACGGTCAGGTGCGTGATATATGGTTATTACCTTGCTGTGTCGATAATTACTGTTAAGCAATTTACTGTGGTATCCGATTAGGCCGTTAATGACTATTACGTAATGAAACTGATAAGAGCCAACATATTTGCATGTTGAAATTCACACCGCGCACAATTTTATTTGGCCGGATTTAGAGTCCAATTGTAAGGGAAACAGGTTTGTATCTAAATTGCATTTATACTTTTCTAATTAAATGATTTTATGTTATGATTTTAATTGAATTAAATATTGTTTAACGGCTAATGAACACATTATAGGTTATTTAGAGCCGCCCCAGAGAGAGTGGAAAGTAGTATTATAACGTACTGAGTGGTGAATTAATGATTAAATAAGGAAATTTAATTGAACTGAATTTTATTTAATGGCTCATCAATACATTAAAGGTTATTTAGAGCTAGCCCAGAGAGTGAAACTACACTATTACATGTAGCTGTGAACGCGCGGAAAAAAGAAGCTCATCCTTAAGTCTAGCTAAAACCGTTCATTACCCCCACCCGAATTATGTGCCATAACATTCATTCATTCTAAACTAATGTGCCAGTGTGCATAATTAAAACATTTATTTATTCAGATTTTGGTTGTTATTTCCATAAAGTGTAAACCTTTTTTATTATTAAATTATGTTCTTTCGGATGTAACTTTATCATGAGAGTCTTGCTTTTAGATAAGTGTGTGTGCTAATAGCGCACAATGGCCGTTGTCCATTTAATCCTTGATTCATTCGCCGTAATATCTATGACATTAATTGTAATACACTGCTACAAGTAAGTAAAGTAAGTAAGTAAGTAAGTAAGTAAATTGTTTATTATAATGACATGTGTACAAGTATCAACATAATTTTCATGTCAAATATATAACATGGATACTACACCCGGTCCAACAATGGACCTATATGTCAACTTTGCAAACTTTTCATATAATTAACGTGATACACTAAAGATATATAAAAAAGTATATTATTTACAAAATACAATCCGTGGTATATAGAAATTAGGCGATAATTGCTCTAACACAATTTATGGTATATCGCCATTAGGCCGTTTAATTACTATTACGTATTAATACTATCACGAGTCAACACATTTGCATATTGAATTTCATACAGCCGCATATAAAGTTATTGTGTAAAGAGAAGAAAAAATGTTAGTATCCATATAGCATTTATACTTATAATATGCAATTGTATTAACTATACTGAAGCAAAAAAGAAACGCAAAACGGGAATTTCCGCTACATATTGTATGTACAATATGCTGCTGTTAATCGAATGGTACATGGCTAAGCAAGACCTTTCCTTTCGGAAAAAAAGACTAACACAACACAGAACACAGCAAATAGTATTCCTTCAAAGTTTCGTTATTGACAGAGAACGAGTTTGGCTCAAGCATGTGAGCAAACTTAGGATGCAAAACTTTGCAAACTCTTTACGTTAAATACAGTACTGAAATGGCTCAATTTTCAAAGAGGAACTTCAACATTTATGAATTTCTTGTTACGAAGTGTACTGTGATTAAAACGTCTACAACATCACAGTTGTGTCCTTTCTCTACCCAAATGGAACTTTTGTTTTACAAAACATATTGGGATTTCTTTGGAGTATTATGTGGAATTCAATGTGCAGTATATACAATATATAGCAGAAATTCCCGAGTTGCGTTTCTTTTTCGCTTCAGTATATGTTTAATGTGTATACTGATCATATATATTTGGGTAGAGCCGACCGCCAATGCTTGCATATTTTAATGGATAATCTATACTGTCTTATAAAATCTATTTAAAAATAATGACTAAATAAGGAAATTGAATTGAATTGAATCTTGTTTAACCATCAACACATTATCGGTTATTTAGAGCCGCCCCATAGAACGTGGAAGGTGGTATTATAACTTATTGAGTGGGATGAAATTGAATTGAATTGAATATTGTTTAACGACTCATCAAAACATTATATGCTATTTAGACCGCCACGAAGAAAGTGGAAGGTGGTATTGTATTGCACCTCGCACAAAATCCTAGGAATTTCATTGGATTAGAGCGGTCACATGGTGACCCTCTATTATTCTATAGTGGGTCAGTAGATTTCATAGAGGGTCACTAAAACAATATGGACTACAATTCCGATTCAGAGTTTAAATCATTTGTAAATAGTTCTTTAAGGCGTTATTAACAAACAAAATAACTAAATTAGTAATGTTTTTAAACTGTACCGGTCGTGACGTCAACGTCATGACGTCAAATTGCGTGAACGTCTCAATGACGTTAACGCTCCATTAAAATGGGTTAAATATCGGCGTTTGCCTTAAGAAACGTGCTCGATGCAATAAATCAGTTATTGGGTGTGTTACTGACCCCCTACAGAAATATGTGGGGTCAGTCAGATGTATAGGGGACTCGGCTATCGCCTCGCCCCCTATAAATCTAACTGACCCCACATATTTCTGTAGGGGGTCAATAACACACCCAATAACTAATAATAGCTTAATGAGTAGTGAAATAATGACTAAATAATCCTAGTATATGTTTAGGTTTTAAATTAAAACAGAACGTATACAGATAGCATAATGTAATTTATTTACATGCACAAACAAAATCAACATTTGACTAAACGTTTGCAGGTTATCGTCATACTATATTATGTGAAACGTAATAAAAAATCTGTTTAACATAATATGAATTTCAGGTCGAACAATGTATAGTAAACTAAACTTTAGAAAGATGAACGAAACACGTGATATTGATAGTATTAGACAGAAACATAAATAAACAAGACGGCATCTAAGTCTCTAGTACAGATTATACATTAATGGGAAATGTCGTATTCGTAAATTCGCCCTTATCTCTAATTCTTCAAATAACATAGTTTTATAATCATCGTAGTAAGCACAAACAATATAATGTTATTAGAAGTTGGATTTCAAAAGCGAACATCATATAAATGTATGAACTTTACGAGTGCATATCTAAGATATAGTTTATGACACAAATGAACATTATGAAGTTGTTTTGAATACAACTGCATGGAGTTTATTTAATGTGTGTAAATTACGTGATTTTGCGCTATAGTTGTTTCATCATGTGTACAACATGTTATACATGCAATATTTAACAAACATTTAAATTGAACAATATAGAATAACAAGAGACTAGACACGCCATTACTAAAAAACAATTATAAACAATAATTGAATAAATAGTTCTATACTATTGCTTCTTAAATAATACTGAAGATCGGAACGTTGTTCGAAATTAAGTGCCTTTGAATCTGGCTACAAAAATGAATGACTCGAAGTCAGATGCGTAATATTTATGAAAAACATAAATACAGATAAATCGATTGATATTTAACTTAATGTGCGCATTATAAAATTTCAACTGTCTTTGTGAAAAAAGAAGGGGCATTTGTCTGGGGATGGGGTGCTATGAAAACACACACTGTCAGTCATCTCACAATTCTGGGGTTTGGGGTATTGTCAAGAACGTCAACTATCGTATAGTCTCCCAGCATAGACGGAATTGCTCCAAACTGTGTATTGGACATGCCCGCTTAAAAACATGACGATAACGGCAGGTCTTTTTCAAATGAAAACATCCTCTCCACCTCATCCCGAACTTATCCTAAACACACACACACACACACACACTCACACGTGCACAAACACTACTAAGATTCTTCGCAGTAATATTTCCTAGTAAATTATATGTTTGAAATAGTGGCGAGGGATACGAATGTTACTTAAATATTATTAATCCAGTATCGTGTTGACTTTAAATTAATTAAATAAAATTCTGAAGTTTCATTATTAAATTGTCGTCTTATTCTTTCAAACATTTAATTATATTATTAGTAACCTCTGTTATAAGTGAAAACGGGTTATGTTACACCTTAGTTACTACGCATTTGCATAATAAATAATACAAAATGCGTCGTTGAAAAAAAAGGTGCGTTGGCAATTTCGGTGTATTTTGTAATATATCTTATAAAATGCATCCCCTAAAATATATCAAACAAACAATTAAGTGGATAGTTACAATTTAAATTATCTCTTTTAATTTTGAACCCACCTCATGGCCCCTGGAGGGGATTATTATTCGTTCGTTCGTTCGTTCATTCATATATATATTCATAACATTTATTCCAACGTGGTTTAAAGAAATACTCATTGCTGCTGGTGTTGTTTTTTTCAATGTTGTTGGAGAGATATTAAATTTCCGACAAATATACTTCTCGCGCCAACATGACGTCACTGTAATCTAGAATACATGCAAATGAATGAATGAATAAATGAATGAATGAATGAATGAATGAATGAATGAATGAATGAATGAATGAATGAATGAATGAACGGACGGACGGACGGACGGACGGACGAACGAACGAACGAACGAACGAATAGAACAATCGAAAAACGGGCCCATTTATTCGTTCAAGATATGCCATATTGGCTAGACACCGAATGCAGGGTGTCGGTTTGACAGAACGTGGCCTAATAACTGAGTTAATATGATATGACCTGATTTATAAGTGCTTTATTAATTAACCCTACAATTAAAGCAGTCCTACAGTGTGAGTTAATGAGATTAATGACATCGCCACTATGTGGATTCAAGCATCTGTCACATGAATTCCTACATGAGTAAATACTGAACTAGGCTAATATGAGATCAGCTTAGAGATCAACTGGGAATTCATATGAGGCTGACCGGAATCCTCACATTACGTCAATAATAACAAAGTTAAATATAACTAATGCCGAAAGTATTAGAGTTTACAGGATGTGCCGTGGGGTTAGCAGGTTTCTTTTATCAAATAAATTGATAGATTGGTTCTCTAGCGTCTAGACTGTGCTTGGTGTCGTCGCTTTGATTCCTGCGCTTTTTATCAGTATATAGTACCAGACGATTTTAACACTAACTCGATTTATATTAAAGTTTTGTCAGAAAAAAGAACTAAACACGTGTTCAAAGCACAATGCGTAAAGAGATTCGCAACTCGGGAATTTTCCCAAATTAAAGTCTAAGCTGTACATTTAATTCCATGTAACATTCCAGAGAAATACCAAGATGTTTTGTAAACATGGGGCTGCAGATAGTTAGAGAAAGGACACAACTGTGCTGTTGTCGACTTTTTAATCGCAGTAAACTTTTTAACACGAAATTCATAGAACACGAAATTCATAGAAGTTGAAGTTTTGCTTCGAAAAATTGAACCATTTCAGTATTGTTTTTAATGTAAAGAGATTGAACAATTTAACATCCTAAGTTTGCTCGTGAACCTGCTTGAGCTAAACGCGTACTCTCACTATAACGAAACTTTGAAAGCATAACGTCTGCTGTGTTATTTGAAGTTATAGTTTTTTCCCGAAAGGAAAGGTCTAATGTAGAGCCATGTACCATTCGATTAGCTGCAGACACAGACAATGGCGCATGTTGTGATAGAACGAGGTGGTCAGCATTAATTCATTATAGGGTTCTTCTCTAAATTCTTCATTACAATAAAACCATAGTGTTTATCCTATACACGACCGTAATTTCTCCCATTCCTAGTCATGTGAGATAGATGTTTTCCTCATGTGAGATTATAAGAATCCATCATGAGTATCCATGTGAGATAGGTAAATCTCACCCGAGGGTCAAAATTGTAACCAGGGACGAGGCTCTGCCGAGTTCCTGGTTGCAATTCTGATCCCGAGGGTGAGATTTACCTATCTCACATGGATAAACTCATGGTGGATTCTTTTTCTTGCATATCAATGACATTTTGTGCATCGACGTCACCAATAACTAACATTTTAATGTTTTTTTTACACAATGACGTCATGCATCTGTTCACGTTAGTGACGTCATTATTGTTGCGCGTGAATTTTATCTCAACCCTAGGGTGAGATGGAAATATCTAGCCCCGGTAAACTGACGGATTTCCTTGTCCGGTATGCAAGAAAACTCTATCTTACATGACATGTGACTCTTACATGTTCAACGTCATGACGTCACGTTGGTGACGTCGCCTTATTTTAGCGTAAAATCAAACAGTCATTGAAGTATGCCTGTACTAAGCTCATGATGGGAGAAAAATAATCCATCATGAGTTTATCCATGTGAGATAGGTAAATCTCACCCTCGGGATCAGAATTGCAACCAGGAACTGGGCAGAGCCTCGTCCCTGGTTACAATTCTGACCCTCGGGTGAGATTTGGATACTCATGATGGATTCTTATATTCTTTCGAATGTGATTTGTATAAACTTGTCATCTTGTTTCAAGTATAAGCTAATGAGAGTGATACATTTTATGAATGCCGTCAATAATTGGTCGTTTCAGCTATTGCCTTATTTGTCTTACTGGAAAATATATATCTTGCCAAGCCGCCGTCACTCGCGGGGCTAATGAATACCAGACCGCACACGCAACCTGTGGTTAACCGGCGGTAGTGTGTCAATTATACTGTCATCTCGTTCATCTCGCCTTAAGAATACACCTGCTTACTAAGCCATTTGCATCTGCTTCAATAATGGTTTTTCAGAATGTGAAAGACTTTAATTAGTAAACACGCTATAAATGGGCATAACTATCAACTTTGTCACTTTATTTTATGTGCCCCATGGCTGTCTGCACCACACATGGTAAAACTAATGCAAAATAACATTAACATTACCCTCGTTGACGATGAAAGTCAACAGTTTTATTTCGATCTCTTTTAAATAGTTGTATATAATATAAAACTAGAAATGTGTCCTTGGGACACGGATGCCCCACTAAAAACAATCAGCGAAAAACGTAAATTTTAATGAAAAAGGGACCGTAACTCCGGTAATATGAGGTGGATTATGACGCTGAATCGATATGCACATTTTGACGTTATAGGTAAGCAGCATCATGTAAAGTTTCGAAACAATCGGTTCAAAACTGTGGAAGGAGATAGACACACAAACTTTTAGGGAAGGACGGACGGACACTTGGACAGACGGACAGGCATGGCTAACGCTATATTCCCCCCCCCCCACCCTCCCCTCACCAATCGGTGGCTTGGGCATAAAAACACGAAACATTTCCATTTCATCTAGTAACCATTTGGAATGTATGTTACAGAGTTAACCTCGAGTGGTTACCGGGGATAGAAAAGGACCATTGGAAATCCCACTAGAGGCAGAGTGGTAGGACCTTTTTATAGGACGTTTTGTCATTTTCTGTCGTGTCTATTAAAAGTCTTCGTAATGACCCTTCATGTGTTATCGCAGTGTAATTGGAGGATGAGCCTCTGACATGTTCCTGTTTGGCGCCATATAACCTTTCATATTGTTGTGCTTTAAAAAAAATGTAGAAAAAAAATGCCGTTGGGGGTTTAAACCAGTTTGTAGGGTGCACCAAATCTCACTCTTACCCTATTGTCATCCCCATAAAACGGGACAGTGTAAAGAAAGATATCCCCTTTAGGTTATATTTCTAACAAACAAGGCAGCATGAATAGACAATAAAAGTATAACATGTGTATATACATTTAAAAACAAAAGCCTAGAAATTCACAAAGCAAATACTCAGTGACTTGGCAGAAGTCAGAGCATATCATAATGCATAGTATATGTGTACACCAACTATACACACATACATAACGCATTGGATATTCCCATGCACTGTGTAATGAATGGCTCACCATTTCGGGTATATATTTATATTTATTACATACGCATTTACTTTCAATGTACTTCTGCGTATAAATATTGCACTCCTACGCGGAAGAACTCCTGCATATAGCAGAATACAAACGTTCTCTTTAACTTTGCAGATTTAAAGACCTCAATTAAGCAATATCAGAAAACACATAATCTGGCCTGGAAATCACCAACCATTCTTCAAACTATTCCTAGACTTGAACTCAAGTACTCAAATTTTGTTCACAAATATTTCCATGACATTCAAAGATAAACAATCGTATGAAGTTGCTATTTACTAGTATTTATCATACTTATACATAGCAGCTTGAAATGAATGTTTATACTTTAAACTTATAGAAATATTTGCATACTTGGGATTAAGTCTAAGACTATTCGCAAGAATGGTTGATGAATTCACGGCCAGGTCTTTTGCGTCGCGTTACTCAATTTATATAAAGTAGATTGTTTTGATTGAATTCGCTATGTCTGTTTGTTTTCTGGGTGATAATTATTTCTTTTGGTCCAGTAGGAAATCAATACTAAAATAGACATGGATAGTGCGATGTCTATATTGAAAACTGGTCCCGCTTTTAAATGTTGGTTTTGAGCAAAATACATGGTAGAAAAATGCAAGTGTTAGAGTTTGTGTTATGTTTTAAGCTTGATAAAATATATAGGCGTATATATTTTGCAGCAAAAGACAACTCTAAATGTGATTATTTGAAAACTAGAAATGTGTCCATAGGACACGGATGTCCCCACTTTGGTCACTATTCCATAGCATTTTGATAATGCGACAAGTTTTTCAGCCCCAAGTTGGACTAAGTCAAGGGCCATAACTGTGGTTCTTGGTCCAAAATAAAAACGAAAACCTAGGTGCGCATCTTCAATTGCTGATCAACATTCCTGTAAAGTATGGCGACCGTGGGTTAAATAGTGATGGAGGAGGGCGCGACACAAGTTGTTCCGCCCTCCCTATTTTCACTATGTCAAGGGCCATAACTCTGTGGTTCTTGGTCCAAAATAAAAACGAAAACCAAGTGCGCATTTTTACTTGCTGGTCAACAATCCTGTAAAGTTTGGCGACCGTGGGTTAAATAGTTATGGAGGATCGCGCGACACACGTTTTCGGGACGTACGGACGGACGGACAAATGCAAATCTATATGCACCCCACCACCCCACCCCACCCCAAATGGAGGCATATAAATACTGAACTTGAAAGTTCTCCTTCTAAGAATTCTAAAGATAATACAGGAGAGTCACTACATGTATGAGATCATGGTTCGTCGTACTTGACCATATATACTGGATAGCTCGTTATCCGTGCATTTTCGTGACCGAGACACTTTACATATGACCAGTTTAGCAACATAAGGATAGTTCCACAGCGATATATTTGTCACCCAAAAATCAAATAAAACATTTTCAAAAGTCGAACATGATCAAGTCCGCAAGCAAATAATTCCTTCAGAAAAGGACTCTGGGTCAAACGGAAAATGATGAAACATTGACAAGATGGACAGTGTCAGGTCTAGAAATGGATAATCGATGGATTCTACCTGAAGTGAAAGAAAATAACAATATTGTAATAAAACAGACAGCCAGCACCCAAACGCGGTTGTTTAACCAATTATCAAAGCACCATTGACGCAACAGGAAAAACGTAGCTGACCTTATAACCAATGACACAAATGTTTTAACGAATGAATGCAGACACAACTGCATCCGTTAGAGCGACAGAGGAAACAGAAAACGAAAGAAACAACTTTTTTATGAAAGATAAATCATCACTCATGTTGAAACTCAGTGGCGCAGACAAGCCTTCCAGATCCTCCAGTTTCAAGTTCACCACGCTATCTACTGGGCCATGCCAGCCCTCCACCTTTGAACAGATGCAAGGGAAACACAAATAACCGATGTTTAATAATGAGAAACCATGCAATGCCAACAGCATTGGCAGTGCAAAATAAGATGAAAATAGAACTCAAGCCTAATTTAATTGGATCTCCCAAAAGTCTAGGCTAAGCTGATTGTCCTGGGGTTGGTTATATGATTAGTGCTGGTGGCGCTGCAGTTCAATCACTTGAGCCACGTAAATCTCACCACGATTTAAACTCATTTAAACTTTGCAGACAAGCTTTTCCTCAATTTCAAAGAACTCAATATAGAATCACGAATAGATATCATCTGGGATGTGAACAGCTAAAGCGGCTTAGCCTACTACAACATCGTTGCCATCAAATAGGAAGACATTCTTGCGAAGTGACAAATTTATCAGTTCTTGTTAAAGTACACGGAAGAATTTTCTGTGCCAGCAAGCCATACTTTGCTATCAATCGAAACATTGAAGAGTATTTAGAGCTGCCACAGGCAGAGGGGAAGGATATACTGTATAGCAATCCTGGACCCTGCTCATCTATTACTAATGAATATATTCCTATGGTTATGTAACTTAATCATAGGTTAGATTCCGATATACGGGACCACCTGGTTTACGTCCGCATCCGATGGGCAAGGCTAAGAGAAAGTGTCTTGCCCAAACACATCAATGAAACTCAGTGGCGCAGACGAGGCTTGAATCCAGGTCCTCTAGTTGCAAGTTCACCGCGCTATCTGCTTGGCCATGCCAGCCCTCGACCGTTGCAGAGAGAATGCTTTGCATTCAGCAAGAAATGAGAATGCTAAAGCTTTTTATATATCCGCTCTTCAACCATGTAACCATGAAGACTCAGATTACATGCTACTTCACATTGCCCATGAATCATTGACCAAGAGAATAATGATAATATGTCGTAGTCTGGTTGTAATGGTCGCAAGCCTATGTGTTGGATATACGTTGCATTTTGGTTTGCCAATTCGAACTTCTGTTTGGGGACAATTTATTACAGATGCCACTGGGCTTATTTGTTGTGTCATAAGCAAAAACCTGTCCCTAGCCGCCGTGTCAACCATGTTGGGACAAAACCAAGAGGTCCCGTGTATTGGAGTCCATCTTTCGAGCATGTTAAAGAAGATAGGTATCTATTACTTGATAGTTGATTAGCTATTGATGAACAGCAGTTTACAATTCTTTTATTTCATGCATTATCTGACTGTGACAAATGTCTCGTTATTTAGCAAATAGACCTCAGTCAATGTTTATTTGTCTATGCCAAAGCTAAAACCATGTTTCAAACATACCATCAGCACCAGATGCCATCGAAGATGGAGATGTCTCGATGATAGAAATGTTTGTGTTTATCCTATACACTCCATCATTCACATGCCTATACATGTAGCACGTAAGCGCATACTCTCTTAGAGGCAAAGACACACACAAAAATGCATGCAGTATACTGGTACAACATATCAGAAGGGCTGTTTGCCATGCTCGTCATATTGTACACTAAATGCTCTTAAATTGCCCCGAACTTCCAATGCCCTCAGACTAGGGTTAGGTTCAGACACGACTGGTACACTAGCTGAGTCATCAAAAGCATGTCGTGAACTTATTTGGTGTAAAATATCCTGCTCTAGTCGTTGAAGGCCTCAACCACCGCTGCTAGGCTTCTACATTGGCCATTATGACTGTCAGTAGAAGTTAAGGAACAGGCATTGCCACTTACATATTTGTTAACCAAGGAAACCGTCCTGACTATCGCACGTTTTATTGTTTAGCAAAGAACTGGCACGACATTAATATTGATCAAAAGATTTATCAGATTACATCTTATCATATAACAAAATAGTAAAAAATATATAACAATGAAGAGCTGTCAGAGAACAGCGCTCTTGACTATGGAGGCCTTGTTTATTTATTGGAAAGCTTAGCTGAAGAAGGGGCATGATTCTCTTCGTATTCATAACAGAGATATGCCACGAAAATGAATACATGCGCAATGACCTTTGAATGGAGTTTGAAATGCCAGGAGTGACGAGTAGAATAGTTTGCATTTTCTTCGAAAAGTCGAGTAATAATGTTAACCTTTATAACTGTAACTGTATTGATTTCTCAAAATACATCATAGGTGAATATGTTCACAAAAACATGATATTATATACAATTGTGTTAATCATAGACTGGAATTGATTTAAAAATTATTCGAGAGAATAAAAACCTTACTGAGTCAGCTTTAACTGAAGTGCACAGTAAATACTTCAAAAACATTATATGTTTTAATAAACAACGTATTTTTAAACAATAATTTGGAAACACAAATTATGTATTGCTGTTTTAATGCAAATTGATATGTTTATATTGATAATTGAATACAATAATATATCCTTAACAGTGTGTGAAGGAATCGATGTTTTTCCTAACATTAGTATGTGGCATGATATAATTTGTGAAAAATAATCATTTTATAAAGCAAGAAAGTGTTCTCCTTTAATAATGTATTTAAGAAAGAAATACCCCCTTTTGGGCCTCAATGGCATATTTTTGTTAAAATGATCTTACTAAAAACAATTGAAAGCTTAAAAAGACAGCTTTAAACTTGGTACTTAGTAAATAAATAAATGTAATATATAGTTTCTACTTTCCAAAACAACCGGCGCAAGAAACTGGGCATAATTCTATACATGTGAAAGATACGTATCTCAATTATAGCTGTCCTTTGAAATGCATTCATTGACCTCAACCCGTCTTTCTGCTCGGCCGTTTCCAAAGGTCCATTATCATACTCTTTTTTCTAAGAGCATTGAGTGTGACATGTCTTTAAATCGTATTCATTACATAAAACCGATAGCATAATTTTTCGAGTATATGCGATTTATACTGCTTCTCGAGGGCCGCAGGCGACGCTGTGTTTTTTTCCTTCAAAATGGCGTCGTTAAAGAGAATAAAGCCTTGGCCATATTGGGCTTGTTGGCTTATCCAATCAGATTGCTTGAATTTCATCTTGGCCGAGTTTTCTCATATTGGGCGAATTTCTCTCCATATTGGCCTTGTTTATACCATATGATGTGTGCAGTTTGCTGCACACCACGGCAGATATTAATTAGTTAATTAATAAAAGATATTATTGGTTCAAATGGACAAACATTTCTCCAAACGTTATGGCCTATCTGGTTAATTATTGGTTCCAATGGACAAACATTTCTCCAAACGTTACGGCCTATCTGGTTAAATATTGGTTCAAATGGACAAACATTTCTCCAAACGTTCTGGCCTATCTGGGTAATTATGGTTCAAATGGACAAACATTTCTCCAAACGTTATGGCCTATCTGGTTAATTATGGTTAAAATGGACAAACATTTCTTCAAATGTTATGGCCTATCTGGTTAATTATGGTTCAAATGGACAAACGTTTTATTAAATAAATGTATATACACATTATAATTATCTGATTGTGGAATTTATGTACGGCGTTTAACGTCGACTTTATCTTTTAGTCATATCACGATGGTGTGTTCTTGTAGCCATGATGCTCAACTTTATAGTGCTAATACACTGGAATACCTTGCCGTAGATACGTGACATGATACCCCACCCAGTCACATTATATGGACACCGAGTCGAATAGTCCTAGCAGTATACAATCTAATTCTGTTGAGGTCAATGGTTAAAACTATTCATCCAAGGGAGTGACTGTTGACCCGAAGCAGTAAACTATTAACCGAGACGAACTCGAGGTCAATAGTTTACTGCTGAGGGTCAATAGTCATTCCATTTACTGAAACAGAAGTAGATAGTTGTTTTATTATATTGAATCGTATAAACTCCAATAGTTTTTTACATGCATGACGTCACTTCATGGGAAAGCGTAACGTCATTCTCCGACTAATGACCCGCAAAAAATACTATTGACCACAAAATTAGATTGAACCGGATAGGAAACGTTCTAAAGTCAATAGTTCATACTAATGACTTACACGTGAGAGCCTTTTAGCCAATGAAAAGTACGTATTCAAAATGATATACAATAATATACAACTATCTACTTCTGTTGAGGTCAATGGTTAAAACTATTGATCCAAGTTAAGGGACCAGGCAATATTTATTGGGGGTGTTGGGACCGGTGCACAGGTCCTTTTTTTGTCGCGACATACCATGGGACGATACTTTTTTTCCCGCTAGCTAGCCATGGGACGTACACTTCGTTTAAAGTCAAATTCTTCCCCCCCCCCCCCCCCACCCCCACATCACCACCACCACCACCCCACAAAAAAAACACTTTAAACAATTACAAATATTGACGCAGTGATATTAGATCATAAAAGGCGCCGTTACCAAAAACATATGATTTTGGCGACTGTTTGCTGCAACTCTGCGGCAAACATTGCTGCAAAGCTGTGGCAGACAAGTTTGCGGCGAAGTTGCGGTACACTTTTACCATGCAAATGAAGTATGCAGCACAGTTGCAGCAAACAAATATGCAAATGAGGTTCTGGTGATGTTCACCGCAACTTTGCCGCAGACCTCATTTGCATATTAAAAGTGTGCGGCAACTTCTCAGCACACTTCATTTGCATAACACTTTTAGCTGTAATCTTCTGGCGATGTTTTGGCGATGTTTGCTGCTACTTTGCCACAGACCTCATTTGCATTGTAAACATTTTGCAGCAAACTTCATTTGCATAAACATTTTCTCTGCAATATTCTGGTGATGTTTTTCAAAATAAATAATGGACTGAAATTATGAAATAGAACAATGTTGCGCCGTTTGTAAAAAAAAAAAAAATATTTAACTTGAAAACATTTTTTTTTCACTATTTAACATGGACTGCACCATATTTAAATAAATTGACACGATTTAAATCAATCGACGCTATTTAAATAAATGCTCTCGATTATATCCTCACGATTTAACTAAATGGTTTTGATTAAATAATTGTTTGTGAATTATAAATAAATGGACCTTTGTTTTACTAAATGTGCAACAATTTAATTAAATTCACTATATTTAAATAAATCGAAACAATTTAAATAAACTGTCACTATTTAAATAAATCCTCTCAAAATTAAAATCTGTCATTTCTACATTACAATCATTTTCATGGAGATGTCGAGCACTGTCATTTCTGCATTACTCCAATTTTCATGGAGATATCGAGTAATGTTGAGCGCTGCTACTTCTGCATTACTCTAATTTTCACGGAGTTGTCGAGCCTTGTCATTTCTGCAGTACTCACATTTTCATGGAGATGTCGACTGCTGTCATTTTTGCATTACTCTCATTTTTATGGAGATGTCGAGCGCTGTCATTTCTGCATTACTCTCATTTTCATGAAGATGTCGAGCACTGTAATTTCTGCATTACTCCAATTTTCATGGAGATATCGGCGCTGTCACTTCTGCATTACTCTCGTTTTCATGGATTTGTCGAGCGCTGTCATTTCTGCATTACTCTCATTTTCATGGAGACATCGAGTGCTGTTGAGTACTGTCATTACTGGCATTTTTATGAAAATGTTGAACGCTGTCATTTTTGCATTACTCCCATTTTCATGGAGATGTCGAGCACTGTCATTTCTGTATTACTCCAATTTTATGAAGATGTAGAATGCTGTCAGTTTTGCACTACTCCCATTTTCATGAAGATGTCGAGCGCTTTCATTTCTGCATTACTCTCATTTTCATGGAGATGTCGAGCACTGTCATTTATGCATTACTCACATTTTCATGGAATGTCGAGTGCAGTCATTTATGCATTACTTCCATTTTTATGAAGATGTCGAACGCTGTCATTTTTGCATTACTCCCATTTTCATGGAGATGTCGAGCGCTGTCATTTCTGCATTACTCTCATTTTCATGGAGAAGTTGAGCACTGTCATTTCTGCATTACTCCCATTTTCATGGAGATGTCGTGTGCTGTCATTTCTGCA
Organism: Cyrtodaria siliqua; assembly: GCA_037043455.1. NCBI lineage: Eukaryota > Metazoa > Mollusca > Bivalvia > Adapedonta > Hiatellidae > Cyrtodaria > Cyrtodaria siliqua. The sequence goes on from JAWPHD010001346.1 coordinate 108,049, forward strand.
TTACTCCCATTTTCATGGACATGTCACTAACTGTAGCAGTCCAATAGGCACCAATGGTGCCTGGAGGTGCCTGGATATCTTAGAATCAGCACCAGACCCTAGACAAACCAACACACGTATATATACACACATCTACCTATTGAGGTCATACTGATCATATTATTTTGCACTTGGGATCAAGTTGTTTGTATTTAAAAATGTTTTTGCAATGAGCACACTTGTATAAATGTTTAAAAATAAGGTTCCACGAAACAAATTACACTTGGCTAAATTACTTGTTCAAGTGGTACGTTCTTTGACATAAAATACAAATTTCATTTTAATAGTAGTACATTTGTAAGTAACTGGAAATAATAAAATTTTGAATAAAGTCTAAGTTTTGCGATGATGTTTTGGCTAAAGAGTCTTCAGATACAGCAGATCAAAATGGAAAAGTGTGTCGTGATGTTCTGTGAATAAAGAAACGGCAAATCTGAATTTAAAAGACTGTTGTGATGTTACGGCGTGCAATAAAAAAAAATCGGATTGGTAAAATTTGTCACAATGTTGTGGCGAACAAAAAAACATGCAAGTAAGTTTATGGTGATGTTATGGTGTACGTTGCAAATAAATAAATGTTTCTGGCGAATGTATAGCTCTTTGACGAGTTTGCGGCAAATTTGACAAAGATTACCATAATGTTTGCGGCAACATCACCGCTAGTGGCGAACATTGGCGAACAATTATGAATTGTTATGGTGAACAAAATTGTTCGCTGAAAACTTGCAGCAAACATCATTTGGTAAGGAGGGTGCTTATGGACCAGGCAATATGTATCTGGGCATTGGGAATGGTGCGAAATGGCGTGGGACAGGAACTGTTTTTGTCGCGACAAACTATGGGACGATACCCTTTTTTTTCGTTTGCTTGCCATGGGACGTACATTTTTTTTTATATAACGTTTTTATTTGCACCGGTCCCAACCCCCAGATAAATATTGCCTTGTCCCTAATGACTATTGACCCGAAGCAATGAACTATTGACCGAGACGCAGTCGAGGTCAATAGTTCACTGCTGAGGGTCAATAGTCATTCCCGAGGATGAATAGTTTTAACCGTTGACAGAAACAGAAGTATATAACACTGTACCAAAATATATCATAAACACTGTACCAAACGTATCATGAGTACCAAATGTAGCATTAACACTGTACCAAATGTAGCATAATACCAAATGTATCATAAATACAAAATGTAGCACCAAAGGTAGTATAAATACCATTGAAGCATTAACACTATACCAAATGTAGCATGATGCCAAATGTATCATAAATAACAAATTAATGTAGCAAAAACACTGCACCAAATGTAGCATAAACACTGTACCAAAGGTAGCATCAGTAACAATATAGCAATAACACTGTACCAAATGTAGCAGGATGCCAAATGTATCATAAATACGAAATGTAGCATAAACACTGTATCAAATGTAGCATAAACACTGTACCAAAGGTAGCATACATTCCAAATTTAGCATTAACACTGTACCAAATGTAGCATGATGCCAACTGTATCATCAATACCAAATGTAGCATAAACACTGTACCAAATGTAGCATAAACACTGTATCAAATGTAGCATGATGCCATATGTATCATAAATACCAAATGTAGCATAGACAATGTACCAAATGTAGCGTAAACCTATACCAAATGTAGCATAAATACCAAATTAGAAATTAACACTGTACCAAATATAGCATAAACACTATACAAAATGTATCGTAAATACCAATAAATATATTAAAGGCAGCATAAATACCAAATGTAGCATAAACACTGTACCAAATGTAGCATAAACACTATATCAAATGTATCATAAACACCAAATGTAGCATAAACACTGTACCAAATGTAGCATAAACACTGAAAACCAAATGTAGCATTAACACTTTACCAAATGTAGCACAAACACTACTAAATGTAGCATACATACCAAATGTAGCATTAACAATGTACCAAAGGTAGCATACATATCAAATGTAGCATAAACACTGTACCAAATGTAGCATAAATACCACATGTAGCATTAACACTGTACCAAATGTAGCATAAACACTGTTAGAAAATGAGGCATAATACCAAATGTAACATAAATACCATATGTAGCATAAACACTGTAACAAATGTAGCCTAAACACTGTACCAAATGTAGCATATATACTGTACCAAATGTATCATAAACACAGTACCAAATATAGCATAATACCAAATGCAATATAAATACCAAATATAGCATAAACACTTTACCAAATGTAGCATAAACACTGTATCAAATGTAGCATAAACACTGTACCAAATGTATCATAAACACTGTACCAAATATAGCATAATACCAAATGCAATATAAATACCAAATATAGCATAAACACTTTACCAAATGTAGCATAAACACTGTACCAAATGTATCATAAACACTGTACCAAATGTATCATAAACACTGTACCAAATATAGCATAATACCAAATGCAATATAAATACCAAATATAGCATAAACACTTTACCAAATGTAGCATAATCACTGTACCAAATGTATCATAAACACAGTACCAAATATAGCATAATACCAAATGCAATATAAATACCAAATATAGCATAAACACTTTACAAAATGTAGCATAAACACTGTATCAAATGTAGCATAAACACTGTATCAAATGTAGCATAAACACTTTACCAAATGTAGCATAAACACTTTACCAAATGTAGCATAAACACTGTATCAAATGTAGCATAAGCACTGTACCAAATGTATCATAAACACAGTACCAAATATAGCATAATACCAAATGCAATATAAATACCAAATGTAGCATAAACACTGTATCAAATGTAGCATAAACACTGTATCAAATGTAGCATAAACACTGTATCAAACGTAGCATAAACACTGTACCAAATGTAGCATAAACACTGTATCAAATGTAGCATAAGCACTGTACCAAATGTATCATAAACACAGTACCAAATATAGCATAATACCAAATGCAATATAAATACCAAATGTAGCATAAACACTGTATCAAATGTAGCATAAACACTGTATCAAATGTAGCATAAACACTGTATCAAATGTAGCATAAACACTGTACCAAATGTAGCATAAACACTGTATCAAATGTAGCATAAACACTGTACCAAATATAGCATAATCACTGTACCAAATGTATCATAATCACTGTATTAAATGTACCAAATGTACCACTGTATCAAATGTACCAAATGTAGCAATAACACTCTACCAAATGTAGATACTAAATTTATCATTAACACTGTACCAGATGTAGCATAAATACCAAATGTAGCATGAAAGCTGTACCAAATGTAGCATAAACACTGTACCTAATGTATCATAAACACTGCACCAAATGTAACATAAACACTATACCAACTGTAGCATAATACCAAATGTTTCATAAATACAAAATGTAGCATAAACACTGTACCAAATGTAGCATTAACACTGTACTACCAAATGTAGCATATACACCTTACAAAATGTAGCATAATACCAAATATATCATAATACCAAATGTAGCTCAAACACTGTACTAATGTAACATAATACCAAATGCATCATAAATAACAAATGTAACATAAACACTGTACCAAATGTAGCATGTACACTGTACCAAATGTAGCACATACACTGTAACAAATGTAGCATAATCACTGTACCAAATGTAGCATAAATAATGTACAAATTATATAAACACTGTACCATATGTAACATAAATACTGTACCAAATGTAACAAAAGCCCCGAACCAAATGTAACATAAATAATTAACCCAATGTAACATTAACACTGTGCGAAATACGACTGATCAACACATTAACTTCGTACATTTAGACCCGGCCTTGGGAGAAGGATTGATGCATAGGATTCCAGGAACAGTACCATACTCTATCCAATATTCACAAATATATATATATATATATATATATATATATACAGTCCTTTAGTGTGGAATCGTCATGTTTTACTGATAAACTGTCGCCTTTTAGTGTGTTATCCAATCAAATGTAATTTAAACTGAATACAGTAAGTCATATCAGCTTAATCGGTGGAATCTATCAATGAACTCGCATATCCATTTAACACCGTCTTTCCGGGGGCATTGATTGGGTCGTGTCTTTGAATCTTATTCTGTACTTTATGTATTGTTTTATTTGCCTCCGCGGTCTTTCACTTGACAATACATTGGTTAACAATGAAGTAAAAATAGCGATTTAATGGTTACACTGTTTTTATACACAAGCACATTTTATACGTCAGAATAAGGTCCAAGCGGAAACATGTAGATAAGCCTCTTATCCGATATTATCTCAAGCAAGTATTAGTGTGCAGTGCAACTAAATCACCTCGTCAACATGAGCCATACAATAAGAAAAATATTCATGCCGTGAAGTATGAAGAAATGAATTTGGTAACGTTTAAAAGTTGCCTTCAAAGTCCAAACGTACAATGTGCCATCACATTGCAATTGCTTCTTTTTCTATTATTCAGCTTTCAGAAAATCAGGCCCAACAAAAAGGGGTCACTGTCTATCTGCACTATAACGTTGTGTGTAAGATGGTACGTTGGAAGCCCTAACCGTCTCGTGGAATTTCGATCTAATTCCCGGCTATATCCATCAGTGAGAGGTTTATACGACAAACACATCCTCCTAAAACTTTAATTATACTTTACGATAGGGACAAGAAAGCATACATCACATCATTCAGCCTTTTTTTCTTTATCTAAACGTTCCGGTATACACCCGCTTAAAGGGACACACGGCAATCTTGGCTTAAAGGGACACACGACAATCTTGGAATTATTTATCAAGCATAGCATTAAGCATCTCGGTTGATTAATCCAATATCTATTTCAATTTAAGCCTGCTTCCATATCGAGGGCTCAGCGCAAAACTAGTCTAACTACATATGAATAAAGAAGGAGATAGAATAGTTCTGCGCTGAGCCCTCGATATAATTAAATAAAAAGTTAATATAAGTTAAAGTTATGCTGCCATATGTTTAAATATAATGCATGCTTTGAACAATTCAAATAATTAGTAATAATTATTTGCAAAAATACTTGTTATGTAGCAAAACTAACGGAGCTCTGTGAGGTTTAATTTAAAAGGAAATCTCTTGCCATTTTTAAGAAACTATTCATAACTTTCACATCCTGTCGTTAGTTACACATTTCCGAGATGAGATATTTAGTAGGTGAAAATAAAGGGGTTAACTCGATCTCTACATGAAAAATCAATATATTAGACCATGTGTAACCGGGTACAGGTAAATGATGAATAATCGATTCCTAAACGTATGTCCTCAACTCAGTTGGTAGAGGGCTGGTACGGTAAACCAGTGACTCGATTGAGACACGTTTTTACACCCCCTGTTATGTTTGGAGGTTTGTCCGGGACCATCGAAAGAAACACCATTAGTGGTTCTCTTGTATAATTAGAAATTCATGGAGAATTTTATTCTGGTAGGGGTGTTTAGAACCCAACGGGGGATAAACCCTCAAATATAACAGGTGTTAAAAAAGTCTACCTCAGCTAGGATCCATGGTCTCTCGTTTACTTTACCAGCGCTCTGACCACTGAGATATCGCGGACATACAGTTAGGAATAGAACCTGTACCCGGATACATATATCCCCAAATATAACAGGTGGTGAAAAAGTCTTACTTCAGCTGGGGTCCAGGGTCTCTCGTTTACCGTACCAGCGCTCTAACCACTTAATCCGAGCCTTCTCTGACCCTAAAAGCCTTCTTTTTTTTCTTCTTTTTTTGGTGTGACTTGTTAGGGTCCGAGGAACTCCTATAGTGAAAACGTGGGGATTACTAAAAACACACAGTCATGCACTTTCAACGATGTTTGAGGCGTCGGGTCGATTTATTGTGATACTTTAGACTAACAAATCGATCAATTAATGTTTATTATACCAAGTTGCAATGATAAAACTGCACCTTTATCGATTGTAGTGACACAATAAAACATTTATGTCTTGAAGTACACTTTTATTTACTATATCCGCCATATTGCCATTTTGCATATTAATTAAATTCCCGTGATATTCTCGTGCGAGGTGAAGGCATTCATTGTCCCCTCATCAAATAACTCCACTATCAACCACGTGTATCAACTGACAACATGGAGGGATTTTAGGAATGGAACAAACTTTTCACGGAGTATAATTAGGATTTAAAATTTAAAGATAAACAAATTGATGTTGTTTAGAGAATTGTGAGTGCCAAAAGGAAACGTTGGTCGCAATTTTGAAATTGTCTTAATTTTCCGGGAAATATTTATCACCGCACCGGTCACGATCACGTGACTCTTGAATTGAATAATAACAAATGTAGGAAATTTAATATTTTTAACTGCGTCTGAAAAGGGTTGACCGTTACAACTTTAAAACGATCGATATTACAGATATTTCGGTTCAGATAGGTAAAAAAATATATTGATAATCACTTTAGATGCTTGAAAGTTTAATTCAATGCATACTTTCTTAGATATATTGACTTAAAACCAAAAGGGTAGCTCCTCTGCCTAGCTCCTCTGCCTTGCGGGCAGAGGAGATCCCCGTGTTTTTACTTTAGGAAGCGCTCTGACCCTACACAGTCAATGAAATATCAAAATCGTAAAAAGGGCTGGTAAGGTCAGAGAAGGCTCGGATTATAACCACTGAGCTATCGCAGACATACGGTTAGGAATCGATTATTCACCATTTACCTGTACACGGTTATTGTTACTAATAATGCGTTCTTCTCCCCGGGAACATATTGCGCTATTCTCCGACGAGCATAATGCGGTGAGAACATAAATGCCTGTAACAAAGCTTGTATCACCTTTTGCAAATATAACATGAAGCCTCTCGTGAGAGCATGTAATTGCGAGCTGATGCAAGCTAAAATTCTATCGTTTCTCCTATTTATTAATTCTTTTTTCCCCCTGCAAACTTTGCTTAATGGACATATTCTAACATATTGCTGTTGATGAAGCACGTTTTTCTCCTAATTCTAAAGAAAAAAATCACATGTTCAGTACTTCACCGCTGTTTACAGTGGGTAATTACAGAAGATAATGTTTCGTGTTTTTTTATGGCTCTTTTTTTTATCCGATCCGCTAATGGCACATGTCTATTTAACACGCAGCGTTTTATTTCCCGTTAAGCATGGAGTCGCTGTGTTTAACGGGATGTACGCAATGTCAGCAGCCGTCTGCGACTAAATAAGCATAAAGGACGATGTAACAACGTTTGCCTATATACATGCGTGTAATAACTAGCAAACCTCAAGGGGTAGTCAATCTCATTAAATTTAGACCATTTTCCATGCTACGATACTATACGCTACAAGGAAGACATAGAAGCGGAGAATTAGGATTTTATTTTAATGAGATTGGGTTAAAGAAGATATAAAAATCGAACACTTTCATATCTTCTTACGATACAGTATGCATACAATAACCAAAATACTACTTCATAGTGATTACGTAACATTTTTTAAAACTACTTTCATATCTTTTTTGCGATAGACCTGTACGATAACATAATGTTGGCGTAACGTAACATGTGTATCCCTCGCCGAAGGCGGAGGGATATTAATTTGGCGTTGTCCGTCCGTCCTTCCGTCCGTCCGAAGCCATATCTTCATCACTGCAGGTTGGATTTTCATTACACTTGGTGATCATTTTTATCCTGATTAGTTTTTGCGCAAAATATGACCTGTTTATGTGTCGACGTGCCGTAAAACACCATTCATTCATTCATTATCCTGATAGTGGAATGAGACGCGGCTATTTTTTTCCGGAATTGTCCTAGTAACGCCGCTGTTATTGCCCTTTAATTTGTAGAAAATGCTTAATTCTGTCCGTCTACAGCCATATCTTGATAACCGCTTGTTTGAATTTCATTACACTTAATGTTATAATGTTTATCCCAATAGTGGGATGTGACGCGGCAAATTTATTTCGGAATCGTCCTAGTAACGCCGGAGTTATTGCCCTTCAATTGATAAATGTCCCCTTGAATTATTCAGGTCGTGGGTTCAAATCTCTCTTTTTTTTTTCTCATAAGAAACCTTGGTTCATGGGTTAATTTGGTTTTAATTGGAGCTTAGGGGCCCTTGTTGGATCAGTTTTACATAGAGTTATAGGGAAGAACTTCAAAAGTCTTCTCTGAAACTACAAGAGATAAAGGTTTAATCTTCTGTTTATTATCAGCTTATGGATCCTCTACCAGTTTTGTTCAAATGGTGACCCAGGGGTCAAATTTGGCTCCGCCCCAGTGGTCGCAGTTTTACATAGACTTATATATTAAAAATCTTCTTCTCTGAAACTACAAGAGTCAAAGGTTTCATATTTTGTATTTACACTCAGCTTATGGTCCTCTACCAAGTTTGTTTGAATGGTGACCCTGGGGTCAAATTTGACCCAGGGGTCACATGTTTTACATAGACTTATATAGGGAAAAACTTAAAAAATCTTCTTCTCTGAAACTATAAGAGCCAACAGTTTAATATGTTGGCTCTTGTTAATAAACAACAGCTTATGGTCCTCTACCAAGTTTGTCCAAATGGTGTCACTGGGGTTCAATTAGGCTCTGCCCCTGGGTTACATGTCAAACTTGATTTGAGATATCAATTCATCGAATAGCACTGTTTGTTTTGTTTTTTTATAGTTTTACGGCATTGACTTCGACATTTAAATTATATCTTCAAGCACATACGAAACTCTATAAGACATTGCTTATGTCATTGTCCCATGTATACACTAATGGCATTAATTCCATTTGTTTTCTACCATGCAGCTATAGTATAATTATCAACGGCCGCCTGGAAGTCTTCCATAGTCAAGCAAATGAGTCAAGTAAACGCATTTATTTCCAGTCGTGTATTTGTATTTGGAAAATTAAACTTTTATGTCCACAAGTTATAAATAATAAGAGACTGATCTCTAAAAGTTATCTTTCTTTTCCTTTTCTTGATTTGTTGGTTTAGTTATAGCTAGTTTTAAATGTTTTACAGAAATATGTATAACGTTGTACAAATATATACATATACTATTAAGGGCGAAGGATGTTATGGCTTGTATAGATCTTTACTAACACTAGTCATCTCTTAAATGAAAATAAGAAGTATTTAACCATCATTTCTGCAACATACATTTGCTGGATTATTTGTTTCGTGTATGATAGAGATTTTCCTAATTCAATAAACTGGACTCTATATACCAGTTAAAATGCCAATGTCCAATGACAGGAGACATACAAATAAAGTAGCCTTTTTGTGAATATAGACGACTAGTACTAGTAAGCTATACACCACAGGTGATGTTGGAATTGTTTGCTTGTTCGGTGTTCAACGTCATTTTCCACACATTTAAGCTAAATATCGGTCGATTCTTTAGTGGTAGAGGCAGACCACCCCATTTTTTCTGGATAGAACCAGTATAACTGTATAACTCCCGCCATCAGTACGAATCGACACTTTCTCACTTACAAGTCGATCTCCCAGGGGAATGCGTACATATTGTAGATTAGAGTGGTACATAAAGCGTAAAACAGATTGCAGAGTGGAGACCTAATTGCAGATACAGTGAGAGAAGAGACAACACTTTAGGGTCTCAAAACTCATCAGCACGACATTTTCCTTTTTCGTCTGTAATAAATAAAGTTGTGTTTTCTGTATGTTTGCATATTTCAACTGATATTATAAGTCCACCACAAACGAAAAGCCTAAATAAGTAAAATAAAAATCAAAAAAAAAAAAAAAAGTTTCTAAGTTTTAAAAACTAGTATGTTCAAACGGTTTACTTATACCGTACAAAAAGCAAGTAAACAAAGAATGACACGAAACTAAAACACCCTCGATCGGTACGCGGTCTAGTTGATGTTGTTAGTGTTGTGAACTATATTCTGATTTGTAAAATTATAATAAATAAGCATATTTTCATTCTGTTGCAGATTCAAGGCGATCCTCTCTTGCCTTATCATAAGCGTCCTTTCCACAATTGACGAGTTTTCTGTGTACTCCAACGAAATTCTTTTCTGGCTGGTACGTTTTCTGTGGTTTTGTGATTGTATGTGTATTTCTTTCAACTGTAATAAAACATATATATATATATATATATAAAGATGTATTGCGATATTGATCCGCCTTCATATGCAGCGTTCTATCTACAATTTGAGAATACACACATTTCGCCAACTAAACGCTATCTTGGGGGAAGAGGGAAGGGGGTGGCCAAACGTTACGCTGTTTTAAAATATGTAAAGACCGTTTGTAGGGAAAACGTTTGTGTCACTTTTCGAAAACAAATGCAAATAGGTTGCAAATAATGTCCTTAGGTAACCATGCCAATGTTATTAGAAACCGTTTACCTGTCCTCCACCATCGGTTTGATACCGCATTAATTGTGTATCTTTTAAGCTCGTCAGTTAGGAATCTATGTTACACTAATTTTTATTTATTTTTAATTTCAATCACCAAATTAATGGTGATCCATTTATTCACCCCGTCATAGGTTTGTGAGGGTCGGGGTGGGCCACCCCTCAGCAAACCGTACAGTTATATGATAAAATATGCGTCGAATATGTATTTAAATATAATACAACAAATATTTACAGAACCTAGACTAAAGCATATCTTAATATAGACATAAACAAATGGGGAGGTTTTTTCTTTCTTTACGATTTCAGAATGAGTGAAAACATGAATATTGGCCAAATTTGTTAAAGGGAGGCATTGCAATATGTATATATTTCAAAATATCTTCAGTGGATAATATGTCATGATTGGCATGTATCCCTTTAAAAATTGGAAGACATTTAATTTCACAATCTTCAAATGATAAACGTTACTTATTTATTATTTTTTGCATTCATTCTAAAATCGCAATGCATACTGGGCAACCTTTTAATGATAGTATTTCCATGGACCAGTTTTTGAGTGAGTATAAAAGCTGAAACAGAGTTCTAATAAGACAATGTTTGATGTTTGTAAGCATTTGTCTTTCCCCTAAACAATTTCAAATTGATGAAGTATTGATACCAAAACTTCAAAGGGAGATAACTTGATAAGTTTGGATAATATTAAGCTGCTATCTATAAAAACGGTGTCATGTATATTTGGGGTAAGGAAACCACAAACAAAAGTATCTCGAACAAATTTTGGTATTTTTCATTGATTTTAAGGGGTTTTTTCTCAAGAAAATGAGGTTTAACTTCCTTGTTTACTATACTGCTTTTCATTTTTGCTCAGTATAGTTCTGGACAAGATTACCTAGTTCAGCTAAGGAAATGAGTATCTGAAACTGACGATAAGCCTATTATCGTGGTTTTTCTTAAACAAAATTAGTTATCAGTATATAGTCGGGTCATTGAAACGTTATGTCTTAAAGGTTATCTATATCCCTGACCGAATTTTTCTTCTCAAATCGATATATATATACACACACATCGGAACAGGAAATATAGCATTAACAGAAATCAGTAGACCAAACACACGCAAACAAAACAAACAACGATTAAAAGGAAAAATAGAAGCAAAGTATGCGACACCACAAACATAAAAGGGTTGGCAATATGGGGTACCGTCTTATAACGGTCAGTGGCAATATGGGGTACCGCCTTGGAATAGGCAGTGGCAATATAGGGTACCGTCTTAGAACGGGCAGTGGCAATATGGGGTACCGCCTTGGAACGGGCAGTGGCAATACGGGGTACCGTCTTGGAACGGGCAGAGGCAATATGGGTACCGCCTTGGAACGGGCAGTGGAAATATGGGGTACCGCCTTGGAACGGGCAGTGGCAATATGGGGTACCGCCTTGGAACGGGCAGTGGAAATATGGGGTACCGCCTTGAAACGGGCAGTGGAAATATGGGGTACCGCCTTGGAACGGGCAGTGGAAATATGGGGTACCGCCTTGGAACGGGCAGTGGCAATATAGGGTACCGTCTTGGAACGGGCAGTGGCAATATGGGGTACCGCCTTGGAACGGGCAGTGGCAATACGGGACACGTCTTGGAACAGGCAGAGGCAATATGGGTACCGCCTTGGAACGGGCAGTGGAAATATGGGGTACCGCCTTGGAAAGGGCAGTGGCAATATGGGGTACCGCCTTCGAACGGTGTACCGCCTTGGAATGGGCAGTGGCAGTATGGGGTACCGTCTTGGAACGGGCAGTGGCAATATGGGGTACCGCCTTGGAACGGACATTGGCAATATGGGGTACCGTCTTGGAACGGGCAGAGGCAATATAGGGTACCGTCTTGGAACGGGCAGAGGCAATATGGGGTACCGCCTTGGAACGGGCAGAGGCAATATGGGTACCGCCTTGGAACGGGCAGTGGCGGAAAGGCCGCTGGAGTTTAAAGCAAGTTAAAGGGCTCACCAAACCTCACTTTTATCATATTGTCAATCCCAATAAAACGAGTTTAAATAAAGACCACAAAGCAAGTACTCAATGACCTAGCAGAAGCTAACAATAAATATGCAAACTCCGGAAACCAGGGGAGTTTTAAGACCAAATGGTGCCAGTCATAAACATATTTAATTGATAAAATGATAAAAATTCCTTATATATTGAATCTGAATTTAATGTTTTATATAAAAAGAAAAAGCGTAGCTGTTTTCAAAATAAGCTAAAAGGGGTTATCTGACAATTTGAAAATTAGAGCCAGTTCGTAAGAAAACAGTGGCATTCATTTTTTTAAAGCGTTGTAATAATAAATTATATAATAAATTGCAATAATCTAACAAATTAAAGTATACAATACCAAACCCGAATATATAATTATGTATTTCTTTGGAACTCTAGTTTGGGATTTCTTTGTGCAATTGCGAATTTGTAATAATATTAAAAACGTCATCACAAATTGAAAATTGAATTAAAAATAATGAAGACAATATGTAATTCAAAATATAATTAAATAAATTACGAATTGGTGTAACAAATCTTGCAGGGAGGTTCGTTTTTATGAAGTAATACGTACCAGTTCGCATATTATGTGAACATTTTAGTAATTATTTTGCTAAATCTGTTAGCAAAATATGTGCATGCAATTGCTTTGTAAACTAATTGTTTGTTTTAATTTCTTGTGTGTTATATTGCACATTGTGTTTATATAATATATATATATATATACATTTGATATATTCTAAATGCATTGTATCAGTATAACCATGTCATGTGAATCCTCTATCGTATATTTGTCGTTTCGTTTTTTTTATGTAAGATATCCCACAAGTTCAATAGTAAGACTTTAGTATAACTCAGTTTCCGAAATCATTTTTTTAGTTTGACTAAGTGGCCGAATGGTTTAAGGCGTCTGCTCTATGGCGAGGCACTGTGTCTATGTTGGTGCTTAGGACTGCGGGTTCAAAACCGTTGGTAAGTGGTTAGTACACAATTGTTTTCCCTTTCATCTGGAAAATCGTGCTCTATCCATCCTACGAGTTCAAATATCTCATATGAGAGGTCAACTCTTCAAGCTGCTCAAGCAGCTAACTTACATAATAGTTAGCAACATTCTTCGGTCCGCAAGTCTCTTTCAGTAGTTTTCCTTTCCATTCAGCCACCCCTTTTAGCATCTCTTAATCCTGCTCAATCAAAATATTTTTCATAAGACGATTGAAATTTAAATTTAGACATGTTTCTTATCTTTCTGCCTGTAAATCCAGATCTTTCTCAATTCGGTTCAATTCTCATTGTTGGTGTTTTTGTCTAAATGGCTGTCTGTTTGCATAGCAAATACTCCAATATAGGCGTATAATAAACTCTTCTGTAGCAATGAACTATTTCTTAAAATAAAATATTTCTTTCTAATTTTCACATGTGGGGTCTCATTTACATATTTCTTTCCAATTCTATCATAATATCGTCGATGTCTCTCGGTTTCCGAGGTAAAATAGCACTATCTTGGGTTATCCTTGTATGCCCTTTCTCCTGACTTCAAGGATAACATGATCGTGATACATGCGGTCCATTATCAGACGAATTATTTGTTTTTACATTCACCTTTTGCTCCATCCGGTAATAACTCGAGTAGAGTAATACTATTAACCCGTAACCCGCTAAGCACGACCATAAGAGTAACTCGCAGGCAGATGAGGGTTTACAATGTGCTGCTGCTGATCAGTCATTTTCCCCAAAACACCCCTTTGTCACATAAATGGAATGGTCTGAATTCAAAGAAAGAACGGTCCATTATATGTATGTAGCGGGTTAAATGAGATACGTCCTATATGGGGTATGATTCAGCAGGCCAATTACGAATACTCGATAATTCGGAATAAGCGACACGCCAATTGCGAACTCGTAATTGGAGGGGCCATTTACGAATAATTTTCAAATATAACGTTTTTTACGGGTTATAAGTGTTAAATTTATAAAAATAAATAAAAAATAACGGTATATTTATATATTAGACTGGAAAAACACAACAAAACGGGAGAAATATGCCGTTTCGTATCCTGCGTTTTTGCACAAATTCTTTGTTTTGGTTTCTCCTCGTGGTTATATTATGTCATAATGATCGATATATTATGATTATTTAAACTCTTTATTTACCATATCATTTGTTTAAATAAAAAAAAGTAATATATGTAGTCGTATGTGTTTGCATTACATATAAGCCGATTACAATATCAACAGGGACATCTCAAATTTGAGCTATACGTGATGTCGCATCAAGTTCGTCAACCCCGTAAACAGAATAAATAAGTACCTAATGCTATGGAAAAAAAAAATGGATTATGTTTGTTCAAATCTTAATCAGAGAAGTAATTATTATACCACACACGGTAAGAAAAAAAAATATTGGCGTGTCATTTTTCTATTTGGTGTGTTTTAAGGTTTTAAGGTTTGTTCTATTGAAATACGGCAGTTTTCTATGGAGGCATTACGTGATGTCGTCGGAACTTCGCAGGAAAAGTGTGATGGGTACGGGGTCCTACGGATAATTCTAACATACCATACGAGCCATGATTCTCAAGTCTAACGACACTCTTGCTTAAAGTAACGTACTCTAAAGTTTACCCGTACCCTACTGGAATAGGTGTTTTACCGTCTACTCAAAATTGAATTAACAATAAAGCAGGGACTGAAGGTAAAACAATTCCTGAATAAAGTAAAGATTGCATTATCAATAGTTAGCAAGATTAGAAAGTTGACCTTTCAGATGGCCTAAATACTGAGTAGTTCAGTGGAAATCTGGGACATAAAGAGTTTGCATATTTAAAATTAAATCAATTGCGGGTACGCCAGTAATTGACATTTTAATTACCCGTCCCAGCCCTTAGAATTATAAAAGGGTTAAGAAAACTCCTTGAACCATTGTGTAACCAGGTACACACAGGTAAATCGCAAATAATCGTTGCCAACCATTTGTCATCGACAGCTCAGAAAAGAGCGCTAGCACAGTACACTTGAGGTTATGGGTGTCCTGCTTAAGATTTGTTCACCACCTGTTATATTTGTTGATCATCTGGAAACTTTCTGCGAATCCGTTGAATATATAAAAATTCAGAGTCTAATTTCAATCTGACGTGATGGTCAAGGTGAGGTATATGCAACCAGTACAGGTATACCAGTTCTCGATGGTCTAAGTGATCGCCGGTACAAAATGAACATAAATCAGTGCTGTAACTAAACACAAATTGACACCGAGGCAAAGAAATCTGTTGGGTGAGAGGGTGTGATCCATTTTTTGTTTATTGGTGAGGGAGATGGGTGGGGGCAGGGGCGGATCTGGTAGGGTGTGGGTGGGCAGCACCGGCGCAACCCATCTAAAATCTGAAAAATAATGATAATTCATATTATTTTCTTCTTTTTTTGCTTTTTGGTTGTTGATGGGACCTCTGGCTCGACCCCACCTAAAATCTGAATAGTCATGATAATTCATATATATCTTTTGTTGCTTATTTGGTTTAAAGAGTGAGGGGAGAGAGGCGTGTCCAGTGTGTATAAATTAAAGTCTTCTTTCTATAAAAACAAATAAGGAGAGTATGCACCCTCCCCACGGGCGGATAAAGGATTTAAAATTGGGCACTGGTGCAATTTAAAAAAAAACAAAAAACCGAACCCATCTCCCCCACAAACACACCCCCGCCCCCAACACCCTACACCCTACTTGGTTAAGGGTTAGGGTTGGTCTCAATTCCATATGGCAAGAAAGGCAAAGGGCTCTAAAACCCACTGCCCCGACTGCATGGAGCCTTCTAGGGACCACGGGCCCGTAACATTTATTTGTCAATAAAGGACCCTCTATAGTCTTTCCATAAAAACACCCGATGCAACTTTTAGAAGCCATGCCTAATTACTTGACTCATTATCGAAATAGTAGCCTATGTTTCAAGAATCAATAACAGTGTGATTAAAAATGAAAATATTTTCTTTTAGTTTTTTTTTTAAAGGCAACTTCTCAAATCGGTATGCCTCAGCGTAGTTACGGGCCTGCAAACAGGTGTCATCTTACCAGTCTGAATTTTCCTCCAGCGATAATCTAATTTAGTTTCATCAAAATGCATGTAGCAAAGTTACCAATAAAGTCCACATCTTTTCAATTTCAAAAGTTTGAAATGTAATGTGTCAGTACGTCAAAATAAGATCATAATTTTATAAAAATGACTCCAGTACTCGAGTAGTTTTGAAAAAGAGGCTAATGACATCACAACTGTATTTTTCCCCAGTAAGGTGTCTAATACAGAACACAAATATAATTATACTGTATCATCACTATTTATTTTTGTGTGTCAAAATGATATATAGGGTCCTATAGAAACCACAGCGTCCGAACGTAGGTGGCATAATAGGTCCGCACTGTACTGCAAACAAGGACTTGAAACTACAATGAAAGAGACAAAAAACAACAGAAAGTGTGGTGAAGACAGGGTTACCGACTTGGAACGGTCAGTAGGCAATAAGGCCTACTGGTTAGCTTGAATCGATTTTATATGCGCACAATCCTCGCTATTATCCTGTCTTCAGCGCCCAAATAGACAAGACAGTGTAAACAAAACTACATCCCATCAAAAGGAAATCTCTAACAATAAAGTCCACATCCAGAGAAACTAACTTAAGATATACATACAAAATAATAAACATATAAGGATGTATCCAGAATCGTACTGAACTACCATAGTAGTTGCAGCTAAAGGGAAAACCAATCTAGGGTACGACCAGAAAACCCGAGGGACGAACGCTCATGCACCCACATCCCTTAGTTGGGGTTTCAGTAGGTACAATCATAGAGTCCCAAGAGGTAGTCCAGTCATCGCACAAATGAAAAGTGAAGCGTAATGACAGACTGTAGAGGGGTCAATCACTAAACATGCAGTGCGCTGTAAAACCAAAGGGTTATTATCCTTTTCTGGCGAACTTCCTGATTAAATTTGTAAAACGATCAGGAAACTCGTCAGACCCCTTTAACTTTCGAAGTTTATGGACCACATCACCATAAAATGAGGGTTGTGATATGCCTAGTCGAAGAAGTGTTTTAAGGTTGGTGTTGTACGTTTCCAGCAGGCCCTCGTTGCGGCGGTAGAATTTAGAGAAATATCTACGTAGTTTGTGATAACGAAAATCCTGCTGAAGAAGTTTACTTGTAATAACTTGATTTCGATCATTGAAGTCTATAACATCATTACACGCTCTAGCAAATCGAATAAGCTGGGAGATATACACCCCATATGAGGCACCACGATGTACATCTCCATCCAGGTGTGGATAGTTAACGATGTTAAAATTGAAATCATCTCTCTTATCATGGATTTTAGTATGAATACAATCATTTGAAATCGAGAGATGAAGATCGAGAAATGCTGCTACTGTATCCGAACTGTTGGCTTTATTCAACGTGAGCTCTGGTGGATAAATGTTAGTAACCATATGATCAAAGAACGGATTATCAATACTGAGTATGTCATCAAGATACCGAGAAGTATTATTAATGGCATCAATAATTTCACCCTGGCTAGCAGGTGACAAACTCAACATAAAATTTCTTTCATAGCAGTACAAAAACAAATCTGCAACAAGTGGCGCCCAGTTAGTACCCATAGGAATACCAACAACCTGGCGGTAAATAGTTTTACCGTATCTTATAAAGATGTTATCCAGAAGAAAAGATAAGGCTCTACAAATATCAGTACAAGTCCACATATTATACTTATCAATGGGGGTGTTAGTAAAGAAAGCCCTGACGTTATTACAAGCTAGAAAAGTTGTACCTTCTCTAGCAAATGTCTTCTGAATAAGCTGAAGCAATTTTTCTTTGATAAGACAATGTGGTAGTGTAGTATACAGTGTAGAAAAGTCGTAGTTGTTTAGAGAAGATGCATGAAAATGCTTACACCGTAGTTTGTCAAGAACTTCTCCAGAGTTTTTGATAGACCAAAACAGATTGATTCCTGAGTTCTCGTAGGCCTTTCCGCAATATTTTACAATATGTTCTTTAATCGCGGAAAGTCAGGAAGTCAATAGTTTTGATATATTGGTCGTGGTACATGAACTAGAATTAGCGATAAAATGTGCTTTGTAAGGAATTTTGTGAAGTTTCGGTATCCAGTACATTGTAGGGAGCTTCGTCTGCTTACTAATTACAGAAACCTTTATAGTCTCCATAAAGGTCACATGCTGGGAAACAATGTCCGTCTCCAGCAGAGATGTAGTTAGATAAGCAGAAGTGCTCGCTAGCTCAGCATTCAAAGTATTGATATAATGTAGTTGTCAGACAATAATTATATTGCTGGAAGCTTTGTCTGCTGGAACTAGAGCAAATTTAGTATGTAAATTCTGAATACCCTTCTTAAGGTGTCGTAAATTGTGAGTGGAAGGCCGTGGAAGCAGGGATGGATTTGATTCGTAAAATAAAATACGTAATTCAACAATTTCTGAAATAGTTTTCATCCAAGCAATAAGTGCATGTTTATCTGCTTTTTGTCGCTTTCACCACTTTGTACAGAAATCCGTTAAAGAACCCGCAATTTCATTGCGACAGGCATTAAAATCAATATCAGATGGAAGGCGATACTTAGGCCCTGTGGCAATTAAATGCCGAATCCTCTTATCCTCAATTACACCAAGATTTCCAGTAAGAATGTGACCGGCAGATTCGTAACAAAATATAGAATTTTGACAATCTCAATCAGTAGGAATAGATGTCTCGATCTCAAGATCAGAAACGATCCTATTATAATTGAAAATAAGATTTCTAGTAGATTTCTTATACTTGTAACATATAACAGGAGTTTCAATATTCTTGAAATACTTTGGAATTTTGTCAGTCACCCGCATATCATTAAAAATACCGGCTAAATTAATGAAATCGATGCCTTTATCAACATAAG
Source organism: Cyrtodaria siliqua (assembly GCA_037043455.1). Lineage (NCBI taxonomy): Eukaryota > Metazoa > Mollusca > Bivalvia > Adapedonta > Hiatellidae > Cyrtodaria > Cyrtodaria siliqua. The sequence continues at coordinate 127,440 of JAWPHD010001346.1, forward strand.
TTATCTTCAAAAAATGCCTTTGATGGTCAGATGGAGCATCTTTATGTGGACGCCAAATATGTTGCGTGTAACTTTGAATAATAGATGTAACCTCATATAATGGATTAGTACGGACATAAATGACATCCGCTTCTTCGTCAAGTTTCTGTAAGCAAGAAAAAGGCAGACTGACTACTTTGCTTTGGAGGGCGTGTCTATCCGAATTTTTATAAATAGAATAAAGGTCTGCAACAGTAAAGACTTTCTTAAATTTACGTTTAAGATTATGGTTCTTCCGTAGACCATGTGACCGTCGTTTACGTTTACGAATAGACAATATGCTAAAAGGATCTATATCTGGGGTATTGGAAATGTTTCCTTCTTGATAAATGTTATCGTTTAATCCCAATGGATAAGGAGTTTGTAAATGCTTTATCCATTTGAGTTCAGCTATATATCTAGCTTGTATCTTGTAACCTTTGGTAGCAGTATTATCAAATTCAATATATTCCACGGGCTGAATGCTAACATCATCTATGATATGACCCGAATCCCTAAAGTGTGTATAGAGAAAGTTTTTAAATCGTTTCGACTGAAGCATTTTAAATAAATGTTCACGAAAACTGTTTTCTGTACCTGGTGAATCAAATGTTTGATATGTCAAAATATTTTGTTTTATAAAAGTATATCAGAAAGAAATTCCAATTGATTAATTAAAGTCTTTTTAGTATACCTGTTCCGTATACAAAAGTATATACACATATTTTTAAAAATAAAAAAATCCAGATGATAATTACCAAGTAAAATGTTCATTTGCCTATATTTAAACCATAAGTTATATGACGGTATACGAAAAAATGTTTGTCTAACCTATTAACCAAATTGACTTATATATTGTTCTCAATCAGCTCTTCAGCGAGCACCGAATGTTCTATTTCTAGTAACATGATACACTTTCAGTTCAGAGAGATCTTCCGTAATTAGGATAATTTTAGCTAGATTAAGTTGAAAAGTTGACTTAATAAACAATTGATGAAATAGATATGTTATGTTGTATGACTAGAATAAATAATAACTTAAAGTAGATATCCCGTCAACATCAGACAAATTACACAACATAAGTATATACACCGTTTCTAAAACTACTGATGACGATATATATATATATAACTTACATATGTTGAGAATCCGAACTCTATACAGTAGATACTAAATAAATGGCTATAACTAGCCAGACCAAATACCAAAATTGGAGCGTAGCATTAAAGAGTTACCAACTTATAATTCATTTTATGCATATTCAATAACGGGTCTTTTAAGAACTCGTGAAACCTTTACGTTTAATCGGCACATGTATGTACATTATAATATGATCTAACATCTGGATAGTCTCAGAGTTTTGTTAAACGATTTTGTAGTGTAATATTTCCGTTATTTGGCGGGTTAGTTTCTTTAACTTTCGGTGGTTCCACTACTCCGGCCAATAAAAGGCTCTGGGTATTGTTTAACCACTCATAGGATATGATGTCTGCTTTTTATACGCAGGCTTCATAACCGCTGCTCCCAACTAAATTCCATTATGTTTATTTCGCTCTTCGGTGCATTTCATTTTATTAGATACTGGGACCATACGCCGTACGACATGGGGAAGGAGTATACTCCATGTCCACAGCCATATGCATGCCATCTTCGGGATGGTTAAAATGTTGTACTATTGATTTTATGAATATTGAGTTCTGCTCAACCCGGGGCTAGAGGGCGTGAGCGGTAGCTAGCATATTTCACTACCGCTCATGAACAGTCTCAATCAAATCGAGACTGCAATATTTCGTATGTGACGTGCTCGGCCGTTTCCAAAGGTCCATTATCATACTCATTTTTATTCTGAAATTTAATATTGTTTTAAGCTGGTCAAATAGCTAGGGATGTAGCATAGCAATTACTCCCTTACTCCCGGGAGTAACGTGGAAAAGAAAACGTTGAAAAATGCAATAAAATCAAAGAGGCGAGAGGGGAAGGGTGGAAATAACTTGTTTAAGCTTCGCACAGTTATCCAGTTTTGGATAGTTGCATAGTTGATCGCAATATAATAAATCATTAAAATTGCTTTGAAATGCATTCTGTTTTTCATTTCTTTTCAAATGCAGATGCGTATCTAGGCAGCAATAACCCTTTTGATTGTAAACATTGGCTGATCGTCTGTCAGTGCGCTTCATAGTCTCCGAAAGCTATGCAAAATAAAAGTTACCTCTAGATTATGTGTACCTTAGATCGAGAACAGGATACTTGAGGATACTATTTCTATTTAATGGTGCATAATCCATTAAATTTACCAATCGCTCCAAGTGCTAAATCTAGGATGGCGTACAAATATTGTGTGATAAAATACAAGATTATGGTATTTTTCTTATGTTATGGTATGTAATCAGATCATATGCAGCAATACTGAACACCAGATTGGAAAAAAGCAAATAGTATTTTATATAGATCAGTACTTGAGTTACCCCACCCACCAACTGTCAAGTGTATGTTATTATCAGACTCAAGTCTGTGTTACATCACATATTATCTGGAAGGTTTTTAAAACTGTAAACCAACACAAAAACAGTCAACGTACCACACATAATCACCATCTTCCAGATTTGAATCGGAGACTGCTAACTCTACTGTACACAAACGCATTTTGTTCGATGCAAAATGTTTCACTGCGCATGTCTCTTGTCGTTGTAGCGTTGACGCTTCTTTCCTCAAAGTACACTAACATAATACCACCTACGGTGTTTCACTGTTTCTGGTAATATAATTATCATTGAATGAACAATAAAGGAAAGACTGCAACGTCCAGAATACTATTAAACACGTTTACAAAGATAGTTCGACGTGGTCTCTCTGTACTGAAATCCGAGCATCACGATTTGTGATATTTAACATACTCTGTTTATTCCTGAAGCTTTTTGTTTACAAAACCAAACACTTTCATCCTAAATTTAAGAAAACAAGAATTTAGTGGTTTTTATTTGGTCAAATGCAATAAATAAACATATTTGTAATTGGCCCCTCCGTTTGCGAATTCGTAATTGGTCGGTTATTTAGCATGGACATGGTGTGACCATATCAGGTGATGGAGGTATAGTACGTAGTTGTATACTGGATGGGAGGTGATCAGTGATATAATGATTTCCCAGGCGGGTCGGAACATTATATTGAGTGGGGCGGGTTATAGGGTGTAAGTTGCTTTGCATGCCCGTTACATTATGTACGTAAATATGCGAATCGACGTGAATGACCAATCAGGCAATCACCAAATAAGTATCGCTGAGTTCTGGCAATCACCAAATAAGTATCACTGAATTCTGGCAGTCACCAAATAAGTATTTCACTATATTAAGGCAGTTTTCGTGATTTTTACCTTTTGGAAAAGAAAGTTTCAACAGATAAACAATATCAAGTAAACTTTATTGCATGTTTACAATAAAATTGTATTCAGTTTCAAGATATCTGTACATGTACTTCACATTTGATAAACGTACCTGTCTAGACAGAAGTACAATATAATGTTCAAACTCATTAATCTGTAGTTACCTCAATTTCGCGATAGCAAAAAAGGTCAGGAAATCTGAACAAACTTGTTAAATCCAAACAAATGTTTTGCATGAAGATGTAATCAGTTTCTGCCGCAGTATGCCGCAATTGGTTCTTGGTTCTGTTGATCTCATAGCGAAGCCATATTTAGATGTAATGTAAATAACTCATCCTTGTTGAACTTTCGTATAATCCGCACGTTCCAAATTTAGAACCTGTTCAACAAACAGATTGTATCAAAGTGCACACTGACATTCCTGGATTGAGTTCACCCTTTCCTGTTTTGACAAACATCTACTTTTCAATGATTACCTTCCCAACACAGAGTTCTATTATAATCCGAGTCCTTATGCAGTCCTTATGCGTAGGCTTAACTAAGCACTGGATTTCTTCTTGTTTTCACTCACAATACACACCCAAATATATATTTAATATATATTCGAATGGATATTGCTAGTTGAAGGCTATACGAAACAGAAAATGAACTTGAACCTCAAAATAATCCTGCTAACAGTTATGCAGAATGGTTATCCGTGAATCATACTGTGATGGCGGCATCAAATCAACAGCAATAATCTGAGGAAAACAAATAAGTTAGGACATGAAACACAAATAAATGAAAAATAACAATCTGGACCCAGTCACTTCTACTGAAACTCACGTTAGTTCATTGCATGTACCGTACACATCGCACACGTAAGGAAGTGGACATACTTTCTGATTGGACCAACATGTGCATTCATCAATACACCTTTCTTCAGTCTGGTTTCGATTAAATATTTCACTAGCAGAGTTGATTGCTAAGTTCTAGTAGAAAAGGTACTTCCACAGCAACCAAATCACTGCACAACACACAACGCATGAAGGCATATTAGCGTCTGATACACACTGCGTTAGATATACACTGCGTGAGATACACACAAACGAAGGCTATCTGCATTCCAAATGCTTTTAAATCGTGTCAAATAAATAAACAATCATTGATTATAACAGTAGTTAGTGAATATAGCCTGGTAGGGATTTCTTTATTTACACTGTCCCGTTTTACTGAGATGCCAATGAGATTTGGTGTACCGTAGAACCTGGTTTAAGCATCCAGTGGTCTTTTCGCAACCGACCAAGGAGTTAGCACTATCCTCAACCCGTGTCTGTTTGTGATGTCATATGCCTTGTTTCTTATTAATACTGTAATTGTTATTTGTTGTTTGTTTGTATGCGTGTTTTGGGTTGACTGTGTTCTGTGAAAGCTATATTTCCTGTTCGACTATTATATTCACGTTTATTTCCAAGCACACACGTCACAAATACCAACCAGAGCTAAGGACAGATAGTGTTGTTGTTTTTAAATTGCAAATGCTTGAACAGAGAACATCGAACAATAATTAATGACGTCTGATTATAAAGGGACACTATCCGCAAATGAAGCATATATTAAGCAAAATCACTATCTGCTTTTTTCCCGGCGAAATGCATACATGAAAACATGAGCATAGACCCAAATAAGTCGGTAGTAATAAATTCGTAAGTTTTAAAAAAATATATAGTTATAGTTTTTAAACATGGCTGGGATCGCAATACTTATATTTCTGTTGCTCGCGTGACATCCATTAGCGCATAAGGTTTAGATCATATCATGTATTACATAACATAACTTTTTGTTTTAGCTCAATTAGTTACGCGTTCGTCAATTATTATCCCGGAGTGTAATTTTAATGTGGGCTGGGAGTTCATACCCGCTAAGAGTTACATTTTTTGTACCGCATTTAAATTCTTATTAACATCTTGTTTCTATTTAGTAAATATTTAATAATGGTAGTTGTGCAATGGTTATCAATGTAATTATATTGTGTTTTATAGGCTTAAGCATACGGCTAATGTACCATTAAGTTAGCAGGATATAATTTAATTAAATGAATGAAGCAATGGATAATTTGATATCATAAAATGTTATCCAACTCGTTTAATGAATTCAATATTAAAGAGGCAGTCATGTAAGATCCTCTATATAATACTGTATTGTATACTTTCATATTGTCCCGTTTAGTTTGCATTGAACTAAGTGTGCAATATTCTACGATATTGCACGCATTGATATTGCACGGGAACTTTTGCTCGTGCTTGCTTAGAGCAGCGAAATAGAAATAAGGAACTACTTTCAAATAAAAATAACGGAATCCTTCCTATAGTGTCAACAAAAAAATACGTGTTTTTTTACAACCTTTTATGGCATATATTGATAAAATAATTCAAATGGTCACTCACCCACTGTTTTTAACGTTATCGAATGGTAAACAAACTTCCGAAAATCGCTTGATGTTTTTAATGACGTCATCCGACGTCGACGTCGTTTTCGCGCAAAATAATCATCCACACAAAATGAAACTGAATGGCAAGATAGGAATTCCATCAAAAGCTATAAAAATAACACAAATACAATGAAAATTAATAGTCATACAATTAACCTTGATCAAAAACAATATGAAAGTATACAATAAAAAGGTTATTGAATTTGTATGGCTAAATATTACTTGGAACGAGTTGTTTTGGCAAAGGACGACGAGCTTGCGAGTCGTCCTGCGCCAAAACAACTCGTTGCAAGTAATATTTAGCCATACAAATGCAATAACCTATAGTATTATACTTAAGTGTTCCGATATAGCTCCTGTATTATTATATTTATCCCGGTCTCAGAAAGTTGCTATGGTGTTGGACTGTGTATCAACGTCATTTTACTGTTCAGAGCTCCATTGCTATTATATTAGCATTAAGTTGTCTTTTTGTTTATAACTATGAAAATTTACCAATTCTTCATATTCTAACCATGACCTTTCCCAATTCCTCACATTCTAATCATGAAACAACATTCTATTTAGTGATTCATTACACATACTATTTCAGATGTCTATCATATTCATACTATAACATTATACAACACGGATGCCAGAATTAAAAACTAGTCTATCTAGTGCTCAAATCGTTCATGATAGATGTGCTTCGATTGTTGACAATTATAAAAAACATATTTCTAACATTACACACTGTTCGTTTATTTTTTATCATATTCATTCCCGTTACTGTTTTCTTATGTAACTGTTCTGACCGACTTATGATACTTTGTATCACTGTTTTCTTGTCATATATCTTCCCATGACGCTCGCTTTGCAATACACTGCGATTTATTTTACTGCCAAGTTTAAAATAGATATCCCAACTGGCGCGTAACCATAGTTAGGAAATTTATTCTTTGAGTCGTTTTTTGTATATGTTCGGTGCACTTTCTTCTCGAAGCTTACCGCATTAAATGTGTTCGCATTTTTGTAATTATATATTCATAATAAAGCGATTAGACTAATAGGCAATACCCGATAATTATTTAAGGAGATATAGTAAATATATTGCTTGTATACTATGTCATTGAAAGTTATGTTTTCATACAATAAATATTCAAGTTCTGTGCATTGTTAGTATATATAGTTTTCAGAGAATATTGACATGTGTTCATTCATATGTTATTTTTTCATCATCAACCACACGCAAACGGCAATTAATACTGAACATATACTCAGTTGCAAAAGAAAGTGGACACTGAGTTTTGTTTAGATTTAATTGTATAAAGTTTTTTTAGAATTAAATTGACAAATTCCAAAATGAATATCCGTCTTTGGTACCAACGTTTTTATCATTCCATTGCCAATAGCATGTTTCCATTTGCTTTTCAATAGGTCGAATATTTAAGGGACTGCCGTTTGATAAAGAGGATAGGGTGTAAAGTAAAATTGTCAATGTGTCCAGTTTCTTTTGCAATTGAGTACATATCCTTTGGTAGCGGTATTCTGCTTTAAAGCCATAACAATTGGGTTTGAAGATCCCAAAGGACCAGTAAGTAATAACACTACTGGTTTGTAGTCGGGCGACAGTTTACAGCCGCCACACAGCACTAAACAAACGCTGGTGTGAATGTCAATAAATACTAAATACTGAAAAAGGAATATCTTGGAAGCAACAAACATAAATAAGAGAACAATGTACCATAATCTGTATATTAAGTCAACTTTGGAAAGCTACGCATGTATACACAGCAGCTGGTAATCAGGGGAGAGTAATATAAGGATACTGGGACAGAACAATGTTAATGTGTATTACATTAAACGAGTGCTATCCTTGTTCAGCCTTTCAGATTAGGTTAAATTGACGTGACAGCTAGGAAGCTATGCCACTGGTCATTTGGTTGGAAATATACTCAGTTGCAAAAGAAAGTGTACACTGAGTTTTGTTTAGATTTAATTGTATAAAGTTTTTAGAATTAAATTGACAAATTCAAAAATGAATATGCCATGTTTGGTACCAACGTTTTTATTATTCCATTGCCAATTTCATGTTGTCATTTGTTTTTCAATAGGTTGAATCATTTAAGGACTGTCGCTTGATAAAGAGGATAGGGTGTAAAGTAAACTTTTCGACGTGTACACGTTATTTTGAAACAGAGTATATAAAGAAGAAAATATAGACTGGCAGGTGACGTTGGTGTTTATTGTTAGTGTATATTTTAAATGTATAAACATTTGCCATGCAAAAGGACGTCGGTATTCATTTTAAGTGGCCTTTTAAATGTATAACCATATACCCTGAAACTATATGACGTTGATGTTCATTTTAAGTGGCCTTTTAAATGTATAAACACATACACTGTAAATATATGATGGTGGTGTTTTTTGGGATGTTAATTTTAAATGTATAACCAAATACCATGTACGTATTTGATGTTGATGTTTATTTTAAACCAAATATACCCAAATACTCTGTAAATATATAATGTTGTTTGTTTTTTTGGTTATTTTTTTACGGTGGGTGTAAATTTTAAATTTATAACCATACACCCTGTAAATAGATGACGTTGACATTTATTTGAAGTGTACATTTTAAATGTATTATCAAATACACTGTAAATATACTGATAGGAAAAAGAAATGGGTATTTCCGTTATATATTTTATGTTTAATATGCTACTGCTAATCGAATCGTACAGGGCGACATTAAGCCTGTCCTTTCGGAAATAAAGTTTAAGCAGCACCAAACACACCAATGGTTACCACTTTAAGGTTTCTTTATCGACAGAATGCGCATTTGTCTCAAACAAGTGAGCAAACTTAGGCTTTAGGCGTTGCACTCTCTTAACATTAAACACAATACTGACATGGCTTGACTTTTTTAAGCGTAACTTCAACATTTATGAATTTCGTGTAACAAAGTATACTTTAATTAAAAGGGCTACTACATGACAGAGTTGTCCTTTCTGAAATTAGCTGTAGCCCCATTTTGTACAAAACACGTTGAGATTTATCTGGAATAGTACGTGAAATTAGGTGTATATAGGCACTTTTTTGATTATGCGTTTCCTTTTCCTTTCAGTATATATGACGTTAGTATTTTAAGTGTATTAGCGTATACCCTGTAAATAGATGACGCTGGTATTTATTTAAAGTGTAGATTTTAAATGTATAACCATATAACCTGTAAATGTATGATGTTGATGTTTTTTGGGGTTTACATTATAAATGTTTAAACAAATATCCTGTAAATACATAACGTTCGTGTTTTTTGAGGTGTACACCATATATGCCGTAAATGTATGACGTTTGTGTTTATTCTAAATGTATTAGCATATACACCGGTGCATTATTGCCAATATATAACTTTTTGTAAAATTCCATGTTTCTCAGTTTGTAACATCAGCTGGAACAATTAGACGCGTATAGTTTTAATGAAATGTTCATTTACTGCATATTTGACTAGTTCGATTGCGTTTTAAAATGTCAATGACCTCCTTTCCATTTACGGGTATTACTGCCTAAATAATAGAAAAAAATTATACCTGTCAAACGTAAAGCCCTTATTTACTACACATTTGCAAATACCATAGCTAGGAAACAATAGCATAGGGAATTTAGCAATATTTTACTTCAGACATATAACAACATGCATAACTATTTTTTCAGGAAATAGTTCTTGTCGTTTTCTTTGGTATGGAGTATGCAGTACGCCTGTGGTCAGCAGGATGTCGGAGCAAATATATGGGATTAAAAGGCAGAGTAAAATTTGCAACAAAGCCAATATCAATTATAGGTACAGTAACTTATTTTTTATGTTTAGCCTTTTTTGATACCCCGTCTATTATCTTTGTCAATTGGCTGAGCAAGGGTCGTGGAGCGCCATCCCTTGCCACACCTTATACTAACAACTTTTACATACCGTATTGATACAATGTACTATTCGCATATATATTTTCAATTTCATTAAAACTAATGCAGAAACTATTTGTATATGTACGGGTAGGGTAAAGAAGGCGAGATAAAGCCAGAAAGAAAAGAATAATACAGTAACACCATAACTGTCAGAAATGTTCGAAAAACAATTGTTTTTGATTGATATTCTGTAAACATGTATTTAGAAAAATGTAACTGCTATTTGTAAATATGTGTGCTATTGTACAATTATGAAAATTGAAAATTAAGATATTTTCATAAAAAGAAAAGCTATATCAGATTTAAATTTGCGGATGATTTTATTATAAATTATTTGATAGTTCGCCCACTTTAAATATTTCATTGCGTGACAAAATGTGCAATTCCTCAGTTCTAAAACTATAATTTCTTCACATTGTTTAAACTTTTATATTTCAGATCTTGTTGTAGTCATATCCTCCATAGTTGTTTTTACCACAGGCTCAGAGGGTCAGGTGTTCGCAACATCGACAATACGGTACGTTTGTCAGAATTGTACAGTATGGACACACATTACGTTTACTATAACTATTAACTAATTTGTACATTCTCACCAGAGATTATCGAATTGTCGAATCTTGGCAAAACTGAACACAGAAACGTGTAGCACTAATCATTGCAATTGAAACATGTATTTAGTTAGTTGCTTAAACGTGAAAGTGTTAATTTCCTACTTTATGTCCAAATCATAAAAACAAGTTGCTTCGACACCAAAGAACAATTTACGATTTACAGATTTAAAGGGAGTAGATCAGGCTTTGTGGCTTAATTTATTTAAAAAAATAAAAAGCTTTTTAATTACCTATTTAAAACGTGAAATGATTCAAAGATATAGATGAAACATTAATAGTTTCTTGTAATAACAGTGCAACAATTAATAATTATAAATTACAATACGTTGTGTTAATCCTACAGAAATTCCTTAAGTTATAAATAGCCGTCGCGCGGAGCAAATAATCGATATCTACATATGACGCTCGCTTTGTAATGTATGGTTGTTGTTAATTCTAAGGTTTATAGACCGTCCGCCAACTAAAACGTCAGGAGAACCCTGGCGCTATGGGCACAATAGAGTCTGGTCTGTTGTAATGTATGGATTTATTTTACCGCCAAGATTAAAATAGCTATCCCAGGCGCGTAACTATAGTTAGGAAATACCTTCTTCTGGTTGTTTTTATATGATCAGTGCTATTTCTTTTGGTCGTTTATGGCTCATTTAGTTTATTTTTATCAATTAAATACAAACTAATGTGTTTAAACAATTCTAAAACAAATTCCAATCCTGATGTACTTCCGTTAACATGAACAGGTATGGTTACGGAGTACGGTCGTGCCTCTAAAATCTAAAATTCAAGACATACGAAACATGCAATGAAAAGTTTGGATATTGTTTAATTGTTTAAAAGGCAATCTTCGTTAGCTTAATTATCACGTATATTTTATCTCAACGTAAATACATGCATAATGAAACAATATATTTCCTGGAAAAAAATGATTCATAATACTTTAATAACGGCAGTCATACAAGCGGTGTCAAATTTAATAAAAGTTCCTTTTAAAAGGAACGGCTTGCCTTGTTGAAGAAATATAATGTTGTTGGGTGCACATGAGAAAAAAACATTGAATGCTCTTGATATATCATCATAAAAAACGTGTCAAACCAATGCAAATGTGGACTCGTCCATGGCCGAAATTTGTTGCATCAGCAACTGCATTTCATGCGCAGCATGTTTCAGTAAAATCTAATCAACAAATCTGCATATTTTGATTTAAAATAAATGTACTTAATATATACAAAAGGAACAGTATGTTTAACATAAAAACTGCATTTTTTTCATTAAAACAACCATTGAATAATGTCAATATTAAATACAAGGGCATTATTAGCGTTCAACGGATTTGTTTGACTACCTTGATTGGAAATAAAAACCGAAGTCAATACATAGGCTAGCACTCGTAAAAGCAAACCAAATACTCGAACAGGAAATGTAGTATTTCAATGACAAATTTCAATTTTTCAACCACAAACACGTATAGAGGCCATACATCCACATAACGCACGTAAGTGTAGTTAAATGAAGACAAGTCCTTGTAGAATTTTTTTTAGTTTTTTTTTTATTTAGTCGCACCATTCAAGGAAGTAGAGATTTTCTGTCAGAATTTATTAGAACACAAATCGATAAAACATTTAGCGTTACAAATAACGTGTTAATGGTTTGTTTAAGTATAAGGGTACCTGTCAATTATTGAAGATGGGCTATGAAAGAGACGCACTACTGAACTTAGTTTATATTTATTGGAATAACAAGGCCATGGCTTCAGCATAATATGACAAGAGGCATAATGTGCATGTCAAATGTACAGTCACGATATTTATAAAAATTTGAAAAATGGTCATAGCTCCGACCAAGTTTTAGTTTAAACATATTTTATTCATTGTATTTACAAGTTAAGCATATATACAATAACAACAAATAAAGGATTGGAACGGAAGCGTAATGCTTATTAAGTTCCTTTCATTACCATGTTTATATGTAACACTAGAATGGCAGATTTATTATACATTACTCTAGAAGAGAAAATAGAAACATAATATTTCTTATACAATGGAAAATGTTATCAAGATTTAGAAGGAAAAGTACGTTTGAAAGCTAAGAAAAACGCACTCACAAACGATAATAAAATTGATATATTGAATAATACTACTACTATATAAAAAAAAAAGTGTAAGGGAAATATGGGCGGCGACAATGGGTAGGGGCGAACCATCCGTACTAGCAGCATCCAACTTATTCATTTACTGATGTTGATAAGTAATGTCAGTTTAAAACCGTTTGCTTTTTAATATAAAATTTTGCACATTTTCGAAGATCACTTCATTTGTTTCGTAACTGAGATTGGGGTCACCACAAAGGAGAATATTAGTTGAGATAGTACATACATTTGAAAGAGAGTTGATAAGTTCTAAGCGTATAATGTGATAGGTTGGACACGTGAAGAAGAAATGCTCAGTGTTCTCGATACTACCACAGTGACACAGAGGAGAGTCAGTTATATTTTTGATAAACAAGTGATGGTTTAATGAACTACAGTTTGTTCTGAGACGTGTGTGTAGGATTTGTGCTTTCCTGTCACCTGTGTAGTAATACTTCGGGGGACGTGTTTCATGGGTAAGATATCGTTTGAAAGAGTAGTCAGATTCTAAGATTCTGGCGTCCTGCGGGAGTAAATTCCATTCACGAACAACAGAAGGTAAAAATGAATCGGAGTAATTTTGTGTTCGAGAATGAATTGTTTGAAGATTATTTGCATTTCGTAAGCTGTATCGAGACTCGTCTCCTACTAGAGGAGGAACTAATGTAGTAAGATACGGTGGTGCCAAGTTATGATTCATTTTATAAAATAGAACAAGCTTATGTTTACGCCTTCGAGCGTCAAGCGTTTCCCAGCCTACTTCCGTGTGCAAATTATTTAAGGATACAAGTTTGGTAGCTCCTGTTACAATTCTAGCTGCTTCATTTTGGATTTTATCTAGTTCCAGTTTTTCATAAAATGTGCAGTTATCCCAGATAACATCCGCATATTCTAACAGGGGCCTTATAAAACTAATATATATTATTTCTAAGGATTTACGATCCAGCTGGAATTGAAGTTTTCTCATTATATTTATTCTGGTCCATGCTTTAGCTGTCATATATTCTATGTGGTAATGCCAACTGCAGTCGTTTGAAAGCTTCACGCCCAGATGTTTATGAGTTGTAACTTCTGGTATTTGTTGATTAAGCATATTTAAAGGTGGATGTATGGGTTTGTTTCTTTTACGAGATATCAATAATGATTCAGTCTTTGTAGGGTTAAAAGTGACAAGCCATTTATTCACCCAGTCACTTATTTTTACTATATCGGAATTTAGGATATCGGCTGAGGTATTTACATGGTCAACAATAATATATAGACTTGTGTCATCAGCGAACAGACGAATGTTGGAATCTATATCCGTAACAATGTCATTGATATATATTAAAAATAGAAGAGGCCCTAATATAGAGCCAAGTTTTGAAGTGAACGAAAACTGTACTCAATGAACCCTGGGACCAGATGTTCACAACGCCAGATATTTAAAATTCAGTTGCTTTCCTTCAAATTTTCTAGTAAAATAATTACTACATACTGCTGTGACCGAGACATACTGCCACATGCCACGAGTGGTGACAGGCACCACGAGAGGCACCGCCATTAAAATTGGGGAAGCAGAGCACAGCAGTGAAAAGAAACAAGTCTTCAAATTGAGGCTTGGATGACGCACTTCACAATCGAAGAGATTTGTACCTACTCGCAACATTCATCATATGACCCAAATATGGTCCAGAACATTCAAGAAATGACCCATATATGGTCAGCTATAACATTAACAGTAACCCATATTGGTTAGCATACACAATTTCCAAAATACAAATAAATGGATTGTCAACAACAAAATGGGTTATGACCAAAACTGGATAGCACTATATTTCCAACCACATAGTAACTTTTAAGGTTTAACTTAAAAGTTTAAAATTGATGAAGGATAAGCAGATAACCTTATAAAGGAGTTATAGATATATGCCAAAAACGTGACTGCCCATCAACAATAAGTTGCATTTATTTTATTAAAGCCACGGGCCGCTTTCCGAAACTAAAGGCGAAATTCTGGCATCTGTACTTAAAAAACGCTGCAGTCCTTGTGCCAGTATGTACAGAAACAGCTCATTGACTTGATGTGACAAATATACAGGGGCCCCATCACTAAATAGGCTAGTATCGGACTCAACAATTTCGGGGTATCTAATATATCCACCATTTATTCTAAGAACGTCTGATGCAACTTGACTATTGACCCTAATCAAAGCTTTATGGGATTTGTCATTTCTATAATATAAGCGTGGTAGAATATGTGACCATCTTAACTTCAGCAAGTCGTTTATGGCACCTAGTGTTATAATAATACTTCTCCTTAATTCATCTGAGGGTACTTGACCAATGGCATTGCCTCTCACATGCAATACCAATATATGTGGATGGTCCTCGAGAGATAACAACAACTTTAATGTCTTCAACACTTGGCACCAACGCATTCCACTCTTCCCTTGCCACCAAACCGAAACTCCGTATTTCCTAACCCCATGTTCACTCATCTAATGTTGACTGCCTTGCCTGTGTAAAAGCTTTCTTTATTAATGATGAGCCAACAATCCACACACGATATCTGTCATCTGCAGGACTTTACTAGCAGCGAGATATTTGTAATTAACCTACGAACAAAGTTGCTTAGTAGGTATACGTATGTAAGATTTATATGCTTTAGACTCCCATCTCTCTAACTCTTGTATCCCGCTATCTGACATTCCCGAGCGAGAAGATTCGTAGCCGCTCCAATACGTAGTGAGTGAGATTTGTACCTACTCGCATCAACTCCCGGAGCTGTCAATACATTTTTTAAAACAGAACAGAACTTATACCGTGTAACCAACCCTCCCCCAAAATGGATGAATAAATGCTCAGAGTTGTTTGATCGGACTTTTAAATAAGCGTTTAAGCGTTGAACCGAGCATATTTCAGAGTTAATTGCTGGCAGGGAATTGTTCCCTTGCCGACCTGATCTGTCTTTAAATGCAAGAGTTTGAGTTCAACCATCGCGTGCTGACCCAACATTTCATGTTAGAGAACAAAATTGCATGAGCGCTAGACATTTTAGAATCTGCCACGAGCTCACCAATTCGAAGTAGACCAACATAACCCAAAGAAAAAGCTGCTGAGAACATGGCAGCTTCGTATGCTGACGCATAAATGATTGGTAATATTCTCAGAAATTTTCCTAATAAATGAGGCGTAATTGGTAACATAAATTCGATTCTCTTATCAAGACGGTCCATACCACAGATTACGAAATTCTGCGTTACATCTGTAACTTGAGCCATTTTACAAATAAACCGTTTACCAGACACGCAAGACATGACGGTAGCTGGAGAGCAGCCTTTAAGGGATAAGTATAACATCTGATATATGCTGTACACATGGAGGCCATATCAAACTTAATTTGTAATTGACCCTAAACTAAAAACGTTGATTGCTGTATTGTAAGAATGTCTCGTATTAACTGCCAATGACGCTTTTAGCAATCTATCGGCTTTAAGACTTGATATCAACAATTGGAAAAATTCTGGAACTGGTGATGGATTTCGCTCCGCCCTGGGCGCCAGATGCTGAAAATGGATATAGATATAAAATTCGAACAGGAAAAGTAGCATTCAAGGACGACAGTCAATCAAAAACACACACAGAAACAAAAGAACAACTTTAAAGATGAATAAAATGCCAAATAAGACATCACAAACATAAAAGGGTTGTCAATAAGGCTACCGCCTTGGAACTGTCAGTGTCAAAAAAGGGCGCTGGGGGTTTAAACCAGGTTCTAGGGTCACCAAACCTCACACTTGCCATACTGTCATCCCAATAAAACGGGACAGTAAATAAAACAAAACATTGTTTACGTGAGAGTGCATCAGTTATGTGGTTTAATTTACCTTCGATATGAACAGCTCTACACTGTCTACCGAAAAACATAGTTTGCAACACCAGGGACGAATCATGTGCATTACTCTCCATGACCTGGACGACTTCTTATTCAGAATGGATACGAGCGCCATATTATCAGTATGCAATATTATCTTTTTGCCTTTAAAACAACTACTCCACGTTTGAAAAGCCAGAACTATTGGAACCAGCTCTAAAAAGGGTACGTCCTTCAATAAATATGTGCCCCGCCACGCCTCAGGCCATTGGAAGAAAGTCCAAAAGGGGTCAAAATATGCAGCACAGCCTAATTCAGCCCTGCCTGCAGCATCAGTTAATAGTCGCATATCAAGACTGTTGACCCATTCAGACTCTGGAAAGTAGCATGACCCATTAAAGTTGTCCAAATATAACAACCACGTGTTCATATCCTATTTTATGGGTTTTGAGACTGGTATAACGTGATGCGGTTTTGAAACCCCCGACATTGCATCATAAAAACGTCTACAGAATGCACGCACTGCTGGAATTGCCCGTGCACAAACATTTAACATACCAGTAAGTGACTGTAAGGCTTTGAGTGTAATTTTCTTTTTTTCTAAAGCCCAATTTAAATGCTTTCGAAATTCAACTAATTTAATGATTGGAATTCTTACTATCATTTCTAGCGAATTATTACAAAACCTAAGATGAGCACATGCGTCGGACCAACAGTCTTGTCATCTGCCACAGGTACTCCAAGCTTAGAACACAACTGACTAAACGAATTCCATTAATATGGCGCAATCATTGGAGTCCCTTTGGCCTCCAAACATAAAATCATCCAAGTAATGGAGGGCACCACTTCGTTTAGCTCTTTTTTTAACGGCCCATTCCAAAAAAGTCGAAAATATTTCAAAAAGTGAGCATGAAATGGAACAACCCATAGGAAGACATATGTCATAAAAGAATCCCCCACCCGCCCCATCCACAAACGTAAAGCCCAGTAGCTCAAAATCTGAAGGCCTGATTGGCAACAGTCGAAATGCTGATTTTATGTCCATTTTTCCTAAGAAAGCTCCCCGGCCAAGAGCACTGATCATCAAAATGGCATTGTTAAAAGAGGCAGTGTTAAAAGAGGCTTATTGCACTCTACATATTTCGGAGTCATTGAAATCATTAACGCTTGAACCGTGTGGGTATGACAGATGATGTATGAAACGAAATGTATCGTCTTTTTTCGGCACCAAACCAATAGGTGATAATCTTAAATTAGGAAAAGACTTATTTATAAAAGGGCCAGCAATTCGACCTAAATTGACTTCTTTCAAAACTAATTTGTAATGCCTCTTTTTCGTTATTTTTGACTGATACTAGATTATTACATTCAGAGGCCTGTCTTGGCCCAGAATAATGTAAATCAAAACCAATGTTAAAACATTATTAATTCCACAAACTCCCTGTTTAAAATTTTTGTCGCGTGGGCGACCCTATATTTGCCCCCAATTCCAAAGAAAACACTAGCTTTGCCAACGACATTACCCTCCGAGTCGCCATTCAGGTCATGTACCCACTGATCTTCCCCGCTGGCCTGGACCTCCTCCTTCCTAACCGAACGAAGGGCGTCACTTTCTTCACTATTTCGTCTATCAACTCCTGCGAACTACGGAGTCCTCCGTGCGCGTGGCTGTGGCCTTCTTCCCGGCAGATGCCCCTTTTCCCTACCTTAGGTGGTCCTTTACTCGCATACGAGCTCTTCGACGGTCTTGCCGATTGTCGCTTAGGCAAGATATCTTGTGTAACTGAAATAAACCGCTTAAATATAAACACCTCGCATTTACATTACACACACCGAAGATATCAACACCTCGCAGTTACATTTTTATACAAGATATTATTATTACTCTAATTATTATAAATAGTGTTAAGCAAATTGCATGTGTCTTATTACTAATTGTTGATTAGAATCAATAGCAGACTAATAATGAGGCTGAAACCCCCCTTTTGGTACGCAGTATTCAGGCCGTTTTAGACGGTATTCAGTACGCACGAGCCTGGTACGCAGTACTCGCACAACACACTATTTAGTATTTAGTAGTCACAAAATGTATTTTTAAAACCAAATATTATCATTTAAATGTACAAAAAAAATCATAAAATGTAAATAAAGGTCTAATTTTGATAATCGGGCCTTCATTCCGGCTTTTAGGTGTTTTAGGTCCCGCATAATAGAGTGCGCTTTCGACAGCTGAACACAGTTACGTCCCTTTTTGGTGGCTACTGGAATTCGGGACGATTTTATAAATCGTTAACATATAGGGTGTGTGTGTGTGTTCGGTATGCATAATAACTCTTAAAGGTTATAATAGCGTAAATGAGTCTCCATTGCCCTTCCATAGTAAAGTTAGAATGTTGACAACCTGTTAAAAACTCAAACCTCGTTAGAATTCTGGGAAACTTACTTTATCTTGCAAATAAACATGTCTGCTATTAAACATCAACAAGGAAATAGGGCGTTTAATACCTTCTAAGAAACATTTCTTCAGTTGTATACTAACACCAGGTCAAAGGTCAACACTATTTTTACCCCTTGCAATTTCATACCTTGTCTACTTTCACTTCTCAAATTTATAGCAAAAACTGTCATAAACATGATGAGCTGCATTTTCAAATATCAACAACATGTCCAGAATACAGTTACAGCCAAAAAATAACAGGAAACTGCACTAAAAAAAGTTTTTAAAGAAAAAAAGATTAGCACTCTTTAATACAGAACTACTTTCGACTGCACCAGGCGGGCACATCCTGTTGCTTTAGTGAAATTAGACCTTAAACGGTTCGATACTTTTTCTTATAAATGGTTTATTTCAACGCAGAATGAATTAATCTAATAATAAGTGTGTGTACACACAAACAAATAATCAAAAAAATATTATTTCACTTTGTAATTTAGCAATAACTTTCCGAGACCTGTTATCAGATATGGACCAGTCTTACTCATAATATTATTTTCATAAAATATCGTGTTCCTATAATTATAAAATTAGTATATATTAATGTAGAATGGTCTAGCGGACATAAATATGTTTTTTTTATTTAGATTAATTATGTTAAAAGATGACTTTGTAATTAATGATTTACTTTCCAGGACCGCCTAAAAATAGAGCTAATTATGCTAAATAGTATTCAAATTAAGGAGTATTCAGTAAACGGGTTGGGGTGGGTGGGGTGTGTTTCAGCCTCAATAATGATGTCGGCCTGAAGGGAAAATATTGTTTAGCTGGGCAGGTTTACCGCAAGTCTTAACAGATTGGCAGTTTAGGATGACAGCTCGCATAGGGAGGTCTCTCCGTTTTGGTGGGGATTTATCAGCTTAACTGCTGCTTTGTTGGTAAAGATGTGGCTGTGGGATAGTTAAAGCTAATAGCATGGTCTGATGCTGGTGTATTAGTTACTCAGAAGTCAGAAAGAGTTGGATGCATGGCTCAAGGATGGTTGTGTCGAAGATGCTGGTGGATATGTTTGGTACACCGCATTGTTTTAATGTTATTGTCTAATTTAAAGTGTTTTGGCAATATATCCTACGAGTTCTAGATACTGACGAAGAAAAATAATGAGAAATTTTAATAAATCGATTGGCTATTTAAATGTATCGATCAAATATGGCGATAGCACATTTGGTACCACCTGAAGCGCTCAGGACATTTATTGATAACAACCAATAAACAAGCAAGGTTTTACGCAACCATAAAATAGCTGCCGAGAGAAAATAACATTATTTCTGGGAAGGAAATGGGAACAAAGTTTAACATAATAACAGACCAAGTCACGGGTGTTAAAACAATATTCAAAAAAGAGTTGTCACGGACACTTAAACACGCCATGACTATTTTTTAACCAGACACTTTCTTCCCAATTTGTGCTAACATTTTGAGTCAAGGTGGGCGAATCCTTGACATGCCTTACAAATTGATTACATATTCACCTTTGTAGCACGACGTGCTAAAGTACACATCAGCACAGAAATACAATTACCCACATGTATAGGTAGCGTGCATTACAACACAGATAAACTGTTCATTGATACCATGTGTAATTATAAGATTGCGTTATGAAAGTGAAAAAACTTAAAGAAACTATTCATTACTACCTTACCATGTGCAATTACTAAAGCAATATAAGATTCGCTGCCGTTTCCGGCAGCGAATAAGCCGATAATGCTGGGCCCGGTTTTATGAAACAACAATGTTCATATATGTCCGTCACACTTTCTTGTCCGGAGCATATCTCCAAACTACTGATGAGACTGCAATGAAACTTCACAGAATGATAGAGGGCAATGAGAGGAAGTGCAGAGTGCAATAACCGTAACTCTGTCGTCGTTAAAATTAGATATGTTGCCCTTTGTAATTTTCCGTGTGTCTATCACACTTTCTTGTCCATAGCATATCTTCGAAACTACTGATGGGACTGCAATGATAGAGGGCAATGAGGGGAAGTGCAGAGTGCAATAACCTTAACTCTATCATCATTCAAATTAGAGTTATTGCCCTTTGCAATTTTGTACTTAGAATTTTTGTCAGGAGTTAAATAGTATTCAGTACTCGGTCTCTAAAATAAGGAGTATTCAGTACTCGGACCTCAAATTAAGGAGTATTCAGTACTCAGGGGGGATGGGGTTACATCCTCAATAATATCCTAAACCTACTATGGCATGAGAAAAAACATTGCAAAAATCACTTTTTAACTACACTGAACTGGTTTTATAAATCGAGACTCCAGTGGAAAGGCTTGATAAACCCTTCCGGATTGCTGGGTGTCCCTTTAAAATATTTAAACAAATTTGTAACAAAAGCATGTACATTGCGTTCTTAATACTGTAAAAAGCAAAAACTAATATATTCAAACCTCTCTTTAACCACCTAAATAAAATTCTCTTGTTGACTGTCAGTCGTAAAAATAAGATGAAACTCATTTGACAAAAGAACCCTTTCACGCAATGCAAATGGAGTAATTACGGACAAGGGAGATAACTTTTATATGAATAGCATACATGACAATATGTATATATATACTTCAAGAGGATAAATGGTATCTAGAACTAAGGTCAACTGAAATGATTTAATATGTTAACTACCACAGCGTGTTTTGTTTCCCGAGATTTTAACAACCAAACTTAATACTCTGTCTTCACGATGGTATTATACATCAACCAACGAGATGTTGAGGTTGGCTGAACAAAGACGCGAAACTGTTACAGATGACTTTCACCTTGATTATTCAGTGACCGCCTTGTAAACATACTTACCCTTTGTTGTTCGTAGATGATAAACAATGGTCAGGTTATTGATAAATAAATATAAAATATACCCCCATAGACAAAGTTAACGATTAATAGTTGCATAGTTCCGCTCCAAACTCCGCCCTGTTCACGATTTCGCCATGACGTTTTGATTTTCCCACGATCATCATATCTTGACATAAATTTAGAACGCCACAAAGAACATAATTAATAATATAAACCAATGTGTTGAAAATGTCAATGGGCGTAAAAACTTGGCCGAACGATATCCAGTAAAGTACTGCGCCATTGATTTTATTGAACATGTTCATAATGTGAGTGAATAATTCTCTATTAAATCAAAACCATCGAACATTTACTACTGCACATTTACGATAAATAATATCCGGATTTTAGCCATCTCAATTACTATGTAATTATTTTTCATAAATGAACATGATACATGCTAAAGTTTCCAATTTAGTTTTCCGAATATCTGATACCACCTGCAGAACATGGCCTCAGAATAGAAAGAAAGAATAATTGGTGAAGCGTACGATTTACACACTCATTAATAAACCAAAAAAGGGTTGCCAAAATGTCGATTAACGACAAATTCCATTATTTTAGAACATTAATGAATTAAAGGTTTAAATGTTTTATTGATTTTAATCACCTAAAAGTAGTGTTACAGACTACAGTCCTTTTGTCGTTCGTAAAATAATATGTTCTTATTATCCTAGGGCACAGTTAATGAGTTTTGGAGATTGAATAAAGTACACGGCCGCTAGCATCAAATACGATATTTTAAGTACACGGCTGTCATACACGACCGCTATGCATCGAAAACGATCTTAAAACGCAGTCTTTGGAATTTGATCGTTGGTGTTCCATATTAGGCAAAAATGGTGAAGACTTGACTTGTGTTTGACAATATATCAACGACATAACAAATATCTGGACTGGCAATGCAAGGTTATATCCTGACACCGTTTTATCGAAATCTTGTGTGCGTTTTTTTACACCTCCACACATTTCATGTGCAAGCCACATTTCTTGATAAGTGCTGTTGTCTTTTTTTTGGTCTATTTCTTTAATACAATGTGAACTTATGGAAAGCATTGGTCATGTTAGTGTTAAGAAACATTACAATTTACATTTTTAAAAATAACTGTAGTAAATATAAAAAAAAAAGTTATATAGGTTAAAACTTTGAAATTTGAGTGAGTTTTTTTTCTGAAAATCACTCTAGAAATCCGTTCTTTTTAACTAGCCAAATTCATTGCATTATCTATATCAGGTTAAAAGAAATTTACTCAAAGTAAGGTAAAGTCAAAATATATCAAGACTGCAGGCGTATCCCTTAAAACAATATGACCTAAGCACGAACGAATCTTGTGTACAAATACGTTTTAGGCTTACCACCACCAGAAATGCTTGTTTCGATTATATGTAAATCAGTCTCTCGGTGGTAGATATGTTTCACGTCTACCATCCTGAAGGATTGCCCTATTCTCGATCCTAGCAATTAAATCATCTCTGTATATTAATCAAAATCCTTAACATTTTAATCCATCTTCTTACATTTAGAATCTTTAAATGTTTCAGTAAGTTTGTCAATGTAGCAAGTTGGGTGTGACTTTCGTATGTGTCGTGCTCGGCCGTTTCCAAAGGTCCATTGTCATACTCTTTTTATATTTTATTAATTAGTGGGTACCCTTGAACAATGCGGATGAATCCCACTGTAACGTTGATTTAAAGAGTTAAAAGAGAACTTTGCATTATCAATTGATCCCTAAGTTTCATTTATGATTCATGGACTTAATATTACAACCATTGAGCATAATATGAATCAGATATCACCGGTTGTTAACATTCAGTCTGTCCTCTCCTGTCATTTGCTCATATATGGTGATTTAACCTAGTGTCGAGGGCTGGCTTGGCGCAGTCGGTAGCGCGGCGGATTTGTAACCGGAGGCCCCGGGTTCAATCCTCCGTGGTGCCACTGAGTTCCGTCGGTGTATTCTTGGGCAAGACACTTTCCCTCAGCCTCGTCCGTCGGATGGGGACTTAAACCGGGCGGTCCCGTGTATCGGTCTATCCTCCGAGCACGTAAAAGAACCATAGGAATCTATTCGATAATAAGAGTAGGGCAGGTTCCCGGATTCCTATGTATCATTCCCCTCTCTCTGGGGCGGCTCTAAATAACCTATACTGTGTTGATGAGCCGTTATACAACATTCAATTTCAATTCAATTAACCTAGTGTCAGAACATCCAATCACAAAACAACTCATGAATGGCTGTGTTTGAAGGTAAAACGATGAAAACCAACTTGAATTACTCTTGTATATCTAACTAAATGAACGATACCACAAGACAACTTGGGAATAACTATTTTTGAAAGAAAAACGATGAAAACCAACTCTTATCGATCTACTTAATTGACCATGTATGATTCTTCTAGTACAAATGCATGTTGTTGTTTTTATTTCAGAGGTGTGCGGTTTTTACAGATACTTCGGATGTTACATGTGGATAGGCAGGGTGGAACGTGGCGATTGCTTGGTTCCGTTATATACCTTCATCGACAGGTAATATTCGGCAGTCCTCACTGTTTATCGCCAATCGAGTCTTACAAACCTGAACCTCGGGTCAGGGTGTAAACGAAGTGTGCTGGTCCCCGTTTAATGCCTGTATCTACTATGCACTGACCCGTACAATGGCCACAGAAATACTGTACATGTGTGTTGTCTTACGAGCTGCTTAAAATGAAAATATGCCTTGCAGACAACCAAATATTAACAAACAGACGGTCACAATATCAAAAATACCGATATCGTCGTGACTGTCTTATGATGAGCATTTGTATTTATGTTCGGTAAATATGCATGTATGTTCAGTGATGAAAACATTATGTGCAGTTGTAACATCATTATATTCGATGCATTCGTCATTATGTTCAGTGCACTGTCCAGTGTGTGCGATACATCTGACATGATATGCAGTTGGAATCTCATTATATGCAGTGCCTTTGTCATTCTGTTCGGTGCATTTTTTTTATATGCTGATGTTGCGTCTTTGTATGCAGATGGCTCGCCATTATGTTCAGATCACTGACCATTATGTTGTGTTTCAATATACGCAGTTGGAAATCAATTATGTGCAGTGGTTTTAACCTTATGTGCAGTGGTACAATGCGCTTTATGTTCGGTTCATTCGACTTTATATGCGGTGAGAACATGGAATTAATTCGCAAAGTGTGTCGGTATTGCGGTGGTGTCATGTTTTGAGAAGTTCTTGGGCAACCGTGTTTAAATAAGAAGCTGTAGGCCCTTTCTGTATTATAAGGTTTCGTCCGCTAACCCTACTACAATTTTAGTCACACTCAGATGAACGTTTAACTTTGTAATTGTTTTAACTGCAATGGCATACAAGTTATTTCCTTCTCAACACCAGTGTCACTGTTTTAAAAAGTTTGCATACCTTTCATATTTAGAGCTATTCACTCCTAGTAACGGTCATTTATGGCCTAACATATGCTAAAAAGGGATATAACACCATTCAAACAAGATCACTCCTACGACTTGAGTTAAACAAGATGCATACTGTTGCTGATAAGCCACTACTGAATTATTGCTCTAACTAAGAAAACAATCTTACCGCTAGTAGAAGTAGTGTAGGTGTCAGACCGGTGAAAATCAGCCCATTGAAGACAATGCAATATAGGCTATATTTGGAGATCAATCACAAGTTCCACAACATTCGTTCGCTTAAATACATCTTTATTCTGCGAATTAAACACATTTGGCTAGCAAACAGTCCCATATCTGGAATAAAACACCGATTCAGTTTTTCAACATTTCGAATCATTCATTCCCACTATGCGTATTTTGAAATAAACATCTGTCAAAACCACATCTCTACCTAACCTATGTGCTCATACTACCCAAAGTTATAATCCTGACAAACACAGTAAAATACTTACTATTCATGACAACAGACATACTACTTTAACCTCAGGTTAGATTTAACAATGAAATAAAAACTAATCTTGGGAAAAACACATGCAAACTGGAAACTTTGGATTTGTTCAAGGAACTATTTTAGCACCCTATGACCCGGAAGTACTTTCTGACTGGTCTGACATCTAAATGAGTCGCGACATTTGTCGAAAATATTTATCGAATACATCTAACTGACCAATAAGGTTGACCGAATGGAAAATCAAATGCTTTTGCAAGGACCTATTATCTTTTCAGTTCAATTCCTGCATGCAAAGGACCATTCGGCTAATAGAAATCAAGGATTTTAAGATGCGTTATGCAAAACTAGAAAAAATACCAAAATGAATTAACCGTTTGGTATATTTCCATCAAGTAAAGTTTTCAAACATTGGCTTCTATATACCAAACTAAAAAATACACATAATTTGGGGTGTAGATATCAAAATCACTCTGGAATTTCTTCATTTTTCATGGAGAAACAGACATTCTGTTAAATTCCAACAATGTTGAGGCACAAAATAGATCATAAGGCTGCATTGGAGCACATTTACATGCACAATGTCCAATAATATATACAGTTTGGCTATAAAATGCCTGAAAAAAAAGACAAAATTGAAGTAATGACTAAAAAAATAAACCTACCCCATATGCCTGTAGCAGTTTTAAAGCCAACTAATATATTCAAGTCATGGGCAATAGCAACACAAACTGAATCACACAGCAGTATAGTATATATTTCAGTGGATTATACCATTATCTCTAACAAAATACCAAATTACTGTGTTAAATTACAATTGTATACCTTTGCATAGTGATTTCATCTGAATTAATGAAAAAAATGGGTGGGATTTACACAATGTTTAGCAAAAAACTAAAATAAATGCTGAATTCCACAACTTTCTGTATATTTCAGTTTCAGATTGTAAAACCCAACATTGCATACAAAATTTACAGATTCTCAGGCTTTCGACACAAAGTAAGGCTCCTCCTAGAGTCGCGTCATGTCCTCATACGGTTCCTTAAAATAATAAAATTGAATTTTTATTGTAGGAAATGAGACAGATATATTACCTATTGCCACTAATCCACTTAAATACACTTAAGAGCCTACTTAAAGTGCTTTAGGGCCACTCCAAATCACTAGTACCCCCAAATTTCACCCTAAAGCACACACATTCTATTTCAGTTGCAAAAAAACATGTTCTGTTGTAAAATTCAAAAATGTAACATCTGGGTTTTTTCCTCACTCAACTGCAAGCTTGCACAGGAAAAATCACCTGGATTTGACCATTAATAAGAAAAATGCATTGTGTCCATCTAGGTGTCAGACCGGTGAAAATCAGCCCATTGAACACAATGCAATATAGGCTATATTTGGAGATCAGTCACAAGTTCAACAACATTCGTTCGCTTTAAATACACCTTTATTCTGTGAATGAAACACATTTGGCTAGCAAACGGTCCCATATCTGGAATAAAACACCGATTCAGTTTTTCAAAATTTCGCGTCATTTATTCACACTATGCGTATTTTTAAATAAACATCTGTCAAAACCACATCACTACCTAACCTCTGTGCTCATACTCTCCAAAGAATAATCCTGACAAACACAGTAAAATACTTACTATTCATGACAACAGACATATTACTTTAACCCCAGGTTAGATTTAACAATGAAATAAAAACTAATCTTGGGAAAAACACATGCAAACTTGAAACTTTGGATTTTTTTAAGGAACTACTTTAGCACCCTACCACCCGGAAGTACTTCCTGACTGGTCTGACACCTGTAATGTGTTTTAATGTAAGTAATGAATACTGAATAATCGTTCGTGATTATACTTTCGGTTTTGAACATGTGAAAGTGTAAAAGCAAAAACTGAGATTCGAGTCTTAGTAAATGTTTCAACTATGTGTATGTCCGGGTACAAAATCAATAGTAGTTTCGTGGACATCCCTTAGGTCAATGAAGGTGGAATAAACGCTCACAATGGGTGGGCTCAGTCCATGGCAATTTGACGTGGACATCCCTTAGGTCAATGCAGGTGGAATAAACGCACGCAATGGGTGGGCTCAGTCCATGGCAATTTGACGTGGACATCCCTTAGGTCAATGCAGGTGGAATAAACGCACGCAATGGGTGGGCTCAGTCCATGGCAATTTGACGTGGACATCCCTCAGGTGGAATAAACGCACGCAATGGGTGGGCTCAGTCCATGGCAATTTGACGTGGACATCCCTCAGGTGGAATAAACGCACGCAATGGGTGGGCTCAGTCCATGGCAATTTGACGTGGACATCCCTCAGGTGGAATAAACGCACGCAATGGATGGGCTCAGTCCATGTCAATTTGACGTAGACATCCCTTAGGTCAATGCAGGTGGAATAAACGCACGCAATGGATGGGCTCAGTCCATGGCAATTTGACGTCGACATTCCTTAGGTCAATGCAGGTGGAATAAACGCACGCAATGGGTGGGTTCAGTCCAAGGCAATTTGACGTGAACATCTCTTAGGTCAATGCAGGTGGAATAAACGCTCGCAATGGATGGGCTCAGTCCAAGGCAGTTTGACGTAGACATCCCTTCTGTCAATGCAGGTGGAATAAACGTTCGCAATGGATGGGCTCAGTCCATGGAAATTTGACGAGGACATCCCTTAGGAGGTCAATGCATGTGGAATAAACTCTCGCAATGCATGGGCTCAGTCCACGGCAATTTGACGAGGACATCCCTTAGGTCAATGCAGGTGGAATAAACGCTCGCAATGGATGAGCTCAGTCCATGGCAATTTGACGTGGACATTCCTTAGGTCAAAAAAAATGCAGGTGGAGTAAACGCACGCAGTGGATGGCTCAGTCCATGGCAATTTGACGTGGACATCCCTTAGGTCAATGCAGGTGGAGTAAACGCACGCAATGGATGGGCTCAGTCCATGGAAATTTGACGAGGACATCCCTTAGGTCAATGCAGGTGGAATAAACGCATGCAATGGGTGGGCTCAGTCTATGGCAATGTGACTCTAAAGCAACCTAATTCTAGTTCGTAAAACTATAGGCTTGTGGATTTTCGGGTTAAGACGGGTAATACTACCAGTATCTCATTAAGCGTGCCGATACAACTGAATGAGAACATGTTAACGGTGTCATTTGGAAATCCCCATATGCATCAATATGCAGGTATTAAACCGTTCACTTTATAAAGAAAAAGCTCCAGTTTAAACTAGTAAGGGCGCCTTAGGTATGATCTGATGTGCATTAATTGGCATTCTCCCCCCCCCATCCCATGGGAGCCCAAATAAACTTAACAAACAGCATACGTAGCAATGTATCAATATAGCACAATTATATTTGCTGACACTTGTTTGTTTCTTTTTTTCAGGAGCTAATTACAACTTTATACATAGGCTTTCTGGGTCTCATATTTTCGTCCTATTTTGTATACCTCGCTGAGCGGGATGACAATAGAAACGACTTCAATAGCTATGCAGATGCCCTCTGGTGGGGAGTGGTAAGTATATATGATTCTCTGTCATTGAAAATAGCGCTTCCGTGGTCGACATGGTAAAGACGCTGAGTATGTTCACCTCTCACCTGAGTTTGAAAATGTTTCACCTCTCACCTGAGTTTGAAACATTTTCACGTCTAACTGAGTTTGAAACATTTTCACCTCTCACCTGAGTTTGAAACATTTTCACCTCCCATCTGAGTTTGAAACTTTTTTACCTCTCAACTCTGCATGTTCGAATCCTATTGGGAGCTTGACTTGCAAGTGAGAAAGTCGCGATTTTTACGGATTGTGGAAGATATACAATACTGGTTTTACCCAGGTATAAATGGATGGTCTACCTGCACTACTAAATATCGGCCGTCATACATAATGATGTTAAACACCACACAAACAAACAATCTGTCATTTCAAAATTACACAACAACAAACCGATATATATTGCATGTTGACTGTGTGTTATACAAGCAGCCGTATTTTGGTCAAATTAAAAAACAACATAATAGCAATACTGTTTGGGAAGATTTAATAAGTTAACTACAAGTTAGAACTGAGTTAATGTCAAGCAACTATATGCACTGTACCAAAATCGGTTTAAACACAATACATTTTGCTGTGTGTCAGAACATACTGATACAGGAAGTCCGTCACAGGGTTGTTCCATGTGGCATATAATTGTATTACAACATAGTAACATTTTCACCTCTCAACTCTGCGAATCCTACTGGGAGCTCGACTTGCAAGTGAGAAACTGTCGATTTTTACGGATTGAGGAATATATACAATACTGGTTTTAACCAGGTATAACAAACAGAAATGACCGATTGTTTGTAATACAAATATATGTAATGAGACTCGAAACGTCACCAGCGCGCACGTCTCAATAAGATACACTCGCAATTGTATTGAAATCATAAAAATACCTGTTAATTTAATGCGAATTAATGGTCCGCCAGCTCACGCCTCGCTCCCTATACATGTTACTGGCCCCACATATGTGTGTAGGGGCTCAATAACAAACCAAATAGACAAGATATTGTTCTTAGATATACAATAGGATGAAGTCATTGCTTCTTCATAAGTATTGTCCGAGAATTCTTATAAACTAGTATACGAACTTTGTGATAAGCATATATATATATCGGAACTGTATAACAAGTTTCAAAAATATCATAACTCAAATGTGTTCCATTATTAATGTATAGAATGACCACAGTTAAATGTCATAACAACCGGGTATGGTGACTTATCACAGTGGTTTATATTTTCTAGATAACTGTCATGACAATCGGCTATGGTGACAAGGTGCCACAGACTTGGATGGGGAAGATTGTAGCCTCTTGTTTCGCCGTGTTTGCCATATCATTTTTCGCCTTGCCAGCCGTAAGTTATTGTTTTGTTTGTTTACTTTCTACAAAGGGCGTTTCTTTCTTTATAAATGGAGGGTTTACCATAAGGTTTGCCCCGCCTTCCTTTTGAAAACGCCAGCTATTAGGTGGCGGCGTCCACTAGGAGTCGGCCTTTAACAGACAAATACAACGCTGACATTTGAGAAAACGCAAACGCTGACCTTTGAGAAAATGCTGACTTTGTTAATGATGTTCTTCTTTGTAAACATTTCAATAAAGTTTTAAAGAAAACCGAGAAGTACACTCAGTACGTTTGAAAACGCAACACTTGGTATTTTTTGAATTTCTAGAGATGTTAAAGATGTAAAAAGTGAATGTGTCTCAGCTGAAAGAAGTAGAGCAAATCTTATGAAACTGTTTATCGCCATATGTTAACCTTTGGGACAAAGAGCCTTGTGTACTAACATAAAATACTATCTTGGTTTGAACCAAAACCCATCGGACTATAAATAATCGAAAATCAAAAATGTTGCGTTCTTATATGTATATATATGTTCGATTACTTTTAAGCTGAAATATATATGAAGACAGGGCTGACATTCTATTAATTGTATTGTCCTTTCTGATCTGCACGTGGGAAATCAGGCCATATTGACATCGTTAGTTTCCTCATTTATTAAGTATGGTTCAATACTGTACGACAGTGGTGTCATATTCAGATTGGTAATTTCAAAAGAAGTTTTATGAATAGGTTATGCTGAATTTATGATATTATAATGCTTGCAGCTATGGCTGCCGGCGCGAACACAGCCGTAAAATGTTTCATTGTGTCTGTTAATGGATATTAAAACCATGTATACGATGAAGACCAATAAATACATTTAAAATAGATAATACTAGCGTAACAGCTGGACTTTACAAATAGAATGACGGCAGTGAAGTATCGCGAGATTACAAGTATATATGTATGGATTGCAAGCATATATGTATGGATTTCAAGCATATATGTATGTACCGCAAGCATATATGTATGGATTGCAAGCATATATGTATGGATTGCAAGCATATATGTATGGATTCATATATGTATGGAGTGCAAGCATATATGTATGGATTGCAAGCATATATGTACGGATTGCAAGCATATATGTACGGATTGCAAGCATATATGTACGGATTGTAAGCATATATGTATGAATTGCAAGCATATATGTATGGGTTGCAAGCATATATGTACGGATTGCAAGCACATATGTACGGATTGCAAGCATATATGTATGAAATGCATTGTTTAAACAAAATGCCGGTCTGTTTATAAGCAAGTGTGTTCGAATTGCCACGATTAATAAAGCATATGTTTACGCAATGTTATGATTAAACTAAATGCCTTTCGGTTTACGTGCATGTGTATGTAATGTTATGGTTAAACAAAATGACTGTCGGTTTACGTGCATATGTGTATGCAATGCTATGATTAAACAAAATGTATGTCGGTTTACGTGTATATGTGTATGCAATGCTATGATTAAACAAAATGGCTGTCGGTTTACGTGCATTTGTGTATACAATGCTATTATTAAACAAAATGTCGGTCAATGCACGTGCATATGTGTATGCAATGTTATGATTAAACTAAATGCCCTTCGGTTTACGAGCATATGTGTATGCAATTCTATGATTAAACACAATGTCTGTCGGTTTACGTGCATATGTGTGTGCAATGTTATGATTGAACTACATGCCTTTCGGTTTACTTGCATATGTGTATGTAATGCTTTGATTAAACAAAATATATGTCGGTTTACGTAGATATGTGTACATACAGTGTTATGATTAAACAAAATGACTGTCGGTGTACGTGCATATGTGTATGCAATGCTATGATTAAATGGAATATCTGTCGGTTTACGTGCATATGTGTATGTAATGCTTTGATTAAACAAATATATGTCGGTTTACGTGCATATGTGTATGCATTGCTATGATTAAACAAAATGCCTGTCGATGTACGTGCAAATGTGTATGCAATGTTGTGATTTAACTATATGCCTTTCGGTTTACGGCATATGTGTATGTAATGCTTTGATTAAACAAAGTATATGTCGGTTTACGTGCATATGTGTATGCAATGTTATGATTAAACAAAATGCTTGTCGGTGTACGTGCATATGTGTATGCAATGCTGTGATTAAACAAAATGTCTGTCGGTGTACGTGCATAAGTTTATGCAATGTTATGATTAAACTAAATGCCTTTCGGTTTACGTACATATGTGTATGTAATGTTTTGATTAAACAAAATATATGTCGTTTTACGTACATATGTGTATGCAATGTTATGACTAAACAAAATGCCTGTCGGTTTACGTGCATATGTGTATACAATGCTATGATTAAACAAACTGCATGTCGGTTTGCGTGCATATGTGTATGTAATGTTGAAGTAGATGATGTATACCTTGTAACGTGAAAAATGAATACGAATGCATATGTAAATTACTTTTAACACGCGAGGTCATATATCTACATCTCAGAACAGTGACATGCAATATGTGATATTAAACAATCCAATCTTATACAAAACAAATAACGAAATGATAATGGAATTGCTGGCGATATTTCATTTTAACATTCCGTCACATGTATGTAATGCTCGGTTAAACTTATGATCACGAAAAGCAATACCTTCACAGCTGTCTTATTTCCCTTAATGCATTAGTAAGCGCGCAGACCTAATAACAAACAGATAGGAAACTGTGAAATACAGTTGATAATGGCACTGTGTGGAGATTTAAAGAAGCATTTCCTGAATTTAAACACACATATCAGAAAAAATGTATGCTTTCTGAAGAAAGATAAAAATATCGGACAGGGAAAGAGCATTCAAGGACGACAGTTAAAAACAAAATACAAAAACAAACACGCAAACAGACAAACGAGAAGGCAAAAGTAATAAAAAATGCAAACGAAAAAGGGTAGACAATAGGGCTACCGCCTTGGAACGGTCAGTGGCAACAAAGGCCACTGGGGGTTTAAACCGGTTCTAGGGTGCACCAAACCTCACACTTACCCTACTGTCATCCCATTAAAACAGGACAGTGTAAATAAAGAAATCCCCGCCATGATCTAATCTCTAACCAACAAGGCAGCATCAATAGGCAATATAAGTAAAACACAAAATTAATATGCTCGTGTAAATATAATACAAAAAAACAATAGCAAACGTTTCATTCACATCAAAAGCCTACCACAAATGTATTTCTTTTTCAAATTATGGTATTTTCCTTAATAAAGAATTTTGAGCAAATTAGTATAATACATTAAATTATGGTGTTTTCCTGACTAAAACATTTTTAGCAAATTAGTAAAATACTATTTTGCTATTCATTATAAATACGTATTCTCCACAAAATCAATTAATATTCGAGAGAGGACGGAAATGATAAATATCCAACGTGATGTGTTGTCTACTTCGCTGGTTCAAATAAGATAGGAAGTTTCCTGCCTGTTCACCAATCTGTTTCCAAACAGTCTGTATTTAACGTAATTGGCAATAAACTCATTCGGTCGCTTTCATTTAATTACCGACAGAAAATAGAAATGCAATATTCTGTTCATCTTAGAAGATTAAATGTGATAGAGGATTAATTGTCAGTGAATTAACAACCTACCAGACGATGATTGTTTAGTTGCTGCTATATTAAGATGGTATTGATGTCAGAAATTCTTGTAATTGTGACTTAGTAACGAATTGGCAAGCGTCTAGACAAAATTGGGCCACAATTCCATTACTTTGAACTTATATATACATTTAAGTACATCTCTAACCAACAAGGCAGCATCAATAGGCAATATAAGTAAAACACAAATATGCTCGTGTAAATATAATACAAAACAACAATAGCCTAGAATGCCACAATGAAGGTACTCAATGACTTGGCAGAAGCCAGAGCAACAAGAGAATATACCTGTAAGGGCACGACAAGAAAGATCATAGACAAAGCTTATCCAGTATGTGCGTTTGTAACTGTAATAAAATGACAAATGTTGTTCAGTCAAGGACACTTTAAATCCTCAAACACTGGAATAATCATTATGGGGTTTCGTGCGTTGTTAATTAAAAAATGTATTGATGTAAAAAAAAACACTTAAGAATCTCAAAGAAAAAGCGTAAGAAGGATAATAGAAAATTAGACCAACAGGAGATAAAAGTTCAAGGCT
This sequence comes from Cyrtodaria siliqua, assembly GCA_037043455.1. NCBI lineage: Eukaryota > Metazoa > Mollusca > Bivalvia > Adapedonta > Hiatellidae > Cyrtodaria > Cyrtodaria siliqua. The sequence goes on from JAWPHD010001346.1 coordinate 162,176, forward strand.
TGATTGGTGAATAATACGTAAACACCAGAAGAGACAGTGGTAATGTGTCATTCGTGGCACCAGTAGAGACAGTGGTAATGTGTCATTCGTGGCACCAGTAGAGACAGTGGTAATGTGTCATTCGTGGCAACCGCCTACATCTTTCTGTTAGTTGGATTCAAGTCGATGAAAATAGCTTCATGTCAACATCTTCATGAAAAATAGGCAATTCCGGTGTGTTAACGTTGACGCTATTTTTTACTTTTGAATGTCAATTTTTTCAAACTTTTAGAGAAACTGTTCGAGGATGCTCATAACAATTCCACAAATTGTCAACATATGCATGCAAAATAGGCAATGCCTAGTTAATGCTGACTTGTTTGTTAGAGAATATAGCCTAGCGACGATTTATTTATTTACACTGCCCCGTTTTACTGGGATAACAATAAGGTAATAGTGAGGTTTGGTGCACCCTAGAACCTCGTTTAAACCCCAGCGTGTTTGCCAAGGCGGTAGCACAATTGTCAACCCGTTTGTTTGTGGAGTCACTTGCTTGCTTCTTATTACGTTATAATTGTTGTTTGTTTTAGCCCCGTGTGGTTACCGGGAGCCCCGTTTGGTCACGGGGCAAATAATAGGGCCACTGCCGATCCCTTTGGAGGGGTAGGCAGAGGGGTAGAATCCCCCAAATTCATGTTCGTTTTATCATTTTTTGTTCATGTTCATTAAAGGTCTTCATCATGATCCCTGTATTGTTTCAGGCGCCATCTCGCTCACATCACTATGAGCAGTGGCAGAAAAACAATAAACGTGGCTCCAGCGTAAATGGAGTTTCTACGATAGAATTTGCACCAACTCTGCAGTTCAGGCTGAGAAGGTTCTAGGCCCATTTTCCATATTTTATCTCGATGTACATGGAGGATGAGCCTGGCATGTTCATGCCTGTTAGGGCCATATAACCTTTCATGTGTTGGTGCGCCTTAAATTCAATTGTTTGTTTTAATGCGTATTTTGGGGTAACTGTGTTCTGTGAAAGCTACATTCCTTTTCGACTTGTATACCTACTTGTATTAAAAAACCGCTATTGTTTTTTCCTTTGGATGTCAATTATTTTAAACTATCTTAATGGTTTCGATATGCTTAGAAACAATTGTGGTTATTTCGAAGAACGTTTGTGGTTTGTAAATGAGATGAGGTATGAACTGCGGTACCTAACTGCGGCACTATAATTATCTCAGAAAATAGTCTGCCTCCCTTCGCTTGGAAGTCACTTTATATAATCATACACAAAGGATTAGATAAAAACTGACATCTTTTGTCTATCGATTTCTTGCTTATATAACGTCTTTTGGGGTTGGTCCTAGAACTGAAGTAACCTAATCAATGATTCGTTCATATTCATTAATGTTTGTGATATAAAAGTACGCATCTGCTCTTCTGCCTCTGGTAAATTGGTTGTTTACCGTATGTCCACACCTTGTACGCATTCCTTGCATTACCTCCAACGCTGTAGACATACTACGTGGGTGCTATCACGTTCAATGAAAGTTGCTTAGAGAAATTCGATAAATTTAAAGGTCTGAGTAATTAATTATTTAGAGTGTTTTATTTTAATTATAGTATTATGCGTACGGCATTCATGCAGTAAAAGCAAATATTGCGCCCATTTGTTAGATTTATTGTTAAATCAATTAAAGGAAGAGTGTAAATAAACAGAGCTAAATGGGTAATTGTTTGAATATAGTCGATTGTACCATAGCTCTAATGGTTTTCCTTTGCTCTTGCTTATGATATATTTTTTATAAACCTGAAGATCTGAACCGTGCTATAAATGCCGGTATATTTGAACCGTGCTATAAATGATAGATTCGGCAGTTATATCATGGCCTACTCCATTTTACATGCGCATAGTTGTAAGTTTACACACAACCTGTCAATCAAAATGTCATTTACCGGCAACGGCTAAGGTGCAAAAATTGTATAGCATACTTTTCTCGTATGCGATTTATACTGCTCTCTCGGGCCTGCGGCCCTCGAGAAGCAGTATAAATCGCATATACTCGAAAAACTATGCTATAAATATTACATAGTTTATATAACAGTATGTAAGTAACCATGGTAACTCTAGGGCAATAGTTTTCCATTTGTTCAGATTGGGTGTTGAGAAGGAGAATTCTGTAGTTGAAATGCTTTGAAAAATATACATATTTGGAATTAAGTATTGCATCATATGGCACAAATACTTTGTTAATGAACTAATATAATTTAATAACAACAAGTAAATGATGCAAAACATAATGACTTACTGAGAGAATTACTAGCTGATCCCCAAACAGTGGTACCACAAAAAGGGGTACCCCTAAATGTTGCTGTTGGCATTTTTCCTATGAGTAACTTAGTTTACTCATAAATCATAACCCGTCTTGGTGGTGTAGACGCTAGAGAACCAGTCCCTGTTTTATAATAGGCATGAAATATGACAACTAGTGCTCCAATCCGGGAGACGGCAAAAACATCACTTTTCTCAATCTTCCGCACATAATATGATCATTTTTTTATCTAAATAGCTATTTTAATATTCCAGGTTTTTAGAGGGAAAACGCAAAATATGGTGAAAATTAAATTTACATGAGAGTGAACACTCTTTGGAATAATATAATAAAGAACTTGGATATAATCGTCGTACAAAATCAAACACAGTTTCGTGATGTGATGGATGCTCGTTCCTGACAAACCGTGTTTTTTTCCGTTGAGCCCTGTAAAGAGCTTTAATCAATTAGCATTGCAATGAAGATGAAGGGATATCAATATCCTCGGCGAATTGATGCTTTGCATCGACATTTTCTTGTCATGATATATCACAATAACGCAAAGCCAACGGTTTTACCAGAGACGCAATAACATCGAGATACAGAACTTGTCCAAATATCATCTCACAAAACCTCGTAGGACAAATGGTAAAACTGCAAAATCTAGTCCTCCATGTTAAAGCAGAAGTATATAACAATATCAATATGTATATATCGCTATTCATCAATGCAGTCCGGGAAGGTTCGATTCCCAGTCTCGATGTTATGCGTGAAAGGGCACGGTGGTCTCCCACTGGTCACCCACTCGGACACGTGGTGTATTCTCCGATTTCATCACATCTCACGACCACGCTAACACTGTAATCTACAGTGTTTGTTTAATTAAGCTGTTTATTCAATTTCATTAACAATGTAAAATGCATTACATTTATTAAATAAACAAAACGTGAACTTCTGCCAAAGTAATCTCTCTTTCAAACTTTCGTTTCAAAACCACTAGTCAAACAAGAATTAAGTGGGAATAATTCTAGTTTAAATAAATCATCAGCTGCTTTCACTAGCTGTTTCCGCAAATTCTCATAAATGACCAATTTGAAACTTCCTACAGCAATCAAAATCTTTAAATATAGTGACAGGCTTTTTTTTAAATTAATCAAACGTATGTGATTCACGCAATTATGAATTCAGAAGATATTGCTTCGGAAAAGTCATCCAGCAGATTTATGTAATCATAAAAAAGTATGAAAGGAAAGAACAGACACTGTCTAGATTAACAATGCAGTATGTTATATGTATATCAGAAAGAAGTCACAGCATCCATTTTAACACTATAAATCGCTCATAGAGGTAAGCAATATGCCGATCAACTGCGAATAGGGAGTATAGAAATGAAAATGTAACGAACAACACTAATTTATGAGACGAGCGCAATATTTATTAAACCGCATGTCGTCATCAACATGAAATTAAATAACAGAACGAAACAATTTGACATTTATTAGAATATTAATAGACAGTTTATTATAATATAATAGAGAACGATAAAAACAATACAAGTAGGTAAGTATAGTTCATACAAACGTCCATATAGCCATGATATAGTAGCTAAAAATCTAACCTCAAGAATATGGTGGAAATGGTCATAAGCTTAGTGTGGCATAAATCATTCCCGCGTGTGTGTGAGCCTTATGGCAGATGAGAATATTCATAGTTCTTCTCATATCACTCTGAGACCAACTGTCCCAATATGACCTTAGATGTTAACTCTATTTTGTTTCTTTCGTGTTTTTAAATTGTGCGAAATTGCATACGTGCGTGCGCGTATGTGTATGTGTGTGTAAGAAAATAGCTAAAGTATGTTTTGTCACTATGTATAGTTCGCTGGTTGATGTGTTTCTTTAAGAGTCGCAGATGATCTTCAACTTTGTCATCGATCATTGCTACACTTCCCTCGTGCGATGTATTTATATTGCTTCATCAGATGAGAAACGTATGTTTTATTTTGTACGTTTTCATGTTGTGATCAGCGTAAATAGTATCACCAAAGCATAAATACGTTTATGTTTGTATTGTACATATTTTGAAGATGTTATCTTTGTAGGGCATTCTTGGTTCAGGCTTTGCCTTAAAAGTGCAACAAAAACAAAGACAGAAGCATTTTAATCGCCAGATTCCGGCAGCAGCTACTCTTATACAGGTTTGTTTTGTTAGATTTTTCTTATTTATTTTATTAGAGTGACAAATAACAGTGTTACAAAATATTACATATAGAACACAATAAAGGATAATATAGGCAATGTTAAGTAAACAAATGAATACCCAGCCTAATGAGGTTTATTAGTCACTATAAAAATATCAAATGCTTTATTTATTTTACAACTCAGTTAAAAGGTATAACAAAAGTAAACATGGACAAAAACACAAACAGCAGACCAATTGACATAACCAATTATGTAACTGCTTACTGTTCTCTAGAATACAAAACTTACAGAAGCATAGCTAATGATACATATTGCAAGTAACAGCCGATTAAGTAGACAGACATTGATATTGATTATGGACAAATAAATATTTAAACTAAATAGTAAAATATAGTACACATTAGGTTATATGATATGTTAAGGCATTTATAATAAACTGTTCAGTTTTTAATACAATAGTTTCATTTGTTAAAATCACTTCAATTGTCTCTGACTCGGTAGCTGTGCCTGGACACAATGCATTTGGTTTATGCAATCATTCGTATTCGAGAGGCACTGTGCCTGTCGCAGTATAGAAAGTGATTTTCTCTTTCTACACACTGTGCATGACATCGTTTACATATTCTAATTTGTCTTTGAATATTATTATATAAACAAAACTTTCTTTGAGGTGCTCAGTAGTAATTGTATAATGTATTTGGAACTTTGTCATGTTATATATTATTCAAGTCCCATGTCTGTCGAATGATTACTTGCACCTATAGATTAAATCCATCTGCAAATATATCGTGAGTGCTGGTTTTTTGTAATGTCTTTCCTTTCTATAATAAACGAGTCTTCATTGCAAAATGCAAATGGAAGGAGTTGTTTAATAAATACAGATAAGGGAGATCCTTTGCAAGCAACAACCTAAAAGAATAAAGTAGTAAACTCGTCCTGCTCGAATCCACCTGTGATTATGAATACATTTACTGCGTTCAAACCACTCTCCGAACATGATATTTTGAAACTTGTATATGCATCAAAATCTACAACATGTGAACTTGATGTGATTCCAACTATACAATTAAAGGAGCATTTTTCACAACTTGCTCCCGTTGTGACGGAAATTGTAAATCGATCATTGCTATCTGGTGTGTTCCCTGAGGAGTGGAAAAGTGCCGTGATTAAACCGTTGTTGAAGAAGAAAGGTCTCCCGCTGGAACTGCAGAACTACCGTCCGGTGTCAAATTTAATATTCCTCTCCAAAATTCTTGAAAAAGCTGCATTAAACCAAATCAATAAGCATATTGAAGCTAACAATCTCCTCCCAGCTTACCAAAGTGCCTATAGAAAATACCACGGGGTTGAAACGGCAATGGTCGAAATGTATAATGATCTTTTGGAAACCATAGATAAAAGTCAAGTTACAATCGTGGTCATGATCGACTTGAGTGCAGCGTTCGATACCATTGATATCCCGATACTGATTCAAATCCTTCAAGATGAATTTGGTATCCAAAGCATTCCCTTGAAATGGATCGAATCTTATCTCACGAACAGAACAATGAAAGTCTTAGTTGAACAGTCAGCATCTGACACTGAGCCATTGAGGTTCGGTGTTCCGCAGGGTTCTTGTGCCGGACCGGTGATCTTTACCCTATATATATCGGCTCTCAACCGAGTGGTGCAGAAATATCCAGCCGATCTCTATGGATACGCGGATGACCACAAGATTGCGTTCAGAATTCAAGCGGGTAATTCTCAAAATGAGACTACTGTTTTCCAACAACTTGACAGTTGCCTCAATGACATCATAAAATGGATGACAACCTTCAAACTGAAAATGAATCAGTCTAAAACTGAAATAATTATATATGGAACCAGACAACAGTTAGTGAAATTGAACATCACAAGTGTAAACGTTGGTGGGTGCGATGTAAAATGCGTCGATCATGTCAGAGACCTGGGTGTAATCATGACCAATACACTCAACTTTGACCATCACATCCAGAAAAAGTGTCAGATCGCTCATGTGCAGTTACGAAATCTTAGAGCTATACGTAAACATCTCACACAAAAGTCAACTGAATCAATAGTGCATGGATTGGTTCATTCCCACATTGACTTCTGCAACGGTCTATTTACTGAAATTCCAGCCTACCAAATCAACAAACTACAGCGAGTCCAAAATCATGCCGCTAGAGTAGTTATGAATGCTTCCTATGAACAACCAAGTGCTGCACTTCTGAAACAATTACACTGGCTTCCAGTTGAAGCTAGAGTCATGTTCAAAGTCCTAGTAATAGTCTTCCGTGTCATCAATGGTACAGCTCCAGTATATCTGAGGGAAATGTTTGTACCTACTCGAGGACGGTAGAGACTGCGATCACAAAGTGACACTAACTTCAACATCCCTAGGCGGCGAACAAAACTAGCAGACAGATCTCTGGCCGTCGTTGGTCGCAAATGGTGGAACGATCTACCTAGTTATCTGAAAGCCATTCAGTCTGAAGCCAGCTTTAGATCAAAACTGAAAACACATTTGTATAGTCAGTTTCATGAACAATGACTGTGCTCTTGTTAAATACAAAATATCTGCAATGATATAAAACAGCATTGATATAAATATATATAGGTCTAAATCTTAAGTTCTAGAATCCTGTTTATATTTTGAATGTATATGTTTTATGTGTGTATATAATTATGTAGTATCATATACATGTACATGTGTAAAATGTTTATTCTTTTTAACTAAATGTGTGTTATGTAATTGTGAAGCGCAATAGAATATTTTATAATTTTTGCGCTATATAAATGCCATGTATTTGTATTTGTATTTTTATTGATTCTGTTCATGTATGAAGCAACACCTCTCAAGCCTCCTAACACTGGCTTAAGCGGTATTCTACTTCAAAGCCACCTATATTGGGCTCGTTGATCCCAAATGACCAGTAAAAATAACACTACTACTACTGTAAACAACAGTTTCAGTTCAGAAAACTCGCATAAATAATTGTTTAATATACTAGTAGCTTCACTGCGTAATGTTGTAAGTGCATTTATGTACAGCGTAATGTTGTAAGTGCATTTATGTACATACAATTGCTTATCGCGAGTTCACAGTTCTGTTATATTTAAGCTGAGATGCATAGTACGGTTATTAATCAGCGAGAATTGGATCCGGTCATATGAGTCATCCGAGACATATGCCTCGGTCAAGCATTTTTTTCACACAACATCTGGAATACATGAAGTCCGCACATCATCGGACCTTGGGTTAATAAATAGAGGATCTTACATGAGTACTCGTTCATGATTGACATTATATTCTTTTTGCTAACGAGTTTAATAAATTCAATAATGAATGAGAATGAATGTTAGATTATATTTATCAAATAACTCACATATCGACTTTTTTTGCATTTTGCCTGTCGCTTTAACACGCGAAACCGACATAAACCGTGGGAATTGGATCATAGTTATTATCGATTTTTTTGACAGCGCTTACTAGGCTTATTTGCATACTTATATAACTAGTGATATATCGAAAATATTTAATGGTGTTATTCCACTCCCACACTGTAAGTTATGTGATACGACTTCTTAGTTTCCATTTGCAGTGCCTATGGCGATGCCATGCCGCAGAGCCCAACTCGAAATCCGAAGCAACGTGGCGAATACATATCCACGACCAAAGCAATGATGAAACTATGCTTGCTCGAATGGCTCGCCGTGCTAGCTTGACCATCAGAAAAAGACGTTTTTCAACGCGTATGGACTCGAGCTCAGTTTCTGGAAATATACCAACAACAAGAGAGAGTGTTTCATCAGTCAACTATGGTGACGAGAAAATAGGTAAATTCGGAAAAGGCTTATGAGATTTATTTTGATTGAATGGATATTGTGTTTTTAATTTAGTCTACACTTTTCAGTAGATTACGGATGTCTTTATTACGCCTTGCTAAACGACAAAAACGGTTATGCAGCTTTACAAGTTCATTATAATGTTCATTTTGTAGACGACGTTTTATTTTAAATATCCCAGTGATGATTGAAAAGGCTTTCCATTTATTATGCCGCTTTACAAGTTCAGTTGGATCATTTCACTGACGCCGTTTTAGCTTTATGATCCTAACGTATGATCTGATATAGAATATATAAGAATCTGTCATGGTGGGTATCCCGTGAAGATCAAGTAATCCAACAAGAGGTTTAACTGTTTCTATCAAACCGAAGTGGCTCTTATAGTTCGCACTTAGCATAAACTAATGGTCTTTTACTAAAGTTGTTCAATTTGGTGACACTGAGGTCAAATATGGCTCCGTCTTTGAGGTTACACGTTTCGCGTAGACATGTGAGAAAAACACTTGGGGAAAACAACATTCTTAAAACTACAATACCATGGGTTCTTATACAGAGTATATAATATGTATCATTGCCTTATGGGCCTCTAGCAACTTTGTTTAAATAGTGACCGTAAGGTTAAACTCACCTTGGGATTTACAGTTTTACAGAGAATAAGAAAATCTTTAACAAAAGTTCTCTCACCAATTTCTGCTACAGATGGTGTTATCTAAAATACGACAATGCCATCAGCTTTTATGCCATGGTCTTTTGTCCGTCGTCCGTTGTTACTTTTTATGTCAACTTCTTTGTCATCCGATCTTTACTAAACTTTACCAGATCGTTAATATCAATGAAAGCTCGGACGAGCTGGGGAAACAACAGCCAGATCGGACCAGTGACACCGGAGTTATTGCCCTTGATAACGAAAATTGCTATGAGTTGTCTTGTCAACACGCTAGCGCCTCCAATTTTACATCATATGTTTACCAAACTTAACCAAATTGTTGATGTTGATAAAAGCTCGTTCAAGTTTGAAACCCAGCCAATTTGCCCAGTAACACTCGAGCCCTTGCGTTAACTTTTTGATGTCAATACCTCAGCACCTTCATTTTTCATCCAATTTTTACTAAACTTTACCAGATTGTTAAAATCAATGAAAGCTAGGAATTTTCTGAAAACCAGCCAGATCAGACCAGTAACACTGGAAGTATTGCCCTTGAATTAACAAAAAATGCTATATGTTGTCTTCCCAACACTTTAGCGCCTCCATTTAGCCAAACTTTGCCAGATTGCTGATATTGATGAAAGCTCGGTCGAGTTTGAAAACCAGTCAGCTTGGGATTGCATTTAGAGTCACCGGGGTCACGGTCACTGTTACTAAAAATAGAAAAACGGTTTACGCTCAATAAGTTTAGTTAGTAATGAGATATTGGAACGAAACTTGCTGTATAGAAAGCTTGGGAGTTGAGTTTGGGTCACTGGGGTCAAAGTTTAGGTCACTGTTACTAAAAATAGAGAAATTATTTCCGCTCAATAACTGTAGTCGAGATATTGGAACAAAACTTGCTTTTGAATATAGGTAATATGGAAATGATATTGGGATTGCATTTCAGGTCACTGGGCTCAAGGTCAATGTCGATGTTACTTTAACTAGAAAAATGTTTTCCACTCAATAACTGAGATATTGGAACAATTAAACTTGCGGTATGTGTAGCTTATATGAAAATAAAGCTAGGGATTGTATTTGGATAACTGAGATCAAGGTGAAGGTCACTGTTATTGAAAATTAGAAAAAAATGGTTTCCACACAATAACTTTCGTAAGGAAGAGTTGTTGAACAACACTTGCTGTGTTGGTAGCTTATATGGAAGTGGAGCTTGGGCTTGCATTTGAGTACTGGAGTAGTGTTACTAATAATAGAAAAATGGTTTCTGGGAAAGAACGATTTTTAAGCGAAACTTAGTGTTTATGTAGTTTATACGGAAACACAATTTGGAATGAAACTGTGTCGGTAGCTTATGTAAAACCTTTTTTTTTGTGGAATTTCCAATTTTAATACTGGCCAAATTTGATCAGAATATATTCCACCCCTATAGCAACCACTCACATGCCATCCCTGTTTGTAATTTTATTTTATGTAGTTGTCATGGTCATTGAAAAAAGCGTTGACAAATGGAAAATAATATACAGCCATATCTGACAGGATGTCGCCTTCCCATTATCTCGTCTCCCTCCACCCACTTACCCCCTACACCCCATCATACAGCCAGTAGAGCGATACAGGCCCTCCTGGGCCTCTTGTTTATGTTTAGATCGCTCAAAATCAACTCAAATAGCTTCATCCGCCAAGTGACATTCATAAAGTGGATTATTTATAGATCGCGTAAAATTCCTGTATTGAGTGAGGATGTATATAAATCCCTACTATAAACCCCTACTGTTCGTATAGTATTATAAGTTATTGAATGCGATTGTCGAAATATAAAAGATTCGTGTTGGCAAGGGACGACGAGCTTTCTAGTCGTATTGTGCCAAACACAAAGAGTTTGCCATACAAATTCCAATAAGTAATATATAGAGTCCGGTCTCAGCGGGTTGGATTATTTAAACATTGAGATGGGCGTAGCCCATCGAGGTGTTTCAATAACCAACGAACTGAGACAGACTCTATCTTTTTGTAGCATGGTGAACTTAGTAACACTTTGACGTCCGCACTCTAAATTCCTCTATCTGGTAGTTGTAGTACGGTACAGTCACGCTCATTTAGATACCCTAAGTTAAACGATTTAATGCTTTGCATGCATCAAAAGAAATATCAGGGACCATGCTACAAGTCTTGTATTGTATACTTAATAGTGTTATGATCGATATAAAGTGTGAGATTATTTGCTTCGTTTTGTTATTTCTATAGCATTGGATGTAATTCTTTTTATTACATTTTCTGGGTGAAAGATTAGGACCTCTCAGTGAAAGAAAACTCATAATCGCTAAATATTAATAATAACACCGAACACAAAAATAACTAACTGTGGCTTTGAGTCATGACGTCAATTTAATGTGTTGGTGACGTCGACGTCATCCACCGATAACGCTAAATAAATCGAATAATTCCGGTTAAAATCATACATAATTTGATTGTAAAATTGTAATAAATAGATTCTTTAACTGTTGTGATCGATTATATGGAAATCCTTCACTCGATGGTAGGCGTGTGTTGTCTTTTTTAACCACACGCCTACCATCTCGTGAAGGATTTCCCTATAATCGATTCCAGCAGTTAAAAATCTCTATATTTTCATTTTGTATTCATGCTTTTTTGATACGTAATGACTTCGACGTCGGTTGGCGTAAAAACCTCAAGAGCATTCGTTAACGATCAATATGTGAAGGAACAATTCAAATATTTGTTCAATTTCGTTCACAGAATCTTGGAAAACCAAGTCGCTTTCCTGTGGACCCTAGGGACACTCCATTTTTTAAACAGTTTAAATATATCTTTATCAACAATCAATATCATAGAATGCTGGCCGATTTGCCCAATAAAAAGTTAACAGAAAATTACAATTAAAACAAAAGTACATACTAAGTAACAAAAAGGAGAACGAACTGATAGAACGGGCTTTGTCTTTCATTCCCAACCTTCTATAACTACAATTACCATTGTAAATGTGTACGGTCTGTATGTAAATGTGTACGGTCTGTATGTAAATGGTAAATGTGTACGGTCTGTATGTAAATGTGTACGGTCTGTATGTAAAGGTATGTAAATGTGTACGGTCTGTATGTAAATGTGTACGGTCTGTATGTAAATGTGTACGGTATGTATGTAAATGTGTACGGTCTGTATGTAAATGTGTACGGTCTGTATGTAAATGTGTACGGTCTGTATCACCGTTTTCTTGTTTAAAGTCCCTATCCCGCCATCACAACAGGCAAAGCATACAACAGCTAAATACCGTTTCTAAACTTACTGACGACGAGTTATATTTGTGAAAATATAAACGGCTTTAACCAGTCAGGCCAAACCCCAAAACTGGAACGTCAAATTAAGTGTTACGAATTCATTTTAGTATTGAGTATTCAGTCTCGGGTGTTTTAACTGCCCGTGAATAAAATATACCTTTACTCGGCACATACACAATATTGTATGACCTGAATGTTCTCTCAGTCAGTTTTGCTGTCTCGGTTGAAGATTCTTCTTTGGTAAATGATATCACCTTAGAATAAGATTACAACTTGAGTCTCTTAAGTTAAGCATGATGGAAACCTAAATAAAACTAATCTTCCGGTGAGAATCTATGCAGGCTTCTTATGTGTGATTTAAATTATAGAGGATGCCATAAAAGGACATTAGTCTGGAATTAGAGGGATTCTATAACTATAGATAATGTAAGTTGTACTTAATGTTACTAATTATATTATCTCAGCTTGTATATTAAACGCTTATTAAGGACTATTGGTCAGCCATCTTTGATCCAAAAAATCCAAAATCGATGAGATATGGTCAAGTGAATTTTTCAACGATGTACGCATTTTAGGCACGACCAATGTCAACCATATAGTACATGACAGTAATTCAACACTATTGATGTAAACATAATATTAGAAAGAATACATAGATGGCAGAAATTGTGCGCTTTATATTCGAAAAGTTTGGTACAGTTTTACTCAAAGTTGTTTTGTTTTTTATGTGAAATAAACCGGTCCATAAAATAGTCCATTTATCCAGCGAGTGCAGACGAGACATCATTTTTTAATAAAATAAGCCATGTTATCACATCATCCAAAATTCGAAGTACACCATTGTTGAAAATGAAGATTTTCTTTATACGCCATGTGCCTTCAACACACACACATGATACACATGAAAAGCATCCACGTGAATTGTAAATTGAAACATGCGCTATGGTGAAACATTCGGATGAACAGGTCATTTGATCGTATTCATATGTTATTATTTGGTTTGTGCTGTTTTTATTCGAATATAATAATAAATTACTCTTGTTTTGCCATGTTTCTATTCGCAACAGTCACTCAGTTGTGTTTAATACATCCAAAATATAGTTGCCATTTATAATAGTTTGACAATTAAAACCCGTCAGTGCCACCATACTACAGCATTGAGATTATTTTGAAAGTACATGCCATTGAAAGAATAGCTTCTTTTTTTTACAATGATTGACTTTGAAATTTGGATGATGTGATAACATGTCGTATTTAATTTATAAATGATGTCGCGTGTGCCATTTTTTAGATAAATGGACAATTCTATGGACAGATTTATTTAACATAAAAAACAAAACATATTCGAGTAAAATTGTACTAAACTTTTCGAAAATAAAAGGCACTATTTCTGCCAAATAAATATAGTTTTTGATATTATGTTCACATCAATAGTGTTGGATTACAGTCATCTATTATATCATTGACATTGTTCATGCCTTTAATATGCATTTGGATGAGAATTTCAACCATACAACGGAAAGATTAAATCTAAATCAGAAACTAAATAAACGTTTTCCTTTCATTTTAAATATAGACGTTTTGCTCAATTGATTCTATACGATCAAACTCCCTGTGGTGGGAAAAGCAAAATACGAATCAAGTGAAATTAATTAAGCTATAAAGCACGTTTCATATGTAGGATAATAATGATACGAATCCAATTAATCAAATTAATCAAATTAAGTTACGCTCAACTCATGTTATTGAAGACATATATGTTGCCAAGTGGGTCCTAAATATTAAACCGGTTTTATCAACTTTGGTTCGTAAAACTGGGCTCGTGGGACTCGTTTGGCACAGACAAGCCATGATGATGTTATCAGATATATCAGTTAATGTTCATGTGTGGAATATTAATTTATTGATACTGCGACTGAAGTCCTACTATATGTAGTGGATGCTTTAACCGAATTTAGATATAACTCTTGTGTTTGTTTTTTGTACATTTCGAAGTAATACGTTTTCAATCCAGCGTTTTCATGAACAGCTTGGACAACAAATATATTCCTAACGGTTACCAAGTCTCAAATTCAGAAATGATATGTGGACTCGTATATCTTACGATGACTAATGCTTTAGTTTTAATTAAAGATATATATATTATATCTATGTAATCGTTGTTTGAAATGTTTGTGTGGTTGCGTGCATGCGTGCGTGGGTGGGTGGGTTCGTGCGGGCGGTGGTGGGTGCGTGCGTGCGTGCGTGCGTACGTGGGTGGGTGGGTGGGTTATTGGGTTTTGGTTTTGTTGTTTGATTTTGTGCTTCGCTGCGTGTTGAAAAGCTATCCGGCTCATCTTTTGCATCTGTTTATATCATACTGTGTATACAATTAGCTCAGTAAGTTTTTTAAATGTCATTTAAGCACTGATGTTATTTAGTTATATTGGTACTGTAATAAGTTCGAAATTATAGCACGACAACATCAACACGTGCAATAATATGCAAATAAATCAACATGATGGAGAAGATTAGATAGTGTGTAATATATAGTCTGACTTTTCAGTAGGTTACGGATGTCATAATTGCGTCTTGTTTAAAACGACAAAAACGGTTATGCAGCTTTACAAGTTCATTATAATGTTCATTTGGTAGACGACGTTTTATTTTAAATATCCCAGTGATGATTGAAAAGGCTTTCCTTTTATTATGCCGCTTTACAAGTTCAGTTTGATCATTTCACTGACGCCGTTTTAGCGTTATGATCCTAACGTATGATCTGATATAGAATATATAAGAATCTGTCATGGTGGGTATCCCGTGAAAACAAGTAATCCAACCAGAGGTTTAACTGTTTCTACAAACCGAAGAGGCTCTTAGCATAAACTAATGGTCTTTTACTAAGGTTGTTCAATTTGGTGACACTGAGGTCAAATATCACTCCGTCTATGAGGTTACACGTTTCACGTAGACAAGTGAGAAAAACACTTGGGAAAAAAACATTCTTAAAACTACAATACCATGGGTTCTTATACAAAGTATAAAATATGTATCATTGCCTTATGGGCATCTAGCAACTTTGTTTAAATAGTGACCGTAAGGTTAAACTCACCTTGGGATTTACAATTTTAAACAGATGAATAAGAAAATATTTAACAAAAGTTCTCTCACCAATTTCTGCTACAGATGGTGTTGTCTAAAATACGACAATCAGCTTTTACGCCATGGTCTTTTGTCCGTCGTCCGTCGTTACTTTTTATGCTAACACTCTTGCGGCTTTATTTGTCATCCGATCTTTACCAAACTTTACCAGATTGTTAATATCAATGAAAGCTCGAAAGAGCTGGAAAAAAACGGCCAGATCGGACCAGTAACACCGGAGTTATTGCCCTTGATTAACGAAAATTGCTATATGTTGTCTTGTCAACACGCTAGCGCCTCCATTTTGCATCCTTTATTTACCAAACTTAACCAAATTGTTGATGTTGATAAAAGCTCGTACAAGTTTGAAACCCAGCCAGACTTGCCCAATAACACTCGAGCCCTTGAATTATCGAAAAATGCGTTAACTGTTTGATGTCAATACATTAGCACCTTCATTTTTCATCCCATGTTTACTAAACTTTATCAGATTGTTAATATCAATGAAAGCTCGGAATTTTCTGAAAACCAGCCCGATTACACCAGTAACACCAGAGTTATTGCCCTTGAATTAACAAAAAAATGCTATATGTTGTCTTGTCACCACTCTAGCGCCTCCATTTTGCCAAATTTTGCCAGATTGCTGATATTGATGAAAGCTCGGTCGGGTTTGAAAACAAGTCAGCTTGGGATTGCATTTGGTGTCACTGGGGTGAAGGTCACTGTTACTAAAAATAGAAAAACGGTTTACGCTCAATAACTTTAGTTAGTAATGAGATATTGGATCGAAACTTGCTGTATAGGTTGCTTATATGGAAAGCTTGGGAGTTAAATTTTGGGTCAATGGGGTCAAGGTCTAGGTCACTGTTACTAAAAATAGAAAAAGGCTTTCCGCTCAATAACTTTAGTTAAAAATGAGGTACTGGAACAAAACTTGCTTTTGAATATAGATAATATGGAAATTATATTGGGATTACATTTCAGGTCACTGGGATCAAGGTCAATGTCAATGTTACTTTAAATAGAAAAATGCTTTCCGCTCAATAACTTTATTTAGAAATGAGATATTGGAACAATTAAATTTTCTGTGTATGTAGCTTATATGGAAATGAAGCTAGGGATTGCATTTGGATAACTGAGGTCAAGGTGAAGGTCACTGTTATTGAAAATTAGAAAAAAAAATGCTTTCCGCTCAATACCTTTACTTAGAAATGAGATATTGGAACAATTAAATTTGCTGTGTGTGTAGCTTATATGGAACGGGAGCTTGGGCTTGCATTTGAGTATTGGGGTACTTTACTAATAACAAAAAAAACGGTTTCTGGGAAAGAACTTCAGTTAGGAGTGAGATATTTAAGCGAAACTTAGTGTTTATGTAGTTAATAACGTTATGGAAACACAGTTTGTAATGAAACTGTGTCGGTAGCTTATGGAAAACCGGATTTTTGTGGAATTTCCAATTTTAATACTAGCCAAATTTGATCAGAATATATTCCACCCCTATAGCAACCACTCACACGCCCTCCCTTTTTGTAATTTTATTTTATGTAGTTGTCATGATCATTGAAAAAAGCGTTGACAAATGGAAAAAATATACAGCCATATCTGACTGACTGCCACCTTCCCATTCACTCGTCCCACTCCACCCCACCCCCACCACAAAGCTAGTAGAGCGATCCAGGCCCTCCTGCGCCTCTTGTTTATGTTCAGATGGCTCAAAATCAAGTCTGATAGCTTCATCCGCCATGTGACATAGTCATATAGTGGATTATTTATAGATCGCGTAAAATTCCTTTTTTGCATAAATCCTTACTATAAACCCCTGCTGTCCGTATAGTATTATAAGTTATTGAATGCGACTGGCGAAATATAACGTCGAACGAGTCGTGTTGACAAGGGACGGCGAGCTTTCCAGTCGTATTGTGCCAAAAATAAAAAGTTTGCCATACAAATTCCAATAAGTAATATATAGAGTCTGATCTCAGCGAGTTGGATTATTTAAACATTGAGATGGGCGTAGCCCATCGAGGTGTTTAAATAACCAACGAGATGAGGCAGACTCTATCTTTTTTGTAGCATGGTGAACTTAGTAACACTGTGACGTCCGCACTCTCAATTCTTCTATCTGGTAGTTGTAGTACGGTACAGCCACGCCCATTTTGCTACCTTAAATTAAACGATTTAATGCTTTGCATTCATCAAAGGAAATGTCAGGGACCATGAAACAAGTCTTGTATTGTATACTTAATAGTGTTTTTGATCGATATAAACGGTGTGATTATTTGCTTTTTCATTCTAATTCATTTTCTTATTTCTAAAGCATTGGATGTAATTCTTTTTTATTACATTTTTATGGGTGAAAGATTGGATTTCTCAGTGAAAGAAAATTCATAAATATTAATAAATAACTCCGAACACAAAAATAACTAACTGTGGCTTTGTGTCATGACGTCAATTTAACGTGTTGGTGACGTCGTCGTCATCCGCCGATAAGCTAAATAAATCGAATAATTCCGGTTAAAATCATACATAATCCGATTGTAAATGTGTACGGTCTGTATGTAAATGTGTACGGTCTGTATGTAAATGTGTACGGTCTTTATGTAAATGTTTACGGTCTGTATGTAAATGTGTACGGTCTGTATGTAAATGTGTACGGTCTGTATGTAAATGTGTACGGTCTGTATGTAAATGTGTACGGTCTGTATGTAAATGTGTACGGTCTGTATCACCGTTTTCTTGTTTAAAGTCCCTATCCCGCCATCACATCAGGCAAAGCATACAACAGCTAAATACCGTTTCTAAACTTACTGACGACGAGTTATATTTGTGAGAACATATAGGCGCTATATCAACGGCTTTAACCAGTCAGGCCAAAACGCAAAACTGGAACGTCAAATTAAGTGTTACGAAAAATTACAAAATAACATATTAAAAAAATCACAGTTTTAGGACAATAATTTCAGAAATTTTGCTGTCATACAACGAGAAGAGTAAATCAAAATCAGAAACTAAATAAACGTTTTCCTTTCATTTTAAATATAGACGTTTTGTTCAATTGTTTCTATACGACCAAACTCCCTGTGGTGGGAAAAGCAAAATACGAATCAAGTGAAATTAATTAAGCTATAAAGCACGTTTGATATATAGGATAATAATGATACCAATCCAATTAATCAAATTAATCAAATTAAGTTACGCTCAACTCATGTTATTGAAAACGTATATGTTGCCAAGTGGGTCCTAAATATTAAACCGGTTTTATCAACTTTGGTTCGTAAAACTGGACTCGTGGGACTCGTTTAGTACAGACAAACCATGATGATGTTATCAGATATATCCGTTAATGTGGAATATTAATTTTTTTGATACTGCGACTGGAGTCCTACTATATGTAGTGGATGCTTTAACCGAATTTAGATATAACACTTGTGTTTTTTTTTTGTACTTTTCGAAGTAATACGTTTTCAATCCAGCGTTTTCATGAACAGCTTGGATAAAAAATGTATTCCAAACGGTTACCAGGTTTCAAATTCAGAAATGATATGTGTACTCGTATATCTACGATGACTAATGCTTTAGTTTTAATTAAAGATATATATATTCTATCTATGGTATCGTTGTTTGAAATGTTTGTATGTGTACGTGCGTGCGTGGGTGGGTGGGTTCGTGCGTGCGGTGGTGGGTGCGTGCGTGCGTGCGGTGGTGGGTGCGTGCGTGCGTGCGTGCGTACGTACGTGTGTGGGTGGGTGGGTTTTGTTTTTGTTGTTTGATGTTGTGCTTCGCTGCGTGTTGAAAAGCTATCCGGCTCATCTTTTGCATCTGTTTAAATCATACTGCGTATACAATTAGGTCAGTAAGTTTTTTAATTGTCATTTAAGCACTGATTATATTTAGTTATATTGGTGCTGTAATACGTTCGAAATTATAGCATGACAACATCAACACGTGCAATAATATGCAAATAAATCAACATGATGGAGAAGATTAGATAGTGTGTAATATATAGTCTGGAATTAATATTGGCTTTACAAAACGTGCATCAATTGCATTTAAGTATTGCAATCGATATTTAGATCGTTCTACGGGGTATGAACAACATCAGGCTTGTTTAAAGTGCGTGAGGCCAGAACCATTAGGTTCAATCATTTCATAAGACCAGTAGACAGGTAAGTAATAACATTACACTAAACGCTAATGTGGATGCTAATAAATACTAATGAAATACCATTAATACGAATAGTTTGGTCCTATACAACAATAAATGTCATTAGCTGCTACCTGAATGTTCCTGGGGTCACGTTTTAACGTCGATGTATTGCTTCAAGCATGAAGTTTTATGTGGAACCACAGACGATGTGTTAATGGGTTTGGTTTTCTAGCAGATTATTTAAATAGATTCATTGACGAGACACATTTGTAGTCACAAAGTATTGAGAGTTTCGTTTATCCTAACCAGAACGTCTAAATGTTATGAACAAGAGAGCTTTTACATGTTTAGTCACAGACAAATCACCATATGGTACGGGTAATTATTACAATTACCTATCATTGTTGATCGGCGTAAGAGCTTTTGTAGTAATAGTTCGTTAATTCTTACAATGTCACTCTACGAGTTAGCTTTCGAAGTAACAACTGTCAAATAATAGGATTCGATTTTATCTTACAATGACACTAAAGGTTCATTGACAGTCCCCAATCGTAGCGCTAATTCAGCTCAGTGATATATAGGTTTGGGCGTGCGCAGCAAATATTTAAGAGCAGACTTTAAAGCCGTGATTAATCAGTTTCGTTTTAAGAGATGTTTATCGGGGTTGCAGGGACATCTATGAAAGTATTAGTTACAAGAATAGTTTGATGAATTCATGCAAGATATAGTTAAACTAACCAAGTTTCATATTAACAATCGATTCGTCAATAAATCCCACATCGTTCCCAGATAAGCGGGTGGTAGTGCCAGAGGATTAACAAAGTGTGCCGTTGTTATACACCTCGGGCAAGCGAAACTGTTGGTCTCAAAATCACACTTCAGGTTAATAGACGAGGAACCTGCTGAAGTAACAGGCATTGAAATTGTATCTTACACTTACGCTAAGGTTTTATCGACGGCCAGTTTTTGGTGTAAAGTCAGAATAAAAACTCAATAGATACCTGCTAATGTAACAGTCATTGAAATTGCGCTTAGGTTTTATCGACGGCCAGATGTTGGTGTAAAGTCATTACAAGAACTCAATAGATACCTGCTAAAGTAACAGTCGATGAAATTATATCTTACAATAACGCTAACGTTTTATCGACGGGCAGTTTTTTGGTGTAACAGTCAGTACAATCTGTTTATATCATGCTGTGTATACGATTAGCTCAGTATGTTTTATTCAATGTCATTTAAGCACTGATGTTATTTAGTTATGTTGGTACTGTAATAAGTTCGAAATTATAGCACGACAAGATCAACACGTGCAATAATATGCAAATAAATCAACGGGATGAAGAAGATTAGATAGTGTGTAATATATAGCCTGGAATTAATATTGGCTTTACAAAGTGTGCATCAATTGCATTTAAGGATTGCAATCGATATTTACATCTTTCTACGCGGTATGAAAATCATCGGGCGTGTTTAAAGTGCGTGAGGCCTGAACCATTAGGTTCAATCATTTCATAAGACCAGTAGACAAGTAAGTAATAACATTACACTAAACGCTAATGTGGATGCTAATTAATACTAATGAAATACCATTAACACGAATATTTTGGTCCTATACAAAAATAAATGTCATTTAGCTGCTACCTGAATGTTCCTGAAGTCAAGTTTTAACGTTAATGTATTGCTTCGAGCATGAAGATTCATGTGGAGTCACATGTGTTAATGGGTTTGGTTTTCTAGCAGATTATTTAAATAAATTCATTGACGAGACACAACTATTGAGAGTTCCGTTTTTCCTAACCAGAACGTCTGAATGTTATGAGCAAAAGAGCTTTTACATATTTAGTCACAGACAAATCATCACATGGTACGGGTTATTATTACAATTAGCTATCATTGTTGATCGACGAAAGAGCTTTTGTAGTAATAGTTCGTTAACTCTTACAATGTCACTCTACGAGTTAGCTTTCGGAGTAACAACTGTCAAATAATATGGTTCGATTTTATCTTACAATGACACTAAAGGTTCATTCATAGTCCCCCAATCGTAGCTGTAATTCAGCTCAGTGATATGTATGTTTGGGCGCGCGCAGCAAATATTTAAGAGCTGACTTTAAAGCCGTAATTGACAGTTCCGTTTTAAGAAATGTTTATGTGGGTTGGAGGGACAACTATAAAATTATTAGTTACACGAATAGTTTGATGAAGTTACGTTAGATATAGTTAAACTAACCAAGTTTCACATTAATAATCGATTGGTCAATAAATCCCAAATCGTTCGCAGATAAACGACTGGTAATGCATGAGGATTAACAAAGTGTCCCGTTGTTATACACCTCGGTCAAGCGAAACTGTTGGTTTCAAAATCACACTTTAGGTTAATAGACGAGGTACCTGCTGAAGTAACACTCATTGAAAGTGTATCTTACACTGACGCTAAGGTTTTACCGACGGCCAGTTTTTGGTATAAAATGAGTACAAGAACCTAATAGATACCTGCTAAAGTAACAGTCATTGAAATTGTATCTTACAATGGCGCTAAGGTTTTATCGACCGCCAGTTTTTCGTGTAAAGTCAGTACAATAATCCAATAGATACCTTCTGAAGTAAAAGTCATTAAAATTTTATCTTACAATGGCGCTAAGAAAATATCGACTGCCAGTTTTTGGTGTCAAGTTAGTACAAGAACCCAATAGCTACCTCCTGAAGTAATAGTCATTGCAATTGTATCTTACACTGACGCTAAGGTTTTATCGACGGCCAGTTGTTGGTGTAATGTCAGTACAAGAACCCAAAAGATACCTGCTACAGTAACAGTCATTGAAAGTATATCTTACAATGATGCTATGGTTTTGTCGAAGGCCGGTTTTTGGAGTAAAGTCAGTACAAGTACCCAATAGCTACCTCCTGAAGTAATAGTCATTGAAAATGTATCTTACACTACGCTAAGGTTTTATCGACGGCCAGTTTTTGGTGTAAAGTTAGTACAATAATCCAATAGATACCTGCTAAAGTAGTAATAGTCATTGAAAGTGTATCTTACACTGACGACAAGTTTTTATCGACGGCCGGTATTTAATATAAAGTCAGTACAAGAACCCAAAAGATACCTGCTAAAGTAACAGTCATTGAAATGGCGCTAAGGTTTTATCGACGGCCAATTTTTTGTGTAAAGTCAGTACAAAAACCCAATAGATGCCTGCTAAAGTAACAGTCATTGAAATTGCATCTTACATTGACGCTTAGATTTTATCGACGGTCAAATGTTGGTGTAAAGTCATTACAAGAACCCAATAGATACCTGCTAAAGTAACAGTCAATGAAATTGTATCTTACACAGACGCTAAGTTTTATCGACGGCCAGTGTTTTTGGTGTAACAGTCAGTACAAGAACTCAATAGGTTTATCGACGAGAACCTCTGACGTCATAACCAATGAACGTTAAGATATTCGACGAAACAACCTCCCTCTTTAAATTAGAAGAAGATGAATTACACGGTTTGGTATTGCTTATAACAAACCCTTAACGTCATCGACGCAAGTTCTTTCTGAATCAAGTAAAACTGAAAAGATTATCCTTTGATCCCTTGTAAGCAGCAAATACAAATAAGAGAGAAAAGTAGCAGACCCGAAAGTAGCAGAACATGAATGACTGGCTTTGACAATTCTTGCAAATGGACCTTAAGTTAAAACAGTATGACAATGGACCTTTGGAAACGGCCGAACACGACTGCTATAGCCGCATACTAAAATTAGTAAAGGGTTTAGCGTCTTTCTGCTCGTAAAATACAATCGCAGCCGTATACTAGACACATGTTAAAATCAGAGATAAACTTTGATTTAAATCACATACCAGTTACTATAGGGTTTAGTTTATGATAGCAAAAATTCCTAAAGATCATCGACGAAACATTTGTTGGAGTCACCGACTAAATTCATTTTAGTGTTTGGTTTATGCTTACAGGTACACCAAAGGGTAATCGAAGAGATAGCTTTTGGAGCCACAGACCAAGTATTATTGGGTTTGGAGGTTTAAATCGTAACGACACTTACGACATTGATGACACCGATATGGAAATGGATGATACGGAAAAGGTGCTCGTGTAAGTAAAAACTGAAACTTTTGGAAAGAATAGGTGATAACAGATAGAAACCAGGTAAAAACATAGATGAATACAAGATGGACGAAAAGTGGTATATTCTCATGGAAGTTGAATTCATACCAAAAGTACACGAAAACAGGTGAACGGATTATTGGAATAGTAGAGAATATGTATTTATTGTATTACAGCAGATTGGAACCAAATCGGAACCGTAGACTCTTTTGGTGGTTAATATCTGTAGAAACGGCGTTCTTCTTCATAACTGTAATATTCGCCATAAAAGCAGCATACCGTTAATGCGAGTATTCATACATTTTACATTGTATACGTTTAGGGCACAGCAGCCGATGGTTAGGTAAATTGGCCTATCTGTTGTTTTTTCTTTTGGTAACTTGTAGTATCGTATTAGAACTATATAGGACAGATTTATCGTATGGACGATACATATTGTAGAGATATCGTATACACAATACATATTGTAAATCGCATACAATGTCACACGTCATATGCCTAGGAAGTTGACGTATAGTAAAAAATATGTAGGCAATCAGTTTACGCATGAAATTTGGTACGGTCAACAAAGAATATTTCTAAACATTACTCTTTCTTCTTTTTCAGATTAACAGAAGCACACAAAACTGCAATAAGAGTTTTACGAAAAATGAAGTATTTTGTAGCACGGAGGAAATTTCAGGTTTGTATTGTCTTAATTTAAAGGGAAACAGTCCGTAAGTAAAGCATATATTTAGCATAAGCAAATAACTGTCAGATTTTATTCAGTGAAATGTGTACAAGAAAATATGAACATAGACCTAAACAAATATGTAGTAATCAAATCGTGAATTTTAAAAAACAAATGTATATATATATATATATATATATATATAATGTGTTATGACGTGTGGTTGAATGCTTAAATGTGGCCCAATCATATGAGCTATAATTGTATGTATGTATGTATGTATGCGTCTATATGTTAATTGTGCCTCCAGATGAGAGTGTTATGAGGTAGAGATACAGTTCATCAACGTGTGTTGCAGCTACCTTTATTAAGGAGTGAATGCATTGATTTCTGTATATCTCGTCATGGCTAGGCGCCCTGCCATAGTTCGTCCGAAGGTTCTCTGTCCTTGGTAGTTCACAAATATTTCTCCCTATATATATATATATAGTATTGTTTGTAAACATTGCTGGGACCGCATTGTTTATATTTCTGATGCTCACGTGACATACACTAGCGAACTAGGTTTTGAAAATAATAGGTCTTTCGTTACATCACTTACCCGTCTAGTTCAAAGGGTTAAGCGCTCGTCTGTAATGTATTGCCCGCAAGTGTACTTTTACTGTTGGCTTGGAATTCAAACCCACGAACCCGTGTATCGGTCTATCCTCCGAGCAAGTTAAAGAACCATAGGAATCTATTCGATAATAAGAGTAGGGCAGGTTCCCGGATTCCTATGTATCCTTCCCCTCTCTCTGGGGCGGCTCTAAATAACCTATGCTGTGTTGATGAGCCGTTAAACAATATTCAATTCAAACCCACGAAGCGGTACTTTTTTGAACCGCTATTGAATTCCGTCAAAACAACTTGCTTCTTGTTTCTATTTAGTGCATTTGAATAACGGTAATTGTGGAACGTTTATTAACGGAATTAGTTTGTGTTTTATAAGCTAAAGGTTAGGAACATTGTCACCTTAAAGCATGCATTTGCCTTATTAAGATTCAATGTAATGAGTGGATAGGATTTTGGTAACACTATTTGTTTCGTTTATCTTGCAGTGGGGACTGTTAACGAATCTTTTCAATCAGCATTGACTCTCAAATGTAATGTTTCTTCCATATCAAAACACTTTGTCAATATTTGTTCTGCCTCATTAGTTAAATTGTTCGCCTCGGCTATTTTTTATGCACTCCTATGAATTCATCATCGAAATTTCCGTTATAGAAAACGGAATCTTCAAACTACATTTATAAAAGTATTCATCATCGACATTTCCGTTATAGAAAACGAGATCATTTATAAAAGGATAACAAGTTTGGATCGTACTGATTATGTTTTCCAATCTGAAATACTTGTGTTTAAAGGGACACGCTGCAATCTTGAAGTATTTGCCAAGCGTCGTTTCATTGTTTCTTCTATTCTACCATAGGTTTAAATATATTATTGGTGCATTATAATCAACAATTAGTAATATGACGTAAAAAAAAACACAATTACGTATGTCCCTCTAAATTTATTATTTCATGACCCTCAATTTTGAATATGACTCCCTCTAATATGTATTTGAATACACACTCTGATGACGTCTACCTAAATCCTCAAGGAATGGTAACATGTAATGTTTGTCTTTAATCTTGTCTTGCCGTGTCCTTAACTGTTTATTCTCTTACTGCTCTGACTTCTGTCATTGTCAATGAATACTTGCGGAGTGGCTTTTTATGCGTTTGTTTTTATATTCATATATGCATGATCATCTTTGTGTTACCCTTATAGTCCCTATACATGCTTCATTGTTTGATAGAGGATACAACCTGGCGGGGATTTCTTTATTTACACGGTTGCGTTTAATTTTGGTGACAATAGGGTTATGTTTGGTGGTAGAATCTGGTTTAAACCCCCAGTGGCATTTTAACCACGGACCGTTGCAAGACAGTATCCATTTTGTCAACCCTTTAACGTTTTGCGGTTTCGCAAACTTTGCCTTTTCTTTGTAATAAGTGTTTGTTTCGTAACCCTGCAACCATCAGTGTCATTTCGTGGACCAGTAGACTATACTCCGTAACGGAAAAATATTTTCGGCAAACCGATTACCGAAAGAGGGTTGCTGGACTATTTGTTTCGATGCGTGGTTTTGGTTGACTGTATTCTGTGAATGCTACACTTATATTAATATATACTGAGTTGCAAAATAAAGTGTAAACAGCACAGTTGCGAAAGAAAGTGTGCACTGAGTTTTTTTAGAATTAATTCCAAAATTAATCTGTCATTTTTGCTACCAATGTGTTTATCATTATATTGCCAATATCATGATGTCAGTTGTTTTTCAATAGGTTTAATCAGTAAAGGGCTGTCGCTTGATAAAGGGATAGGGGTGTAAAGTAAAATGTTCACAGTGTACAATTCCTTTTTCATCTGAGTACATACATTGGGTATACATTAGATGTATACTATGTTAGTATATGATTGAGGACAATGATAAGTTATTCCCGGTAAACATGTTTACAAGTCAACCTTACACCATAGTATATGATTGAGGACAATGTAAAGTTATTTCCGGTAAACATGTTTACAAAGAAATATAAAAATATCGAACATGGAATGCAGCATTCAAGGACGACAGTCAACCACAAAACACAAAAACAAACATGCAAACAGACAAACGAGAAGGCAAAAGTAATAATAAATACAAACGACATCACAAACACAAAAGGGTTGACAATAGGGATACCGCCTTGGAACGGTCAGTGGCAACAAAGGCCACTGGGGGTTTAAACCGGTTCTAGGGTGCACCAAACCTCACACTTACCCTACTATCAACCCATTAAAAGAGGACAGTGTAAATAAAGAAATCCCCGCCATGATCTAATCTATAACCAACAAGGCAGCATCAGTAGGCAATATAAGTAAAACACAAATATTCTCGTGTAAATATAATACAAAAAAACAATAGCCTAGAAAGCCACAATGAAGGTATTCAATGACTTGGCAGAAGCCAGAGCAACAAGAGAATAAACCATTAAGGGCACAACAGGAAAGATCATAGACAAACATCAAACACCACCGTCCCAATAGGCTTTAGGTAGACGTCATCATAGGGTCCACAGCCTGTCCAGTAATCGTACAATTAAAGAGGAAAGCATAGTGGCGAACTGTAAAAGGGTCCACCACCAAGCATGCAGTACGTTGCAAAATGATAGGGTCATAACCTCTTTTGATAAACTTTTTAACAAGTTTAACAAAGATAGTATGAAAATGATCATGGCCAAGAATCTTACGAAGTTTATAAATCACATCACCATAGAAGTCAACGTTAAACCCTTATGATTGAGGACAATTTAAAGTTGTTTCCGGTAAACAAGTTTGCAAGTCAACGTTAAACATTAGTATATGATTGAGGACAATGTAAAGTTATTCCCGGTAAACATGTTTACAAGTTAACGTTAAACCTTAGTATATGGTTGAGGACACTGTAAAGTTGTTTCCGGTAAACATGTTTACAAATCAACGTTAAACTTTAGTAATTAATTGAGGACAATGTAAAGTTATTCCCGGTAAACATGTTTACAAGTCAACCTTACACCATTGTATATGATTGAGGACAATGTAAAGTAATTCCCGGTAAACATGTTTACAAGTCAACGTTAAACCTTAGTATATGATTGAGGACAATGTAAAGTTATTCCCGGTAAACATATGTTTATAAGTCAACGGTAAACCTTAGTATATGATTGAGGACAATGTAAAGTTATTCCCGGTAAACATGTTTACAAGTCAACGTCATACCTTAGTATATGATTGAGGACAATGTAAAGTTATTCCCGGTAAACATATGTTTACAAGTCAACGTTAAACCTTAGTATATGATTGCGGACAATGTAAAGTTGTTCCCGGTAAACATATGTTTACAAGTCAACGTTAAACCTTAGTATATGATTGCGGACATTGTAAAGTTGTTCCCGGTAAACATGTTTACAAGTCAACCTCATACCTTAGTATATGATTGAGGACAATGTAAAGTTGTTCCCGGTAAACATATGTTTAAAAGTCAGCCTTATACCTTAGTATATGATTGCGGACAATGTAAAGTTGTTCCCGGTAAACATGTTTACAAGTCAACGTCATACCTTAGTATATGATTGAGGGCAATGTAAAGTTGTTCCCGGTAAACATATGTTTAAAAGTCAGCCTTATACCTTAGTATATGATTGAGGACAATGTAAAGTTGTTCCCGGTAAACATATGTTTAAAAGTCAGCCTTATACCTTAGTATATGATTGAGGACAATGCGAAGTTGTTACCGGTAAACATATTTCAAAATCAGTCCATGTTTGTTTTTCATTCAAAATGTAATCGAATAAATTAATAATAACTCATCGGCCCATTATGCTTAATAGAGGCGTATTACAGCACTGAGTTTGTGTATTACAGCACTGAGTTTGTGTATTACATGAGTTTGTGTATTACAGCACTGAGTTTATGTAATGAGTTTGTGTATTACAGCACTGAGTTTGTGTATTACAGCACTGAGATTATGTAATGAGTTTGTGTATTACAGCACTGAGTTTGTGTATTACAGCACTGAATTTGTGGATTACAGCACTGAGTTTGTGCCTCCGTTGTATAGAACCAAATAAAAACGTTTCCCTGCCTTGTTTGTGAAACAGAATGCCCACTTTTGATTGCGTGTTGTTATTACAGTTTAATTCATCCGAATGATGTATTGGGAACATATATTAGTGTTTGTTGGAAATATTTATTTATAATAGACATAGATCTTAAAGCGAAAGTAGAAACTGGGAAAATCTATCAGTGGCGTGTCTAAATAGAAATTCATTCAACAGACTGGCTCTTTCTTACATGATATAAAGCCCCTGTTGTATTGAATTTTTCTGTTGGAGAACGCTCGATTGTTTGTTTGATATGCGTTTCAAAATGTTTTACGGAGAAAAAGGAGCGTTGTTTGTCTGTTGACATACTTCCTCCCTACATAAAACGAAGAATGGTGCAATGACTCTTTGAACAATTATTAAATTCAATACAGTAATTGCTTTTGTTTGAAGTAAACAATTAAAATCCACTTAGTGAGAAGATCTCATTTTCAAATACATCTATCTTCCGATTTAAATTCCATGCTGTCTACTATAACCCAACAACCGTGGGAGTAACAGCCAGCTAGAGAATCGTTATTTATGTAATAAAACGCTCGAATGGCATTACTGTATTTTCAACATTTCCTGTTTTTTTAAATTAAAGATAGCATGCATGTTTTCAGCAAGCAAGAAAGCCATACGATGTACGTGATGTGATCGAGCAATACTCCCAAGGCCATTTAAACATGATGGTCAGGATCAAAGAGTTACAGAGAAGGTGAGTTGTTTATGTGTGTATATAGTCCTCGAGTATCAAATAATGTTTCATCGCGTTGTTGTTGTTTTTGCATTAACTGTCTACGTTAGGTTAGATATAATAGGATTATTACTAGAGTAACGTGTTCTGGAAGTTTGTATCACCTCGAGTAGGTCAATGCCAGATCAAGGATCACACGAGAGGCGGAGCCTCGAGTGTGATCCTGATCTGGCATTTACCTACGAGAGGTGATACACACTTCCAGAACACGTTACTCTAGTAATGATCCTTTTATTATATACCTCTTACACATCATTAACATAGACATATTTGCATTGCTATTGCATACACATTCAATAAAGCATATTATTTCTGGATAAATTGAAGCGGGAAAATGTATGTAGTTTTAAGGTGTTGGTGTTCATTGGTCTGATCTACTTGTTTTGTTTGTATGACGTAACGTCGTCTTGACGTTCTCGCGCATAGTGGCGTAAAACTTGCTTGAATCATTGGAAAAACCGCTGTTCTATTTTTAGTAAGATAGTGATACTAATTCTATTTTTAGTAGCATAGTGATAACCTGTAGTGTGATACAGGATGTTGTATTCCATTGTCAGAAAATGAAGGTACTATGTATATATTATTGATAGGTATATAATAAATGATGTTACCAGGCAGTATATGATATCACGTCTTTGTTGAATATATAGATTATATACGTCGTTAATTAAATTTTCTTTTTATCTTGCTTTACACGTTTGTGAAAGGTGAATTTTGCTACTCAAAATTATACACTGGCAGTTTGGATATATATTCATACTGGACGCTAAGTTTATTATAGGCGTGCTTAGCGTGTTAAGGAATATCGGTCAGCCATCAATCCAAAATGGATGGGGTGTGGTTAATTGAAATGTTCACCAAAATGCATATTATAGGCATGAACAATGTCAATGATATAATAGATGACAGTAATTCAACACTATTGATGTGAACATAATATCAGAAACAATATTTATTTGGCAGAAATAGTGCCCTTTATATTCGAAAAGTTTGGTACAATTTTACTCGAAGATGTTTTGCTTTTTATGTTAAATAAAACTGTCCATAGAACTGTCCATTTATCTATAAATGACACACGAGACATCATTTCTAAATTAAAATACGACATATATTAGTTGGAAGATAAGTGTCATCGCGAGCCAAGGTTCAACTAGTTGGCTTATCATCTAACATATTAAAGTTCTCCGGCCATGTTTTGTTTCATGAACATGTTTATGTTTATTTAACTCGAAATCAATACACAACAATATATACAATTTAGATTTACCTCATTTCCCCGTGCAGTCACGCAGTGGTAAAAGTAGTATCTATGTCATGCAAATAATACTAACTTTTACATACAACATAGTAGCGGTTTTAACTATATGTTTCTCTCCGTTCATATGATATATAATACTACAAAAAGTGTGACCATTCATCTTTAATGTATATAACATAGTTTCATGTATTATATATAACATAATGTGGGTCCTGTCTAATTAGGACAATTTATCCAATTCAATATTACTACAAGTTACAATTAGAAAATTACCAAGTCACTGCTTTGTGGGATTTTTTGGCCTTTGTTTTTTATATTCGTACATACCAGATCATTTATGTGTTATACATATTTTGCCTATTAATACGGATGACGGGAGGTGTAAAATACAGATTCTACGCAGGAAACGTGGGTGGTCTGCCTCCACCACAAAAAAAATCGACCGTCATATAACATGACATGTGTTGAAAATGACGTAAAACACCATACAAACAAACAAACAAACTAATTATACTGTCTTGTTTGTTCGAGGTGAGGATATATTTGTTTACACTGTCCCGTTGTTTAAACACTCAGCGGCCTTGTTCCAATGCGGTAGCGCTGTTAATCCTTTGTGTTTATGATGTCACATGCCTTGCTTTGCTTCTTATTAACATTGTAATTGTGTTGTTGTTGTTTTCTATGCGTGTTTTTGGTTGACTATGGTCTTTGAATGCTACATTTCCTGTTCAGCTTTTATATCTACTTGTATATGATAAAAATGACATGTATACTTGAAAGGGAAGATTGTTCCAATTATGGCTTACACCTAACCTGAAGTGTGGATGGGTTTGGGGGAATCGGAAATAAAATGTTTTCAGTACTAAATCTTTATGGAAATGGCGACCTCATTTATGTTTGTCACCATGACAAAAAAACATTAGTAGTTAATGCATTGCGCTAAAATGAAACTCGATATATTATTCAGTAATGTAACTGCATTTGAACAAAATAAATGTAATTACTCATTCTGTCCGTTCTCAGTTTTTTCGAAACTATAAGCCTAGAGCGTGCTCTCGTCTTTGGTAGCAAACAGTTCTGTAAAATGCCACGGAGTAGTATGTGCTTTGTGATATTTGCTTTGAATTTAATCTCAACGACAGTGGAAGCAGTGTGTGATAATTCATTGCATAAAATGTGATTATATGTGCCAAACTTATAATTGGAGATTATGGCGTACACTGAACACAATTTATAAATGGTCAATGTATTGAACGTTTTAATTGCCAGTTGTATTGCAAAAAATAATAATAATTCAATCATAAGATGAAATTCAACACCCTTAAAACAAAAAGTCACAATCTGCAAATGTCATTTAATATCTGGTGTGGCTTCCATAAGCAGCAATATATTAACTTGGCACCGGGCTCTACGTGGCACACTGTAGCGCTGGAGTTATCGGTGTGGAATGGCATTGCATGTTTGAGTGACGCTTTGACCAATTTCTCGGAGATTTTGTTGATGTGCAGTTCTCGCACGCTACGTTTTAACAAACAAAACCCATACAATTCAATTGGAAATAGATCCGGACCTTTCGCAGGTCATGGAAAATCTCTGACATGGTTGGCTTGATGCCTGTGTCGAGGGGTTATAGCAACATTATATGGAGAATATCTTCAGTCAAGGACATCCCTCTATTTGCTGCGATATGTGGTACAATGTCATCTTGGTAACGCCTAGCATTATGGTTACCATTGATGTGGATATTAGACACCATTTTGAAAGTGTTACTTTTGGTTTTGAGGGTGTTGATTTTGTATACATGTGTTATGTTTGACTATTAGGTATTTTTCAAAGACATTTTCAGCGAAAATGTGAATGAAATTATTTCATACGATATATTATTAAATTACCTTCATGTCTTGTTTGTTTCCTTTTATATCCATAAAACCCAGAGGACCAAAATAAAGTTTCTTCAGTGTATCTACCGTAAATAGCCAATGAATTAAACATTAAACAAATGCCTTATGCATTGATATGAACATGCAGGCATATGTTTACATATATTTATATTGTAAATGTGAATGTACCAAACCTTTTACGACATTTTCTAAATTAGTAACGCTTAACCCAAGCCGCACATGTGCAGGTTTTATTCTCAATATCGGTATGCTTTTTGCAATACTTTCAGAATTGACCAGACTCTAGGAAAACCAGGTATACTTAATTCCAAAAAGGAACGAGAAAGAACGACTATAAGTGCCAGGGTAATGCGAATAGAGAATCAGGTATGTGTTAAATATACAAGATTGCCAATGGTTTGGAGTGAATATCGGATTTATTTGTATCGAGAAATGAGAAAATATTTTACTAACTCCAATGTCTATACACAACCTTATAGTTGTAGTGATAATATAAACAATAACAACTATATGGTACATTTTCTGTCAAATAATCCACTATATATAAAGTATAGATAAGTTTTATATATATTTTTTAGAAATTTTAAAACGTATATAACCACTGTCTGGTACGTGTTTTGGTGTAGAGCTTTTATGATACGGTGTATTATTTTCAAGATGGCGGTCAATGTTTACGTCGGAAGGTAGGTGTCCAGTTATTTCACCTGAATTTTTCATATCCATCGTTTATATTACATATAATCGTACTTGAAGAATCAGGGAAGGTCCAATGTCTTGAATTATTCCGGTCAATCTCACAGATCTCCGGTTTTAAAACCACAATCAGCTCTCACAACCAGTGGTTTCCTATTTTTTTTTTAAAAAATCAATCCAGAGATGACCACTGTTTTGGTGTCTGGGGGTCATTTAGAGGCATTCTGACTCATAGAAGGTGAATAAATATTCAAATCTTTCAGTTTAGAGTGTATGTAAACATCCTTTGACCACTTACGTTGCATAATGTAGATGTGTTTTGGGTTTGAAAAATGTCACGATGATACGGTGTGTACCCAATGCTGTTTTACCATAGTACGGTGTTGTCCGAGCACATTTTGACAATATCGGTACGGTGTAACCTCAAATTGTTGATACGGTGTAGTCCGAGCACATTGTTGATACGGTTTAGAACCAACTTATATGCTTGAAGTAGTTTTAGTCAACGATTTTGAATTGTTTTGCTGCTAAACTCTTTCAAAATATAATCACGATCGCCCAGCTGATAAAAAACGGAAGCGTGTGAACCTGTAACTTTAGTTACTGTGGTTGATTTGGAATGTTGAAACTGTTGCCTTATAAATACTAACAGTTGAGGCTAAAAATGACTTAACAGAGTATACAAACATACATTTTAGTCTTTTATTTATTTTTAATCTGTTTTTCTTCTGCAGTCTGTAAAGTCTCAAAATGGAACCCTTAGAACAGATGCATCATTGCTAATACTGTAAGCGACCGTATGTTGACCTACAGGAATGCATCAATCATGTTTCAATGGTTCACGGTCGAGATATTCTCCGAATAAGTACAACAGTTCTGAATGAAACAAATGAGCCATTTTTACATGTTTCGGACAACTGCGTGCCAGTGTGTTTTGGTCCACTGATGAACCGAAGCCATTTACCGTTGAAAAGACGATAACCAATTCTCCAAAATAGTTGAACCGTTACACTATATTTCATCGATGATGTGTTTTCACAAGAAAATAATTTAATTACGTCCATAAACAGTAAAAATGCGATGTTTCTAAAAGGAAAATCTCCATCTTTTATCATTGTGTTCATTTGAAGCCATGTTTCCAGATGTCTATATTTTTAAGTTCATCTATAACATTCGGTAGCATTTCTTCAAATTCGTTTGAAGAGTCATTATTATTGTTTTCAGAATGTGATGTTGGTTTATATTCTGAATGTTTTAACAGTGTTCAACTTAACAAAGCTAATATTTCTGATATTAACGCTTCTTTTCTCGATTTACATCTCTCTATTGAAAATGGTGAAATAATTAGCAAAATATATGACGAGATGATTTTAATTTTGATATAGTTAATTATCCCCATTTAGATGGGGATGTTCCCCGAGAACTTCTTAAGGGGTCTATGTGTCTCGACTTATTCGTTTTTCTAGAGCCTTGATATTCTTTCCAAATATAAAAGTAATTTAAGAACTCTTCTGCGACAAGGACTATCACAACCTGACTTCTATGGTGATGTGATTTACAAACTTCGTAAGATCCTTGGTCATAATCACTTTTATACTATCTTTGTTAAACTTGTTAAAAGGTTTATCAAAAGAGGTTATGACCCTATCATTTTGCAACGCACTGCATGCTTGGTGGAGAACCCATTTACAGTTCGCCACTATGCTTTCCTCTTTAATTGTTTAATTGTGCGATGACCGGACAGGCTGTGGACCCTATGATGACGTCTACCTAATGCCAAAAAGGACGGTGACGTTTGATGTGTGTCTGCAATCTTGTCTTGTCTGCACTGCTCTCAATGGTTTATTCTCGTGTTGCTCTAGCTTCTGCCAAGTCACTGAGAACCTTCTTCGTGGCTTTCTAGGCTATTGATCTTTGTAATTATATATATACGATCATCTTTGTGTTTTACTTATATTGCTGCCTTGTTGGTTAGAGAATAGTTCATGGCGGGGATTTCTTTATTTACACTGAGCCGTTTTATTGCGATGACAGTAGGGTATGTGTGAGGTTTGGTACACCCTAGAACCTGGTTTAAACCACACAGTGGCCTTTTTTGCCAATGACCGTTCTAAGGTGGTAGCTCTATTGTCAACCCTTGTTGTGCTTGTGACGTCATATGCCTTTATTCTTTGTTAACATTGCCATTCATGATTGTCCTTTTGCGTGTTTTGGGGTTTACAGTGTTCTGCGAAAGCTGCATTTCCTGTTCGACTTTTATACTTATTTTAAAACGTTAAGCAAAATTTCTGCTTTTTTCCCTCGGCACCAATTCCAATTGTTAATTATGTATGGAATCTTCCAAATTGTCGACTCCATCTTTACATAGACTGCCATCAAACACGTCACATGTTAGTGCTTACCCGGTGTATTCGTTTTAATCATCAGTGTATTTATCATTATCAGCGTTCTGTAATTGTTCTTTTATATCTAATGTCCAGTCGCTATCGTCCACTTTCAGGTTTTGATCATAAGATATTGTCGCTTCTGAAATTATTTCAAAGTTTTTCGTCATCAAACCATAGTTTCCAGTTGTTTCATTCAGAATTAGTGTATGTATTCGGAGTATATCTCGACCGTCATCCTTTGAAACATGATCGAGGCATTCCTGGTTTGCTTACAGTAGAAGCATTGATGCATTTGCTTTACCGGTTCCATTTTGAGACTTTACAGATTGAACAAAAAATAAGATTAAAACTAACTAACTACAATTTACGGTTTTACGCAATGTTTAACCTCAACTAATAGTGTTTATATGTTTTAAGGCGGCTGTTTTAAGGTTACTTTCCAAAACAACGACAACAACTAAAGTTACAAGTCGAACAATGTTTCGTTTTGTATCGACTGGGCGATCGTGATTATAATTTGAAAGAGTTTAACAGCAAAACAATGTTTATTATAGTATCCAAAATCGTTAACTAAAACTACTTGAAGCAGATAAGTTCGTTCTACACCATATCAAAATAATCGAGGATACACCGTACCGATATATGTTAAAATGTGTTCGAACTACAGCGTACCATGGTAAAATAACATTGGGTACACACCGTATCATCGTGACATTTTTCAAACCCGAAAACCATCTACATTATGCAAGTTATGTGATCAAAGGATGTTTACTTACACTCTAAGCTGAAAGATTCGAATATGTGTGCATCTTCTAGGAGTCAGCATGCCCCTAAATGACTCCAAGTCACCAAAACAGTGGTCATCTCTCTATTCATTTTTTAACAATAGGAAACCACTTGTTGTGAGAGCTGATTGTGGTTTTAAAAACGGAGGTCTTTCAGATTGATGGGAATAATTCAAGACATTGGACATTCCCTGATACTTCATGTACGATTATATCTCATATAAACGATGGATATGAAAAAATTCAGGTGAAATATGTGGACACATATCTTCCGACTTAAACAGTGTCCGCCATCTTAAAAATTATACACCGTATCATAAAAGCTCTACACCATATCACGTAACAGACAGTGATAACGTGTGCCTGTAATAAATTATTATCCCATTACCATCAATAGAACGCGATTCGGACGAGTGATATTTAGCTTGAAATGTACACGAACAAATTAAAAACAAACAAAAAACTTAAGTAATTAGTTGTTGTTTTATTTTGGATTAACCGTTTTTGGTATCAATTTATTCTATAGGCCTTTGCTTTGGCTGAACGTGATGCTATGGTCCTAGATAAAAAAAAAATACTATGTCTTACTACATATCGTATACTATAATAATATACAACTATCTACTTCTGTTCAGGTCAATGGTTAAAACTATTCATCCAAGGGATTGACTATTGAACCTCAGCAGTAAACAGTTTACTGCTGAGAGTCAATAGTCATTCCCGAGGTTGATTAGTTTTAACTATTTACTGAAACAGAAGTAGATAGTTGTTTTATTATATTGAATCGTATAAACACAATTAGCTTATGTTTTGCTTACTTGTTTAACTGCATGGGGTCACGTCAGGGGAAAGCGGAACGTCATTTTCAGACTATTGACCTGCAAAAAAGACTATTAACCGCAAAAACAGATTGAACCGGATAGGAAACGTTCTAAAGTCAATAGTTCATACTAATGACTTACACGTGACATCCTTTTAGCCAATGAAAACTACGTATTTAAAATTATATTTAATAATACTATACTATTATAATATAATAGTACCTAAAATCTGCACAATTCAAATAAAAGACACTTAAGTAATAACAACTATAGTATACCAACGTAAACAGTTTAAACAACATATTCAGCATAGTACCTCGCTTTTAGGCTTTACTGTGCTTAAAAAAATCATCAATATGTGCTCTTATATCTGGACTGTGTAGCTTTAAGCTTATTTTCTCATATCAGTCGTCGTTTAAGCATACATGGAGTTGCCTGTTCAGTCTTAAATGAACATTATAGTACAAAGGCGTACTCGGATTGAGTATCATCCTTAATTATTACAAATGCAACACCTCATCCACCTCCCACTGGCAATTATAAATGGTGAACTTCAGTTATATAACACTTTGTTTGGAACTTTTGTTTACTTTTTTCAGGTTAGCAAAATGGACCAAAAGGTTG
The DNA here is from genome assembly GCA_037043455.1 of Cyrtodaria siliqua. Classification (NCBI taxonomy): domain Eukaryota; kingdom Metazoa; phylum Mollusca; class Bivalvia; order Adapedonta; family Hiatellidae; genus Cyrtodaria; species Cyrtodaria siliqua. The sequence goes on from JAWPHD010001346.1 coordinate 200,422, forward strand.
ACCAGTGTCTGTTCCTGTTACATTCGCTTGTCAAGAAACGTCAGATTGTAAATCAGGATTCTCGTGAAGATGACGTATGACGTCACTCTATCGTATATGGTGAAGAGGAAGTATGACGTCACCATATCATATATGGACAATACCGGATACTGTGATACCTCCTGCTCAATAACAATTTGAATCGCGTAACCATTATCCATACAAATTACACGGCTAAGATTTAGTATAACCACTATCACTAAGATAATGATATCGCTAGTAGTAAGAGTTGCAAGAATCATTTCAAACAAATCTCATGACCATAGCAAACATAAGTCGAAAAGAATCATGTTTTACATTATTTATTTATTCACATCATGACCGTTACATCTGTATTTGTATCATCAATGTATTAATTATGTTACTCTCATTAGAACACACTCTCATTCGGACACATGCATGCCAGTTCATCGTCAATACCAGCAAAAGTCCGACGCATGACCTTTCATCTCCAACACCCTATGTTCCGACGCATGCCAATTCATCTCCAACACCTGTTATGTTATGTTCCGACGCATGGCAATGCATCTCCTATACCTGTTATGTTCCGATGCATGCCAATTTATCGCAAATACCTGTTATGTTCCGATGCATGCCAATTCATCGTCAATACATGTTATGTTCCGATGCATGCCAATTTATCGTCATTACTTGCTATGTCCCGACGCATAACAATTCATCTCCAGCACATATGTTCCGATGCATGCCAATTCATCGTCAATACCTGTTATGTTCCGATGCATGCCAATTCATCGCCAATACTTGCTATGTCCCGATGCATAACTCATCTCCAGCACATGTTATGTTCCGACACATGACAATTCATCTCCATTACCTGCTACAAACTTTATACTCATTCCGACGCATGCCAGTTCGAGGCCCCGGGTTCAATCCTCCGTGGTGCCACTGAGTTCCGTCGGTGTGTTCTTGGGCAAGACACTTTACCTTAGCCTCGTCCGTCGGATGGGGACGTAAACCGGGCGGTCCCGTGTATCGGTCTATCCTCCGAGCACGTTAAAGAACCATAGGAATCTATTCGATAATAAGAGTAGGGCAGGTTCCCGGATTCCTATGAATCCTTCCCCTCTCTCTGGGGCGGCTCTAAATAACCTATACTGTGTTGATGAGCCGTTAAACAACATTCAATTCAATCTCCAATACATGTAATGATCCGATGCATGCCAATTCATCGCCAATACCTGTTATGTTCCGATGCATGCCAGTTCATCTCCAATACATGTAATGATCCGATACATGCCAATTCATCGCCAATACATGTTATGTTCCGATGCATGCCAATTCATCGTCAATACTTGCTATGTTCTGACGCATGACAATTCATCGCCAATACATGTTATGTTCCGACGCATAAAAATGCATCACCAGTACCTGCCACAACCTTTACAATCATTCCAACGCATGCCAATTCATCGTCAATACTTGCTCTATTCCGACGCATGAACATTCATCTCCAATACCCGTCATAACCGTTACACCATCAGCAATTCATCTTCAAAACATGACACGACCGATGAACTCATTCCGATGCATAACTATCCGTAGTCAGTACCTAGGCTTGCTAAATATTATTAATCTTCTATATTTATTATGCCCCACCAACTAATGAAGAGGGGGCATATAGCGTTAGCCATGTCCGTCCGTCCTTCCATACGTACGTACGTCTTTCCCCGTCCCGAAATGTATGTGTGTCCATCTCCTCCCACAGTTTTCAACCGATTGCTTCGAAACTTTACAGGCCGCTTACCTATGATGTCAAGATGTGCATCTCGTTTCGGCGTCAAAGTCTACCACTATTACAAGAGTTATATGGCCCTGTTTTCGTCAAAGTTTACGTCAAAATATCTTGTGTGTCTATCTCCTCCCACACTTTTCAACCGATTGCTTCGAAACCTTGCATGGTGCTGCTTACCTGTGATGTTAAGATTTGCATATTGTCTCTGCGTCAAAATCGACCTAGTATCACAGGTCTTATGGCCCTTTTTTCGTCAATTTTTTCGTTAAAATATAGTATCTAACGCCCCGTGTGGTTCCGGTGCAAAGAATAGGGCCACTGAAGATCCCGTTGGAGGGGTAGGCAGAGGGGTAGACCCCTCCCCCCACTCACACACACACACACACACACCCCACACCCCAAAGTCATGTTCATTTTATCATTTTTTGTTCATGCTCATTAAAGGTCTTCATCATGACCCTTGCATTGTTTCAGGTGCCATCTCGCTCAGATCAGTAGAGCAGTGGCAGGAAAACAATAAACGTGGCTCCAGCGTAAATGGAGTGTCTACAATAGAATTTTCAGTAACACTGCAGGTGAGAAGGTTCTAGGCCCATTCTCCATATTTCATCTCGATGTACATGGAGGATGAGCCTGGCATGTGCATTCCCGTTAGGCGCCATATAACCTTTCAGGTGTTGGTGCGCCTTAAAACCCAATTCAATTCAATTCATTATCATCTAACATTACCACAAGCATTAAGACTACAGCTAGAAGAATGCTACAAGCACCAAGAATAATCTGACTAGACTATATATGAGTGAACTTCAAAAATTACGAATAAATATTGCATCTAGGAAAAGATGGGGAAAAGATATTTCAAAATTACAAGAACAAATGAAGAACCTAGTAGGTCAAAAAAAAGAAAACACAGTTCTATCCCGACAAGATAGGAAACTAAGAGCAACAATAGCAACAGAGATGAGATGGGGGTCTGGGTGTGTGTCCAAGAGTTACAAAAACAATTACATGGATTACATACAAAGTTTGAGACCAACAAAGAACACGAAACCAAAATTAAATTGAAGAGGATATCAAAGATTACAACGATACTGAAGACTCAAATGATAACTATCTCGAGAAAGAAATGAAGACAGTTACATAATAAACATCAATTGTATTACACCTTGGAAGAAAAGGACAACATCTACAAAGGAGAAAGTGAGATTAGCAATTACAGTACTACATAATATAGTAGAAAATAGTGTTTAACAAACTTCTTCTCCGAGTTTTACAAAACATGCCAAAGATTTTCCGATAAATACGTACAAAGTACACACATCTTCCAGAACAAAAGTTCGTGGGAAAAGATAGAATGTATCTACCTGTGATGATGGATAATAAAGAAATGGGGATATATTCTATTACCTACAGTAATGTAAAGTATATAGAAGACGGAAAGAAAAAACATATGTACAATTCTGCAAATATGTTTTATTTAATTTGAACTACTTATTAGATAAATATTTAAGGCTTAAAGAAATAATTCGTATACATATTATAAATGGAAAAGTAAATATAACAAAGGGTATGCAAAAATCACGCAAAATTAAAAGATACATAAAGAAGACTATTAATATTCAACCAGCACGTTCGACAGAATATACAGAGAATATCATGTTAGTGCCTGATCACATCCAGTTTATCAGGTGAGGCTGAGAAAAAAATGAAGCCCGAGGCACTAAATTGATATTCTATTTATCATGTTGATCGTTTAAAATCATTTAATTTACCTTTTTCCCATTTCTTTCCGTTCAAAAAATACCCAGACGTCATCAAATATACCATGACGCCATCAAAAGAGGTGCTGACGTCATCAAAAGAGGTGCACCTGACGAGATAGGAAAATAACTGCCGAGATAAGATTTTATCTCAGGCACCCTGTTTCTCGGCAGAATTATGCAAAATATGGTTCGTGCTGATTTTCTGGACTCTAAAATTACCAAATCAATCAATCAAATTGCATTTGGAAATGGCTGATATGCTTCAAATAATGAAAACATTTTTTTTTTAAATGCTTTGTAAATTAAAACGAGAAATATTAGTCTAAGAAATGTTTATCATCGTATTAAGTAGAAATATGTTTTTTTAATGATGACAAAGAATATTATCCGATTCCATCTGACATTGTTTGAAAAATGATATGTTTAGTACTTACTTTTATTTATGGGAGTGGAGGAAGGGGAAATAACATATTATTACAGTAATTGTGTTTAAATAATCTAACCCTATATTATTAATAACAAAATTTTATGATTTTGTTAAACATAATTATCTAGCCCTATATTCAGGCAAAATATTATTATTTTGTTGGATTCGTGGAGACAATGGCGGTATAGGCAACGTTTTACAGTCAGAATGCCTTAAACAATTGTTAAATTTGTGGTGTGGCTATAGGCTGGCAAATACCGTATTCATTTTATTTTTGAAACTGGTTGAAAAACTGTGCCAATACCGCCCTTTTTTAAACTACTGAGAACTATTTTTGAATGGAGTTCATTTAAATATTTATAAAATGTTATGTTAGTATATATACCTGCACGTTTCATTGTCAATATTATAGTTTTGATCCCATTCAGGTTTGAAAGTTTGTTTATCACTATTATGTTAATAATTGTATAGCTCTTTGCAGCCTTTTGTAGATTTGAAAAGTAATACTTTGAATAATTGGCCAGTTCTTAAAGACGTTTCAGATCCGTCTAAGCTTGCTGAGGGTGGATATGCGTATTGAGACAATTTTAAATTCATTATCATCTATGTAACTTTAACCATTTCGCAGCCAACTTTAAAATATTTGAACTTTAACCTTCCGGTAATATTTTATATAAAAAGCGTTTTGGAAAACATTCTTATTGAGTGGCGAACATTGTAACCCTGATCAGCCTGCACATAGTTTTGCATGTTGATCTGGGCCTACACTGGTTGTAAAATCAATGTTTTGACTGTGGCAGCGAAAAGGTTAATATATCTAATATAACTTACATATTTTGAGAATCCAAACTCCATATACACCATATAAACGGCTTTAACCAGCCATGCCAAACCCCACAACTGGAGCGTTGAATTAAGAGTAACCAACTCAAATTTAATTTTATGCATATTCAGTCACGAATATCTTAAAAACCTATGAACAAACCTATACGTTTAATCGGCATATATACAATATTATATGACCTGAACACGTGGATAGAGTTTTGATAAACGGTTTTGTAGTGTAATATTTCTGTTATTTGGCGGGTTAGTTTCTATAATGGTGTGACAATGTGGTGACAGGCTGACACTGCGTGGTCACGTCCATTAACGCAAACCCGTATAAGTTAGACCAGAGGTGTTATACTATAAAACTAAAACTTCTTAATTAAGGCATGTAAAAAAGTTATTAGTTTGACATAAGTATGTATACTATTGTGATAGTTTACCATACCACGTACTTTTACAATTCAGTTTTGTCAAACATTTCAAATTTGTCTAACACAAACTATATGTCTTGTATATAGGACGTAAACGTATGTTTTCGGTTGAAACATTTATTATGTGTGTCAACAATATGTTTATTTTCAACCTTAAACGGGGAGAATACATTCTTTGTGTCGAGTATTAGTGTATAATATTAACGTCAAAGTAAAATTCACCGACCAGAACCGACAACTCTATTGAAACATACCCCTGCCCCGACCCACCCCAATATGCAGTTAAAGGCTGTTTGTCTTGTTATCCATTGTTGACATCCGATTGTTGTGTACACAATACGTGTACTGTAAATAAATCATTGGGCCCTGCAAGATATCGGTTTTATGCATAGGCAGTGTTCATGGTACACAACATAATAGTACATTAATTCACATGAGTTTTCCCGATGTTATTGTACTATTTCAATGGCGTAGTTTGCACAATTGTATTCCGTTTTATTCATTGGATTTCCTGAGTTATAGAATACTTTAACTGTTTCATTTACAATCTATTAAGCATATTCTGTCTTTAAGTTTTATATATATATATATAGATCTCAAAATAAAGAATGTCGATGCGTATATATAATTTAATACAGACAACCCTGCTCAAGAGATCAGCATTTCAGTTCCTGTCTGTATTATTTTCAAATTAAAATGCACCGGTATTGAAATAAGAGATTACCTGTGTTAAGGGATACCTTTAACGGTCCCTTAATTCATGTTCGACTGTTTAAGGTTGCAGCAATATAGTTATTATTGAAAAAGAGAATACTTGGTGGCTAGATGGGATCAAATCATGAACTTCACTAAGTAGACTCCTCGTACTCTAATGGCGAAGAAACGACAGACCTAATAACAAATTATCCGAATAACAAATTATTTAACATGTCTGTGTTTTTTCGCATTGTTTCTTTACATCATCACCACTTCTTTTCTCAAACCGGTCCCCCATTGTTAGTCCGGTATTTACAGAAATGTTAAGCTAAAACAACGTAGAGCCTAATGCCTGGTCAGAGTGAGGCACAGAAGTTATAATGATTTGGTTCGAACTAGCTACCATAGAATGCTATGTCAACTGTACATATTGTTGAGAATGTAAACTAGCATCAAACATATTCTGTTACGAATTTATTTGTTGTTCATCGGATCATCAACACATTTGACTCAGAGAGAGGTCATTGGTACATAGGAAACCGGGAACCGTGCCCTTCTCTCACTATCGAATAGACACATCATTATGGTTCTCGGATGAAAGACTCCGATGCGCGACCGTCTTTAGCTCCCCGTCCGATGGACAAGTCTACGGCTTGCCTAAAAACCAAGTGGTGCCAGTTAGGCTCGAACCCGTTATCGCCGGACTCAGAATCGAACGTGATATCCACTGGGCCACCGCGGCCGTTTTGTTATGAAAGAACGCATTAATGACATACTGCGTTTATAGTATATGGTTGTGAAATATATTTATCTAATTTATTGCTATGGTAACACTGGATTACAAAGTTGTGTTTTGGATGTTGTAACAGAAGCGTATTGTCAGAGAGAGGTCATTGGTACATAGGAAACCGGGAACCGTGCCCTTCTCTCACTATCGAATAGACACATCATTATGGTTCTCGGTTGAAAGACTCCGATGCGCGACCGTCTTTAGCTCCCCGTCCGATGGACAAGTCTACGGCTTGCCTAAAAACCAAGTGGTGCCAGTTAGGCTCGAACCCGTTATCGCCGGACTCAGAATCGAACGCATTAATGACATACTGCGTTTATAGTATATGGTTGTGAAATATATTTATCTAATTTATTGCTATGGTAACACTGGATTACAAGGTTGTGTTTTGGATGTTGTAACAGAAGCGTATTGTTTCTGGTCAATTGATATATCTATTTTAATTATATATACTTTTTATTGAAAATAATTAATACAATGCATTATATATATGTATACATAACGTCAGAAATAAATTATTATTTTGCACATTATGTTTCTTTTTTGCTCTGTAAACCATCTAGACTGAACAACAAAGTCATGTTTAAAATGAGTGTGTTCGATCAATCAATGGAGCCTTTACATGGCTTTCTCCAATTTGTTTGTTTGTTTGAATGTTGATTTACGAAATTTTCAGCACATGTTAGGCCATATATTCCTGGGAAGTGGGTAGAACCAGTACTGTATATATCTCACCATCCGTAAGAATCGACACGTTCTCGCTTGACGAGGCGGGTTCGCAGTGGGATTCAAACCAGCAGCTGTGAGATTGAGGAATAGTAAAGGTCGCTGTGGAAAGTTAAGATCTCTGTGGAATTAACAACTCATATTTGTGAATAATATGCATATGTCATTTTATTACAACTGATAGCTTACAAATGCCCTGTAATTGTGTATATGTTTGTAATGGTGGTTAAGATGGCTGGCGAAGAACACACATCGGAAATGCCAAGGACAGCCGTGTAGCAAAGTTTCATTAGTTGTACATCCGTTGAGCCGTTTCATGAGGAGAAGTCGAATTCGTGAAGGAAAAGAAAATGGCGTACGAAGTATGTACTATATTCATCTGACCTTTTATTTTGCAAGCAGAACAAAACGGCGTCATACTTGTCTGATTGATAATTATATATAGAGGCACAGGAAATAATAATCAAAAGATGCAATTTCCGGTGTACAGATGTCCCTGACTGGTAGCTCATAATTGGATCTTGTTTGATGAATCTATGTGTGTGTAGTTCATGCAGACCATTATTGTGTACCATCGTTAGATGTCAAAGGAACTAATTTGAAATTTGAAGAAAAAAAAATTAGCTCATATAACAAAGGTCTTTAAAGTTAGATATTGACCATATAAATACTGAAAAGGGGATCCTTTGATATCAACACAAAAAAGAGAGTAAGTAGCAGAATTTGTTGTATTGAGTCTGTTCATGCGAAGTAATATAGGATGCAACACCGGCTTTAACGGTATTCTACGTTAAAGTCATTATTATGGGACGTCAAACCGTCAAAATGTGGATATTTACAAACCATTCAATGACAGGCCATATAATTCAACATGAAGTCATTCGATGACGTACATATTGATTCGATGCGACGTGTAAACTCGGTTTATTTGTTACAAAGTGAATTGATACGGTTCAAAGTGAAATGATACGGTGTAAAATTTCAAACCATACGACGCAAAGTCATTTGATGACGTACATATTGATTCGATGCGACGTGTAAACTCGGTTCATTCGTTACAAAGTGAATTGATACGGTTCGAAGTGAAATGATACGGTGTAAAATTTCAAACCATACGACGCAAAGTCATTTGATGACGTACATATTGATTCGATGCGACGTGTAAACTCGGTTCATTCGTTACAAAGTGAATTGATACGGTTCGATGTGAAATGATACGGTATAAACTCGGTTCATTCGTTACAAAGTGACATGATACGGTTCGAAGTGAAATGATACGGTGTAAAATTTCAAACCATACGACGCAAAGTCATTTGATGACGTACATATTGATTCGATGCGACGTGTAAACTCTGTTCATTCGTTACAAAGTGAACTGATACGGTTCGAAGTGAAATGATACGGTGTAAACTTTCAAACCATACGACGCAAATAGAAATCATTCAGTGCAATGACAAACCATTTGACAAAAAAACTAATGCAATACAATCAAATACAAGTCGGTACGATGAAAACTTAAACGATTCATCGAAAAATGTGAAGTGATACAGAACAAAGTAAATCAGCATGATGCAATATGAATCAGTTTAACGCAAACACATTTAGTCTGGTGGTAAGTAAAATGATCGGGCGAAAACACAGTCGGTGCGATGCAAACGCAATCCGTTCGACAGAAACTGATTTCATTACGTGCAAAGTGAAACGGTGCGACATCTGGCGGCGATATTTGCCACATCACTTGCAGGGTTATTGCCCCTACATAACATACATATTATGATAAATCAAAGTACTGAAAGTACTGAGAATGCAAGGTTTGATAGGAAAGACTGTATGAATATTTGCACGATCAAATTTCCATAAATGTTACATAGTTTTAGCCAACTTGGCGATCTTTGGCGACCTACCAAAATCTTCGAGGGTCAATCCATTCCAAATATATTGTGATAAATTGTCATTAAACTGTTTCAAATCTAGACTAGAATATTATTTTATGAAATTGCTGATGGATAGACAGATTTGTGATTTGTGTTCATGGCCAAACTGTCATTCAAGATGACCTCCATGTCTAAAAGTCTGTCATTTACATAGTGGCGTGTATTAAGTAGTCTTCCGGAAACAGATGCACAAGAGGGCCTGTATCACTCTACTGGCTTGAATAGTCTTAGGCCGGAAAACAGTTTTTGTCTCGCCTTTTCGAAGAAAAAAAGAGACATATGTGTTGCTTTTCCGGCGGCGGCGGCGGCGGCGGCGGCGGCGGCGGCGGCGTCAACATTCAAGTTTGGCGTTTAGGTCATTTTCTCACAAACTGTATGCACATAGACCTTTCAAACTTTGCTCATAGTTGTATCTTGAGTGGTACATCACAACGTGACAAAGCAAATGTGAAAGTGACCTTGACCCTCCAAGCAAAGGGCAGATAACTTAATTGTTACCTTCAACTTTTGCGTTTAGGTCACTTTTTCACAAACTGTATGCACTAAGACCTTTCAAACTTTGCTTATAGTTGTATCTTGAGTGGTACATTGCAACGTGACAAAGCAAATGTGGATATTACCTTCACCATCCAAGCAAAGGGCAGATAACTTTAATTGTTACATTTACATCACTCTCTCATGAACTATAATTATGCACTAGATGTTTAAAACCTAATTTATAGCTTAATCTTTGGGAAAAAACATATTCTATTTTGACATAGTTGTGTCTTTGGTAGTGCATCTTTTTGGATGCATGGATTTCATCTATGATCTTGACCTACTTTCTGGAGCTGATGATTTTTAGCTCTACTGGCCAAGGGCCTTCATTTTTCATCCGATCTTTACAAAACTTTAACATACTCGACATTGAGATACGACAACGCTACATTGCAATACGACATCGCGACATAATTGTCGCGATGTCATATTGCAATGTCGCTACAACGCAATGCAATGTCACTACACAAAAGATGACAATATGTCGTATTGCAATGTAGCGTTGTCGTATTTCAATGTCAAGTTGTCATATCGCAAAGTCGCGATGTCGCATTGTCGGGTGTCGCATTGTTGTCCACGACAATGCAACATTGTATCTGGCCCCAACCGGACACCGTTTGAAACAGCACATGGCTGCAGCATTTTAACCTACTTCGTCCAGCTAGGTTCTGGTCTGTTTCTTCTTGTTGTTGTTTATTTATCAAAATGATGGTCACTTTTACCCGTGTATTTACTTATAGTCAATTTCAATTCTTCTTTCCACCAATAAATTTGTATTTTATTTGTTTAGTAAATACTACAGTAAAGTTTCTTTTCAATGTGCGGGACAGATATAGGGTAGTTGAATCAACGGGTAGTGCCTCTTGTTAAGTTATTTGTCCCTGCAGCAGAAGACGTTTTCTAGGTTACGCCACTGAACTTGGACAAGTTCAAAACCAGTTGCATCAGACTAGACACATCAGAGTTATAGCCTTAGACTATTCAAGCCAGTAGAGTGATAACGGCCATCTTGTGCATCTTGTTTCCGGAAGACTACTTAATACACGCCACTCTGTAAATGACAATTTTAGACATGGAGGTCATCTTGAGTGACAGTTTTGCCATAAAACACAAATCTGTCTATTCATCAGCAATTTCATAAAAAAATATTCTAGTCTAGATTTGAAACAGTTTAATGACAATTGATCACAATCTATTTGGAATGGATTGACCCTCTAAGATTTTGGTATGTCGTCAAAGATCGCCAAGTTGGCTAAAACTATGTAAAAGTTACGGAAATTTGATCGTGCAAATATCCATGCAGTCTTTCCTATCAAACCTTGCATTCTCAGTACTTTTAGTACTTTGATTTATCATATATTATGTAGGGGAAATAACCAAGCAAGTGATTTGGCAAATATCGCCACCAGATGTCGCACCGTTTCACTTTGCACGTAATGAAATCAGTTTCTGTCGAACGGATTGCGTTTGCAACGCATCGAATCAATATGTACGTCATCAAATGACTTTGCGTCGTATGGTTTGAAATTTTACACCGTATCATTTCACTTCGAACCGTATCAATTCACTTTGTAACGAATGAACCGAGTTTATACCGTATCATTTCACTTCGAACCGTATCAATTCACTTTGTAACGAATGAACCGAGTTTACACGTCGCATCGAATCAATATGTACGTCATCAAATGACTTTGCGTCGTATGGTTTGAAATTTTACACCGTACCATTTCACGTCGAACCGTATCAATTCACTTTGTAACGAATGAACCGAGTTTACACGTCGCATCGAATCAATATGTACGTCATCAAATGACTTTGCGTCGTATGGTTCGAAATTTTACACCGTATCATTTCACTTTGAACCGTATCAATTCACTTTGTAACGAATGAACCGAGTTTATACGTCGCATCGAATCAATATGTACGTCATCAAATGACTTCATGTTCAATTAAATGGCCTGTCATTGAATGGTTTGTAAATATCCACATTATGACGGTTATGGCTTCCCATACTAAATGATTGGGGTTGACTATATAAGTCAAAGTGCTAGTTGGTTCTTCTCCGGACCACCAGCTAGTAAACAACGGACTTCCAGTTAGTGTATAAGCCATGTAAACAATGGTCCACCAGTTAGTGTATAAGCCATGTAAACAATGGTCCACCAGTTAGTGTATAAGCCATGTAAACAATGGTCCACCAGTTAGTGTATAAGCCATGTAAACAATGGTCCACCAGCTAGTGTATAAGCAGTGTAAACAACGGACCACCAGCTAGTGTATAAGCAATGTAAACAACGGACCGCCAGTTAGTGTATAATGTATATGCAATGTAAACAACGGACCACCAGTTAGGGTATAAGCAATGTAAACAACGGACCGTCAGTTAGTGTATAATGTATATGCAATGTAAACAACGGACCACCAGTTAGTGTATATGCAATGTAAACAACGGACCACCAGCTAGTGTATAAACAATGTTAACAACGGACCACCAGTTAATGTATAAGCAATGTAAATAACGGACCGCTAGTTAGTGTATAATGTATATGCAATGTAAACAACGGGCCACCAGCTAGTGTATAAACAATGTAAACAACGGACCACCAGTTAGTGTATAAGCAATGTAAACAACGGACCGCAAGTTAGTGTATAATGTATAAGCCATGTAAACAATGGTCCACCAGCTAGTGTATAAGCAGTGTAAACAACGGACCACCAGCTAGTGTATAAGCAATGTAAACAACGGACCGCCAGTTAGTGTATAATGTATATGCAATGTAAACAACGGTCCACCAGTTAGTGTATAAGCCATGTAAACAATGGTCCACCAGTTAGTGTATAAGCCATGTAAACAATGGTCCACCAGCTAGTGTATAAGCAGTGTAAACAACGGACCACCAGCTAGTGTATAAGCAAGGTAAACAACGGACCGCCAGTTAGAGTATAATGTATATGCAATGTAAACAACGGACCACCAGTTAGTGTATATGCAATGTAAACAACGGACCACAAGCTAGTATATAAGCAATGTAAACAACGAACCACCAGCTAACTTAGTGTATAAGCAATGTAAACAACGGACCACCAGTTAAGTGTATAAGCAATTTAAACAACGGACTTCAAGTTAGTGTATATGAAATGTAAACAACGGACCACCAGCTAGTGTATAAGCAATGTAAACAACGAACCACCAGTGATTGTATAAGCAATGTAAACAACGGACCACCAGTTAGTGTATAAGCAATGTAAAAAACGGACCACCAGTTAGTATATAAGCAATGTAAACAACGGACCACCAGCTAGTGTATAAGCAATGTAAACAACGGACCACCAGCTAGTGTATAAGCAATGTAAACAACGAACCACCAGTTAGTGTATATGCAATGTAAACAACGGACCACCCGCTAGTGTATAAACAATGTAAACAACGGACCACAAGCTAATGTATAAGCAATGTAAACAACGGACCACCAGCTAGTGTATAAGCAATGTAAACAACGGGCCACCAGTTATTGTATAAGCAATGTAAACAACGAACCACCAGTTAGTGTATATGCAATGTAAACAACGGACCACCAGCTAGTGTATAAACAATGTAAACAACGGACCACCAGCTAATGTATAAGCAATATAAACAACGGACCACCAGCTAGTGTATAAGCAATGTAAACAACGGGCCACCAGTTAGTGTATAAGCAATGTAAACAGCGGACCACCAGCTAGTGTATAAGCAATGTAAACAACGGACCACCAGCTAGTGTATAAGCAATGTAAATAACGGACCGCTAGTTAGTGTATAATGTATATGCAATGTAAACAACGGGCCACCAGCTAGTGTATAAACAATGTAAACAACGGACCACCAGTTAGTGTATAAGCAATGTAAACAACGGACCGCAAGTTAGTGTATAATGTATATGCAATGTAAACAACGGACCACCAGTTAGTGTATATGCAATGTAAACAACGGACCATAAGCTAGTGTATAAGCAATGTAAACAACGAACCACCAGTTAACTTAGTGTATAAGCAATGTAAACAATGGACCACCAGTTAGAGTATAAGCAATGTAAACAACGAACTACTAGTTAGTGTATATGAAATATAAACAACGGACCACCAGCTAGTGTATAAGCAATGTAAACAACGAACCACCAGTTAGTGTATATGCAATGTAAACAGCGTACCACCAGCTAGTGTATAAGCAATGTAAACAACGGACCACCAGCTAGTGTATAAGCAATGTAAACAACGGACTTCCAGTTAGTGTTTAAGCCATGTAAACAATGGTCCACCAGTTAGTGTATAAACCATGTAAACAATGGTCGACCAGTTAGTGTATAAGCCATGTAAACAATGGTCCACCAGTTAGTGTATAAGCCATGTAAACAATGGTCCACCAGCTAGTGTATAAGCAGTGTAAACAACGGACCACCAGATAGTGTATAAGCAATGTTAACAACGGACCGCCAGTTAGTGTATAATGTATATGCAATGTAAACAACGGACCACCAGTTAGTGTATATGCAATGTAAACAACGGGCCACCAGTTAGTGTATATGCAATGTAAACAACGGACCACAAGCTAGTATTATAAGCAATGTAAACAACGAACCACCAGTTAACTTAGTGTATAAGCAATGTAAACAACGGACCACCAGTTAAGTGTATAAGCAATGTAAACAACGGACTACCAGTTAGTGTATATGAAATGTAAACAACGGACCGACAGTTAGTGTATATGCAATGTAAACAACGGACCACCAGCTAGTGTATAAGCAATGTAAACAACGGACCACCAGTTAATGTATAAGCAATGTAAACAACGGACCGCCAGTTAGTGTATAATGTATATGCAATGAAAACAACGGACCACCAGTAAGTGTATATGCAATGTAAACAACGGACCACAAGCTAGTGTATAAGCAGTGTAAACAACGAACCACCAGTTAACTTAGTGTATAAGCAATGTAAACAACGGATCACCAGTTAGTGTATAAGCAATGTAAACAACGGACTACCAGTTAGTATATATGAAATGTAAACAACGGACCACCAGCTAGTGTATAAGCAATGTAAACAACGAACCACCAGTTAGTGTATAAGCAATGTAAACAACGGACCACCAGCTAGTGTATAAGCAATGTAAACAACGGACCACCACCTAGTGTATAAGCAATGTAAACAACGGACCACCAGCTAGTGTATAAGCAATGTAAACAACGGACCACCAGTTAGTGTATAAGCAATGTAAAGAACGAACCACCAGTTAGTGTATATGCAATGTAAACAACGGACCACCAGCTAGTGTATAAGCAATGTAAACAACAGACCACCAGCTAATGTATAAGCAACGTAAACAACGGACCACCAGCTAGTGTATAATCAATGTAAACAACGGACCACCAGTTAGTGTATAAGCAATGTAAACAGCGGACCACAAGCTAGTGTATAAGCAATGTAAACAACGGACCACCAGCTAGTGTATAAGCAATGTAAACAACGGACCGCCAGTTAGTGTATAATGTATATGCAATGTAAACAACGGACCACCAGTTAGTGTATATGCAATGTAAACAACGGACCACCAGCTAGTGTATAAACAATGTAAACAACGGAACACCAGTTAGTGTATAAGCAATGTAAACAACGGACCGCCAGTTAGTGTATAATGTATATGCAATGTAAACAACGGACCACCAGTTAGTGTATATGCAATGTAAACAACGGACCACAAGCTAGTGTATAAGCAATGTTAACAACGAACCACCAGTTAACTTAGTGTATAAGCAATGTAAACAACGGACCACCAATTAGTGTATAAGCAATGTAAACAACGGACTACCAGTTAGTGTATAAGCAATGTAAACAACGGACCGCCAGTTAGTGTATAATGTATATGCAATGTAAACAACGGACCGCCAGTTAGTGTATAAGCAATGCAAACAACGGACCGTCAGTTAGTGTATAATGTATATGCAATGTAAACAACGGCCCTCCAGTTAGTGTATATGCAATGTAAACAACGGACCACCAGCTAGTGTATAAACAATGTAAACAACGGACCACCAGTTAGTGTATAAGCAATGTAAACAACGGACCGCCAGTAAGAGTATAATGTATATACAATGTAAACAACGGACCACCAGTTAGTGTATATGCAATGTAAACAACGGACCACAAGCTAGTATATAAGCAATGTAAACAACGAACCACCAGTTAACTTAGTGTATAAGCAATGTAAACAACGGACCACCAGTTAGTGTATAAGCAATGTAAACAACGGACTACCAGTTAGTGTATATGAAAGGTAAACAACGGACCACCAGCTAGTGTATAAGCAATGTAAACAACGAACCACCAGTTAGTGTATAAGCAATGTAAACAACGGACCACCAGCTAGTGTATAACCAATGTAAACAACGGACTACCACCTAGTGTATAAGCAATGTAAACAACGGACCACCAGCTAGTGTATAAGCAATGTAAACAACGGACCACCAGCTAGTGTATAAGCAATGTAAACAACGAACCACCAGTTAGTGTATATGCAATGTAAACAACGGACCACCAGCTAGTGTATAAACAATGTAAACAACGGACCACCAGCTAATGTATAAGCAATGTAAACAACGGACCACCAGCTAGTGTATAAGCAATGTAAACAACGGGCCTACAGTTAGTGTATAAGCAATGTAAACAGCGGACCACCAGCTAGTGTATAAGCAATGTAAACAACGGACCACCAGCTAGTGTATAAGCAATGTAAACAACGGACCGCCAGTTAGTGTATAAGCAATGTAAACAACGGACCACCAGTTAGTGTATATGCAATGTAAACAAGGGACCACAAGCTAGTGTATAAGCAATGTAAACAACGAACCACCAGTTAGTGTATAAGCAATGTAAACAACGGACCACCAGTTAGTGTATATGCAATGTAAACAAGGGACCACCAGCTAGTGTATAAGCAATGTAAACAACGGATCACCAGCTAGTGTATAAGCAATGTAAACAACGGACCGCCAGTTAGTGTATAAGCAATGTAAACAACGGACCACCAGTTAGTGTATAAGCAATGTAAACAACGGACCACCAGCTAGTGTATAAGCAATGTAAACAACGGACCGCCAGTTAGTGTATAAGCAATGTAAACAACGGACCACCAGTTAGTGTATAAGCAATGTAAACAATGGACCACCAGTTAAGAGTTTAAGCAATGTAAACAACGGACTACTAGTTAGTGTATATGAAATATAAACAACGGACCACCAGCTAGTGTATAAGCAATGTAAACAACTCACCACCAGTTAGTGTATAAGCAATGTAAACAACGGACCACCAGTTAGTGTATATGCAATGAAAAACAAGGGACCACAAGCTAGTGTATAAGCAATGTAAACAACGAACCACCAGTTAACTTAGTGTATAAGCAATGTAAATAATGGACCACCAGTTAGAGTATAAGCAATGTAAACCACGGACTACTAGTTAGTGTATATGAAATATAAACAACGGACCACCAGCTAGTGTATAAGCAATGTTAACAACGAACCACCAGTTAGTGTATATGCAATGTAAACAACGGACCATCAGCTAGTGTATAAACAATGTAAACAACGGACCACCAGCAAATGTATAAGCAATGTAAACAACGGACCACCAGCTAGTGTATAAGCAATGTAAACAACGGGCCACAGGTTAGTGTATAAGCAATGTAAACAGCGGACCACCAGCTAGTGTATAAGCAATGTAAACAACGGACCACCAGCTAGTGTATAAGCAATGTAAACAACGGTCCGCGAGTCAGTGTATAATGTATATGCAATGTAAACAACGGATCACCAGTTAGTGTATATGCAATGTAAACAACGGACCACCAGCTAGTGTATAAACAATGTAAACAACGGACCACCAGTTAGTGTATAAGCAATGTAAACAACGGACCGCCAGTTAGTGTATAATGTATATGCAATGTAAACAACGGACCACCAGTTAGTGTATATGCAATGTAAACAACGGACCACAAGCTAGTGTATAAGCAATGTAAACAACGAACCACCAGTTAACTTAGTGTATAAGCAATGTAAACAATGGACCACCAGTTAAGAGTTTAAGCAATGTAAACAACGGACTACTAGTTAGTGTATATGAAATATAAACAACGGACCACCAGCTAGTGTATAAGCAATGTAAACAACGAACCACCAGTTAGTGTATATGCAATGTAAACAGCAGACCACCAGCTAGTGTATAAGCAATGTAAACAAACGGACCACCAGCTAGTGTATAAGCAATGTAAACAACGGACCACCAGCTAGTGTATAAGCAATGTAAACAACGGACTTCCACTTAGTGTATAAGCCATGTAAACAATGGTCCACCAGTTAGTGTATAAGCCATGTAAACAATGGTCCACCAGTTAGTATATAAGCCATGTAAACAATGGTCCACCAGTTAGTGTATAAGCCATGTAAACAATGGTCCACCAGCTAGTGTATAAGCAGTGTAAACAACGGACCACCAGCTAGTGTATAAGCAATGTAAACAACGGATCGCCAGTTAGTGTATAATGTATATGCAATGTAAACAACGGACCACCAGTTAGGGTATAAGCAATGTAAACAATGGACCGTCAATTAGTGTATAATGTATATGCAATGTAAACAACGGACCACCAGTTAGTGTATATGCAATGTAAACAACGGACCACCAGCTAGTGTAAAACAATGTAAACAACGGAACACCAGTTAATGTATAAGCAATGTAAACAACGGACCGCCAGTTAGTGTATAATGTATATGCAATGTAAACAACGGACCACCAGTTAGTGTATATGCAATGTAAACAACGGACCACAAGCTAGTGTATAAGCAGTGTAAACAACGAACCACCAGTTAACTTAGTGTATAAGCAATGTAAACAACGGACCACCAGTTAGTGTATAAGCAAGGTAAACAACGGACTACCAGTTAGTATATATGAAATATAAACAACGGACCACCAGCTAGTGTATAAGCAATGTAAACAACGAACCACCAGTTAGTGTATAAGCAATGTAAACAACGGACCACCAGCTAGTGTATAAGCAATGTAAAAAACGGACCACCACCTAGTGTATAAGCAATGTAAACAACGGACCACCAGTTAGTGTATAAGCAATGTAAACAACGAACCACCAGTTAGTGTATATGCAGTGTAAACAACGGACCACCAGCTAGTGTATAAGCAATGTAAACAACGGACCACCAGCTAATGTATAAGCAACGTAAACAACGGACCACCAGCTAGTGTATAAGCAATGTAAACAACGGACCACCAGTTAGTGTATAAGCAATGTAAACAGCGGACCACCAGCTAGTGTATAAGCAATGTAAACAACGGACTGCCAGTTAGTGTATAATGTATATGCAATTTTAACAACGGACCACCAGTTAGTGTATATGCAATGTAAACAACGGACCACCAGCTAGTGTATAAACAATATAAACAACGGAACACCAGTTAGTGTATAAGCAATGTAAACAACGGACCGCCAGTTAGTGTATAATGTATATGCAATGTAAACAATGGACCACCAGTTAGTGTATATGCAATGTAAACAACGGACCACAAGCTAGTGTATAAGCAATGTTAACAACGAACCACCAGTTAACTTAGTGTATAAGCAATGTAAACAACGGACCACCAGTTAGTGTATAAGCAATGTAAACAACGGACTACCAGTTAGTGTATAAGCAATGTAAACAACGGACCGCCAGTTAGTGTATAATGTATATGCAATGTAAACAACGGACCGCCAGTTAGTGTATAAGCAAGGTAAACAACGGACCGTCAGTTGGTGTATAATGTGTATGCAATGTAAACAACGGACCACCAGTTAGTGTATATGCAATGTAAACAACGGACCACCAGCTAGTGTATAAACAATGTAAACAACGGACCACCAGTTAGTGTATAAGCAATGTAAACAACGGACCGCCAGTTAGAGTATAATGTATATGCAATGTACACAACGGACCACCAGTTAGTGTATATGCAATGTAAACAACGGACCACAAGCTAGTATATAAGCAATGCAAACAACAAACCACCAGTTAACTTAGTGTATAAGCAATGTAAACAACGGACCACCAGTTAGTGTATAAGCAATGTAAACAACGGACTACCAGTTAGTGTATATGAAATGTAAACAACGGACCACCAGCTAGTGTATAAACAATGTAAACAACGAACCACCAGTTAGTGTATAAGCAATGTAAACAACGGACCACCAGCTAGTGTATAAGCAATGTAAACAACGGACCACCACCTAGTGTATAAGCAATGTAAACAACGGACCACCAGCTAGTGTATAAGCAATGTAAACAACGGACCACCAGCTAGTGTATAAGCAATGTAAACAACGAACCACCAGTTAGTGTATATGCAATGTAAACAACGGACCACCAGCTAGTGTATAAACAATGTAAACAACGGACCACCAGCTAATGTATAAGCAATGTAAACAACGGACCACCAGCTAGTGTATAAGCAATGTAAACAACGGGCCACCAGTTAGTGTATAAGCAATGTAAACAGCGGACCACCAGCTAGTGGATAAGCAATATAAAACAACAGACCACCAGCTAGTGTATAAGCCATGTAAACAACGGACCGCCAGTTAGTGTATAATGTATATGCAATGTAAACAACGGACCACCAGTTAGTGTATATGCAATGTAAACAACGGACCACCAGCTAGTGTATAAACAATGTAAACAACGGACCACCAGTTAGTGTATAAGCAATGTAAACAACGGACCGCCAGTTAGTGTATAATGTATATGCAATGTAAACAACGGACCACCAGTTAGTGTATATGCAATGTAAACAACGGACCACAAGCTAGTGTATAAGCAATGTAAACAATGGACCACCAGTTAGAGTATAAGCAATGTAAACAACGGACTACTAATTAGTGTATATGAAATATAAACAACGGACCACCAGCTAGTGTATAAGCAATGTAAACAACGAACCACCAGTTAGTGTATAAGCAATGTAAACAATGGACCACCAGTTAGAGTATAAGCAATGTAAACAACGGACTACTAATTAGTGTATATGAAATATAAACAACGGACCACCAGCTAGTGTATAAGCAATGTAAACAACGAACCACCAGTTAGTGTATAAGCAATGTAAACAGCGGACCACCAGCTAGTGTATAAGCAATGTAAACCACGGACTACTAGTTAGTGTATATGAAATATAAACAACGGACCACCAACTAGTGTATAAGCAATGTAAACAACGAACCACCAGTAAGTGTATAAGCAATGTAAACAGCGGACCACCAGCTAGTGTATAAGCAATGTAAACAACGGACCACCAGAAGCAATGTAAACAACGGACCACCAGCTAGTGTATAAGCAATGTAAACATTGCGTCTGAACCATTTCGCAATATTTCATCATCTGATGACGTCACTTCCACCCATGTGCAGTTGTGAGGTCGAACCGCTGCTGATACTACTATGAGTTTCTGTTAATAGAATAATAATATAATATATAAGTACTGGCGTCATGTTAATTGATTGTTTTTCAATATTTTATTAAACTTCACTGCAAATTTAAAGAAAAATCAGAAATAAGCAAAAACATGTAAACACGTATTATTCTTTTGCACCAAAATCCGCCACTTACCTCTAATGAGAACGTTACTAAGCCATTGCAGAAGCGTTGTCATGGCAGACACCACAGCGTTGTCATGGCAGACAACACAACAAGCATAAAATGGTGGACGGCATGGTTATATCCTTAAGACGGTGAGTGGGGCTCTAGGGCGCACCAAATCTCACTTTCTCGGACAGAAACATATATATTGAAAACCGCTACTAAGTTGTTTCTAAGTTGTTTGCCTGACGTAGATACTACTTTTACCACTGCGTGACTGCATGGGAAAATGAGGTAAATCTGAATTGTATAGCTGTACAACTGTTGCAGATAACTGATAAATACATTTACCTGTGGATTAATTTACCTGTTCAAAGTTTTCTACCTCATCAAATAAAATCTTATTCTAGCTTTTTGCAGATATTGCAATATGTGAATTGTAAATATCTATTGTTGTGTATTGATTTCGATTTAAATAAACATAAACATGATTACAGGTCAGTATTTTGCCAAGTTATGAGCTGGGTTATGTTTCAGGTTACAGTTTTATGAAAATGGGCATAACTCTTCCGAAACGAAAGAGTAATTGGACATGTCAACAGTACTGAATAATTGATAAGGGAGAACTTATACAGTTTTATGACCACAGGTCAATATCTTTCCAAGCTGTGAGCCAGGTAAAGTTTTATGAAAAGGTGCATAACCTGCCAAAATGAAATTGGTCATGGATAACAACATTCCTTGTGGGTAAGATGAATATGTGTGTGAACTTTCATGAACATAGGTCAAATATTTTTTAAGTTATGGTCATTTATGAGCTTGTGTAGGTTGCAGGTTAAAGTTTTATGAAAGGGGCATAACTTGACCGAAATGAAAATCAGAGTTGTTGAACATATGTAACGACATCCTTTGAGGTAATATGAAGATATGTGGGAAGTTTTATGAACATAGGTCAAATACTTTTCAAGTTAGATTGCAAGTTAAAGTGTGATGGTCTGCGGATCACGGACGGACGACGACTACGACAGACAACGGACAAAGTGATCCCTAAGTGTCTGCCATGCTACGCAGGTGACAGAAAAGCAAAAGCATAGAAAGCCTCAAAGTAAGAAATCAATGACTTATCAGAAGCTGGGTAAACTTGGCGTTAGTAATGCTTATTGCACAAGAACTGTCACCAGATGAAAAACAATCGTCGACACAAACAATAAGCGTCTTTATAAACATACCTAGGCAATAATTCTCAACATCCAGACTGATGACAATGTTGCGTTTTTCTGTTATCCTCCTAAATAGAACACCTAACAAAACACGTGTTTATGTTGTCATTTGCATGACTCTGGAGTCAGGATGCATTTCACAAGAAAAGTGGTCCAGTGGAATCAGTTGTACTAATATTTCATAAGTATTTAGAATGGAACATGTTAATTCTTTGGGTATGAGTCGAGAAGGGTTTGTCAACCCTAATAGTCTCTATAAATCAAAGGGGCATAACACAGTATAACTCATAGTAATGTAAACAGGGAGTTATTTCTCATGTTGGGCTAATTATTGCACTAAAATTGTTTAGGCAAACCATTAATATTTTCTTTAGCCAAATGAAGTTTTGTTTAGAAAAATTTGGCTAAAATATTTTAGCAACATGTATATGTTTTTAGAAGAAATAAAATCTATCGAAGCTCAAAACTTTTGACGTAACGCAGTTTATATTGGCAAGTTGTGGTATGCATTTTATAGCAGTTCAGTATTAAAATGATAGCAGTACTTAAGATTACACAGTGAACCACCACTATAGGATTTTGATGCAAACATGGTTACACGAAAAGATAATTTTAGCCATTTTCGCCACTTCGCCAATGCCAAACGTTCACTGTAGGGCCAAAATTACTTTAGCCAAATCGGCTAAAACGCTTAACAAAAGTTTAGTCATTTTAAAGTTTGTTTAGCCTATGGCAACTGGCGAAGGCTAATTAATATCCCAGCCCGTTAATTGAGCAAAATACGGGACCCAAACTCATTATGACATAATACATTGTGGTCCGAGTATACACTGTAGTTTTATAACTAGAAGTACATGTTTGGTGATCGATGTACATTTTTATTGAATTGCGTGTACAAATGATAGCCATATTAAAATATAAAATATTAAATCAAGGGGTATCATTTTGTAATTCATAATTGTATGGTTACTAAGCAGTTATGTACAATACAAATACCACTGCTACTACTACTATTACAACAACTACTACTACTACTACTACTACTACTGCTGCTGCTGCTGCTGCTGCTACTGCTACTACCCACCCCCTGCCTCCCTCTACTACTACTACTACTGCTGCTTCTGCTGCTACTGCTACTACCACCACCCATACCCCCCCCCCCCCCCACCCCCCACATTAGTACAGATAATAGAAGAGGTATCGTATTTTTCTTCTTTTTTTATATATAATATTTGGTATGACTGATTATCGAAAAGGGCCCTTTTCGCGAAAAGGGCATTCAAGCTACGGAAAGGGCCCGTTTTATGGAAAGTGCATCAATATTGTTTGGTTTTGGTGATTTAAATGTAAAGTATGTGTAATATTACTAAAAATATACTAAAATAAGATGAAATAAAGTCTTAATTCCTCAAAATCCATCATAAAGTATGACAAACTGTAGATTATAAATACGTCTGCATAGCGAAAATAACTTACCAGCTACGAAAGGGGCCTCATGTTATAGAATATGCTTCAGTTATTACGTGGTCCAAGTCTTAACATTCATACCCCCATCCAACCCCTTTTCCAAGAATCGAAAACGGGGTTGGCTGGGGTATGAAACAAAGGCTTAATTTTGGCTTTAAACGTTTGCATATTGTAAAATTAAAACATTCAATATGTAATTTTAAACAAGTTATCGCATATGTATGAAGCAAAGAAAAACGTAATGATTATTTTGTTGTATATGCAATGTTAAAATATGTCACGTATATTATAATTGTCATATATTTGTAATGATGAAAAACTGTAATAGTTTAAGTCAATAAAAGTATCTTTTAGACAATGTGTATGTCCTTTTCGTATCAGGGTATAGTCCTTTTTTTAATAATAAAATGACGCGTGATTTTCGACTTTATACGAAAAGGGTCTGTAATTTCATTAAAGATAATCTGAATGATGACCATTCTTCTACGAAAATTACTATAACGAAAAGGGTCTGTAATTTCTTTCTTTCTTTTTTTAATATTGGCCTTAATTGATACCCACCGTCATTCGAAAAGGACTGTTAACTTAAATACGAAAATGATATTCACATGTACCATAGACATTAATTTGTTATTTGGTCTGTGCATCTACGAAAAGGAAGCCGATCTACGACTTATGCAGTATTAATGCAGTAGTAACTATAAATCTCCGAGTTTTTATTATTTCTTCGTTATTCTACCGTAGATAAATATGTTATTGGTGCAATATAATCAACATATAAATCCAGATTGCCATGTGTCTCTTTAAATGAACAAAAATGTTTCAAAATAAGATTTTATTTAAATTTGTGTTTCAGTGTTATTTGTGTTTAAATGTTGCTTTGTGAATAGTATATGAATCGCCCAATGTATTCACTAATTACTTTGCTTCGCACATTTGCGAAGCCGTGTGTCGATAGGATTAATGACACGCGTCGCATCTACAGGTATTCCTTTGCTTTATCAGATTAATTTGATAGCTTCATGGTTGTAAAACAAGGTGAAACTTTATCACCTTTATTATTTATTATATTTATTAATGACATGTCATCTTATATAAACGATAGTGATGCAGATATGATTACCCTCAATGAAATGCAGATATTTTTTTTGTTATTTGCAGATGATACTGTACTTTTTGCATATTCAGTCAACGGGCTACACATTTTGTTAAATAAACTACATGAGTATTGTAAAGCATGGAATATAACTGTAAATGCTAATAAAACTGTAGCTATGGTATGTAAATCAGGCGCAAGAATGGATGATTGATTTATTCTATGACAATAGAAAACTAGACAATTCACTTATTTAGGTGTTACTATGTCATCAAATGTAAAATGTTATCAATCTCAAAAAGCCCTGGTAGACCAAGCACTTAGAGCTACTTATTCTTTGAATTCTTTATTTGATACTGTTCCTTTAAAAATAAGTGAAAAGATGAAATTATTTGATTGTATGATCTTGCCAATTTTAAAGTATGTAGCTGAAATATGGGGATTTCATAAAGCTCCTGATATTGAAAGAATATATTTAACATTTCTTAAACACATTTTAAACGTCAGAACGCGAACTCCAAATGCTTCAGTCTATGGAGAATTGGGTAAGGTTCCTCTAGATATTGTACGTAAGGAAAGAATTATTAAATTTTGGTTTTAAATTATTAAGTCACAAGGCTCTTTAATCAACGAAGTTTATAAAGACCAAGTAAATAATAATGTTTCTGGGTCCTGGGGTCCTGGACCTCAGAAGTACAGCGTTTGTTAAACGATCTAGGTTTTAACTATTTATGGAATAATGCTAATATAACTAATCTCCAATTATCGAAAGTTATAGAGCGACTAAATGACCAGTATTATCAACAATGGTATTCGACATTAGCTATATCACCAAAACTAAAAACCTACAAGAAAATTAAAAATAATATTGGAGTTGAAAAGTACTTGAACTGTGTTGCAAACGAAAGGCATCGTATTTCTTTGACAATACTAAGGTGTTCTGCCCATAAATTAGCTATAGAAGAAGGTAGATTTAAAAATGTAGAGAGGTCTGAACGTAAATGTGTATTCTGTCAAATGAATGTAATCGAAGATGAATATCATTTTGTTTTAGTTTGTCCATGTTTTCGCGATATTAGAATTGAGTGTCTTCCTAAATACTATTGTCACTGGCCAAATTTGCAAAAAAATAAATTGTTACTTACTTCTAGCCAGTCTGGTGTATTAAGTAAATTGGCAAAATATGTATATTTAGCGAATTTGAGACGTGAGCGTATAATAGATAATTAACGTGAATTATCGAGATTAACGTAATATGTATTATGATTGTAAACCATTATTCAAGTGTCTGTCTGAAACACATAGTTTTTGCCTACTGGCCTTAGACTTATTTTCTGAAGAATTGCTATTGTGTAAAACCGCTAGTGCGGGGACTGATAGCACGAGTTGTAAACATAATTAGCTTGACCGAAATGTATCCACTGTACAAACAAATTATATGTATAGTTTTTTTACTTTCTCTCTTTCTTTTTCTGATGATTTTCCCCCTCTGTATTAGTTATGCTATATACTATTCGAAATTGTTTGTTTAAAATAGTAGGTGTAAGTGCTCTTTTGATGTAGATTAGTTTAGGTAGACACTATTTAATACATTTATTGTTTTCTGTTATGTGGAGAGGTTTACGAATTAAACTATACTTTACGGATGAAAATAAATGAATGTAATGCCTTATACTTTCTAATAGTTTATAACGTGGGCCTGCTAAATTGTTTGTCATTTATAACGAAAGTGTTTAATTTGTATGTTAATACGAGAATAACGTACAGAAGCCCTGCGTAGATACATGCACGTGTTTATTCTTATTTACAAAAAAATATATAACGTTGCATCAAAAAAAAAAAGTTGATAAATTGTTTGAAATAATGTAATAATGATTGATGCAGATTAGTTTAGGTAGACACTATTTAATAAATTTAATGTTTTCTGTTATGTGGTGGAGACACTCGTCGCATCTACCGGTATACCTATTTGCTTCGCACAGAAGCGAGGTGTTAAAGGGAATGTAGCGACACAGCCAAACAACTCTATTATTGAGAGTTCTGAAAAACTTAGAAAAAGGTGAAATAATTATCAAAATCGGATGATAGACAAAAAAGATATGACCATTTAAAGGTTGTTCTAAAAAGAATATGGAAGCCGCCATTTTTAGAACTATGACGTCATAGTTCCATATTACTATATATGGAATATTGATAAATATCATTTAAAACGAAGAAAATCACTGCAAATGAATGATTTTTTTTACTGGTGATATAAATCATTAGTGCCATTAAGTATTACATATTTTTCATACAGTTGATGTCATTTTCCCCCTATAAATCAGTAATTTTTCATATTTATAAAATTCCATATATGGTCATTTAGAACCGTGATGTCATAGCTCCAAAAATGGCCGCTTCCATATCCGTTTCAACAGAAACTTCAAATGATCATATCTTCTTTGTTTATCATCCGATTTGATAATTTTTTCACCCTTATTCAAGTATTTCAAAACTCTCAATAATAAAGATGGTTTGGCTGTGTCGCTACATACCCTTTAATAGGATTAACGAAACGCGTCGTATTCCTTTGCTTTGCACAGAAGTTAATAGGATTAACGACACGTATTGATTGTGATTTTACTCAGAAGAAACTAAGATGATAAATTGTTAGAAATAATGTAAAAATAATTGATGCACATGTAGATTAGTTTAGGTAGACAATATTTAATACATTTTAAATAACAGAGTTTACATTGCTTTTTTAATTGAAATTTCACAAACGTTAATGGCATTTAATTCAAGCATGGAGATCATCAGTATAACGTTTTCTTCCGCAGACCTGTAAGACGTGGGCGCACTTCAGATGTCAGACTTGAATGAAACACTAAATGTACTTAAAGGTCCTCACACAACACTATACGAGGACCGAAGCATTGTGGTGTAGTGGTTATAGCGTCTGCCTTGCATTCGGGAGGTCGTGGGTTCGAGTCCCCTGACCGCGTCATATCAAAGACTTTAAAAATGGAGTAGTCACTTGTAACCAGTGCTACGACTGATTGACGAGTGTCAGAATAATATGACTGGGGGTGGGGGTATCATGTCTACTACGGCGTGGTATTCCAGTGTGGCAGCACTATAAAGAAACCATTGAGTTCGCTGCTTCAAGTAGACATATCATCACATCACACAACAACAGACAGATACAAGTCCAGACATTATCGTCGGGTAGGACGCCTGTCATAGGTGGAGGGACTATAATCCTTAGAAATACACATATACACACTATACGAGGTTCCATCCGGCCAGAAAGACGGCATGCACAATCTCCTGGACAACAGACACAATGGAAAACGGTATGAATTCTGGGACGACTGCAGCACCTGGTTAACTAGAAAGAAGCGGCAAATTAACCAACAAGATCGTTTATTCGTAAAAAGACAAGGACTGCATACTGCTTGTTAAAACAACAACACAACAAACGCGAATTCTTGCCACATGAACCTCAGCCAGTAATAGCACTGCATCGGTTTTACCAGAATCTCAAAGCATCTTCTGCGGGATCAGAACAGTTCCGGAGACGCGTGACCTGGATTGAAAAAGCAGCAAAATTTATGCCGGAAGTACCGACTCACATTTTTTTCAGGAGGATATTTTCATGGGTTAGTAAAAGGCACTTCTAATAATCCGAAACACAACAGAACAAAACCAGCTGTATTTAATAAACTTAAACTACAATTAAAACATAGACCTAACTGTCAAAGAGGTTGAGCGAGAAATGAACCAGGCTATATGTATACGTCCGATGATTTTGAGAAACAACGCAATGAAAAACAATTAAGGAATATCAAACACGAACTCACAAAATCCCAACAAAACCAAAAAACATCCAGTAATAATTCGCCGAATATAATATCTGCTGTTTACTTATTTATTCATGTCCTTTCCGCGTTCGTTAACGGCTATATACGGCCCTTTTCGTGATGCATATGCCCTTTTCGTAGAACATGTATGTGACCTGCTTCTAGTGCATTATATGGAATTTCATATTAGCTTTATGTTAAAAAAATAATCATAACAAACTTATTCTCGTGAGAATTCTTGACAAAAAGGTGGGAAATGTTGTCTACAACATCTATTTTTTTAAATTTTGTTTACATGGTTAGATAGATCACTACATATACAGTATATAGTGGGTATACAGCAATTAAAATAGTCCTGCTTCACGCATGTACCTCATTGCCCAGTTTCATATCCCCAAACCGGGCCTCTCCGACAGTGACAAAAAGCTCGTGGTAAAACTTATGGTGTACACCGACTTTCCCAAACATCCGGGATACCTCTACACAATAGGTTAAGAGTTCAACACGGGCAACTTTTAGCCTTTTGGATGCTGAATTATGATTTCTCATAAACAATGTTTTCTGATGTTTCACGTGAACTATTTTATTCAGAGGATTAAACATTGATGATTGAGATTAATTCAGTCATTGCCCGTAAGTAATCCGCCTAGCAGTGGTTCAGTGTTGTTTCAAATCACAAACAGCAGCTGGTGTGGGTGGGGTTACAAATTTGAAATTAATTGGGTCCAAATTATTTCCGTCGCAGCGACCAACAAGTACCCCGATAACTGGGTGAAAGAGCATATAAAAGTTTCTGCATGGATATTATAAAATTACACCAGACAATTTGTTCACCTTATCTGAAAAAGACATTAATTTAGGAAGATGCATACATATTCTTAAGCAGAAAATATACCCAGCTGTAGCGGTTACCAGTAATTTAAGATTACGTCTCTGCCGGTAAAGACATCAGGAAAATATTTCATCAGCAGTCGGATACTGCCATTATGGAATAAAACGGCCTGATGATCTGGTTACTGCACCAAATATTGTTTCAACAAGGAAATTGAGAGCCGACTTCCATTGAGTCTGCTAAATTACCGAGTAAGTATACCAAGTAGTGCATAAAATACACATCTACGAATGGCGAGACAACAACAATATTCTGCTGAACTTCTCTTCAGTATTTTGCCTCCATTGGACCAATAATAGACACCATAACTAATTAATAGCGGTTGGGAACTACGCTTGTTGTTCAGCCATACCCGTTCTGATTCGCCGAATCCGCTTGCAGTGTCGCTGACGCAGACTTTCCGAACAGCGACCTGATGTCTGTTTGTTTACCCGCCATGTTTACGGTGTCGATATAAAAAAAAACACTGATTGCAGGGTTCTGGAAATATTTTGAAAATGATTTTCAAAAGTCACTTGCCCTGCCAATAATGTCACTTGCCCCACATTTAAGAACACTTAATTGCCCCAAAAATTGGCGGTGTACCATAATTCGTGTTAAACGGGACGGACCGCCGCATAATTTGGACCATTATACTTAGAAAAGGAAGGGAGATTGTATTTTATGAATTAGTAATTGTATTTATTCATATAAAAAAATCAAATGGTTGCATTTTTTTCTTTTGTGTCTATTACATCTTTGTGTTACTTAAATCATTAAATGATGAGACCGTATACAAACTCATTTTATTCCACCCTCCCACCCCACCCGAATCCCCCCACACACAACCCATCATTTTTGATGACCATCCAAAAAAAAAGATTGGCAGCTGGTGTATGGAACTTTTAATGTCACAGTGTGTACAATTAACCAGTTGACAGAAAAAAAAAGAAGCTATTGTATTCATTTAAATGTGCGACAAGCAAAGAAACAAGACAAAAACGTTATTAAAAATATTCACTTGGCCCCCAATTTCTGCAATCATGGTAACGTTCCTACGGCTTTGTATTTTAACTAAAGGGAATTAGATGAAAGCAAGAGGCGTGAATAGGGGTTCCCTTATTAGGGTTCCCTAGGAATTGTTTAAGAAAGCGAAAGTTCAGAACTTGAGAAGAAGGTTTCGTGATTTTTCTGAAATCGCGAAAACCCATGACATGCGCATATCGCTAAGTTATGCAACTTATTTGTGTAGTATGCACTTCCATATACGTTTAATTACAGACTATATCAATGAAATTCACCAAATACCTCATAAAAGCGCATTGATAAACGAGTGCTTCGAGTAAAAGAAATGTATTTTCATTACGAAAAAATCTTCGGCAAAATTATCTAAACAAAAACATAACGTCACGTGGGTCTGTCAATCATTATTTTGACACATTAAATTTGCGAATTAAGAAAGAGTTTTCTGATTTGATTGGTGGAAGGTCCAAATGACGATCAGAGATTATTTGGAAACAATTTCTGAAAGTAGCTAAGTTTATGGTTGGAAGGTCACGGACATAATTGCCACGATTTCATTGGCCAATGGACACACGTCTGACGGTCGTGTCAGGATAAGTTGTTTTCAAACGGTGTGAAATGCGCGTGGGGGTTCATTAGTTGTTTATTGAAATAATGCCACAAATTAAGCTGCCTGGGGCGAGATTGTTGATTGTACCGAAAGTTGTTTGATCTTATTAACAATCGCTAGTGGCGAAAAACAGCGGCCAGTTTTATTCAGTTATCAGAATGAAAATTCTGATATGGCTAGTTTGCCACTTGATTTGTTCTGAAATGGAAATGTCCGTCGGGCAAGTGACGGGCAACCAGATTTGCGAAGGTCACTTGCCCGCACCCAAAATCCACTTGCCCGGGGCGTCGGGGCAACCGTATTTCCGGAACCCTGGACTGGTTAGCGATATATTGCATCACACTCCAATTGATTTTAGCCTGAATTGAATCACAGGGATTACTCTAGGCCGCGATTCCGCGATAGTATTGCATTAAATTCTCAAAAATCGCATGAAAAAAGACAAATGGAACAAATTGTTGCACCGATTACGGGGAAATCCATTTTCATAATTTCGGTTTGTAATGAAAACATATTTATTTACATTTCATTTCAAATATCAAGTAAATTTGCTCAGATCCATTTATTCGCGATTAAAATATATAAAATGAGAAAATATCAAATTATTCGAAAATCACATGAAACATTTCAAAACGAGATTATGTAGGTAAACTTCCGGTTCGCTTTTGCTTTGCGAAAGCAGGTGTGTCAAAGAAAATCGATTGATTATGAATAAACATGGCCATTTTTATAATAATTCATCAACTTCTAGTCATATCTGTACATTATCCCCCAATCTATAATGATTTGACGCGATTAACTATTTACTGGAGTGGGGCAAGGAATTATAAAACTATGTTAGCATAAAAAGTTGACGTAAATTCGGACACGCTTTATTTCAGATGCTTTAACAACTTCTACTTTCACTATTGGGAATGAGCCAGAATGCAGGAAATCACATCTAAATTTAAAAATGTTCTGGGGGTCATGCCCCCAAACCCGCCTAGCAGCCTCCAGCGATACATGCGGTCGATGAACAACCACTGGTCGTTCGGCTTCGCATCCGAAATGGTTCATGAAAATGGTGAATGTCTCATTAAAATCAAGCAAATGGGACATTTTGTCTCATTGAAATTCACTCCTAGTGTGATCCCTGGAATCACAGTCTATATGACGCGTGGGTTACCTGGTAACAAACAAACACCTGTTAATCTGGGTCCTGCAAACGACAATACGGAACAAAATTACGCATCGGAAATTATCCAGAATTGAAATCTTGCAAATATTGCAGCATCGTGTTTGAACGATAGTTTAACTTAATTTTTATAGTGCAAAAGTCACTTGCCCTGTCGGACGACCAGACGCCAAATGTTACTCGTCCGCATGCATGTTGCACTCGCCAATGCGAGCGGGCGAGTGGAATTTTACTCCCCTGGCATCTTACCATCGACCTAGACATTTTTCTATGGTAAGCGTGAGATCTTGATCAGCATGAGAATTGATAAGTCAATGGTAAGATGCGATGGTCGAGGGTAAGATGCGATGGTCGATGGTCAATCGCATACTCGCAAAATGCGAGCGGACTTTGGAAAATGCGAGCTGAAATTTTAGGTACACGAAAAAAAATGCGATTACATATTTTCGTATATTCATTTTAAAAATGATAGTAAAATGCATAAACACATGCAGCAAGACGGAACTCCATAATCCTACAGGTAAATAACGCTTTCATTTTCTTTCTGTCTGTTCGTCTCTCGGCTATTTATATCTTCGGGAAAGCCTGCGCTGTGCGGCTGCGCAGTAGCATGTAGCCTCGGTCCCGGCTTCTTTCTGTCTGTTCAACTCTCTGCTATTTATATCTTCGGGAAAGCCTGTGCGGCTGCGCAGTAGCATGTAGCCTCGGTCCCGGCTTCATACATACAAATTGCATACCAGTCAGTGCAAACGAGAACTAGATTATTGTCGTCTGTCGGAAGCTGAGCAGATACAGTAATAGTTCAAGAGGAATTGTAGTCAATTCATTATAATTTCCATTCTATAATATAGTTACTTACCAAATTAACATAATATAACCATAATTTGTATTAATTGTAACTGAACAAAACTGCCAGTGAAAGATTGGTTTTGCAGGGTAAGATGTGATGGTAACATGGCCCTAACAGGACACCGTAGTTTTACCACTTTGAAATAATTGCAAGTGTTTGGGTCAATGGGAAAAGAGCCAGTTGTTGCTAGGCCTTTTGGGAAACAATAAAACATACACAATTTCATATTGTTATCTATTGTAGTTTTTAAAATACCACATTTTTCCATTCATCAAAGCTCATCGCCAACTTAAATGTAACTTCGCCAACAAAAATAGATAAATGCCTACCTACCTACCCTGTTTTTTTCAGCAATGTCACAGTAAACACAGGTATAATGGAATACATCTTGAAAGAGAATCATCAGTGTATACTTGGTAATGTGTTTGCAAAGTATACATTAATGCTTTTGATTCATGTGAAAAAATCCCAATGACACTCATTTTCCCAATTGAACGGGTACCGGTACCATTCCCAAAAGGGTGAAAAAACCGCTGGCAGTGAACAAACTTAAATTAGCAAAGCAAACATATTTTTCCTCTGTAATTTCTGTACATTTTCATTGAAAGCTTGAAAAAAATTTAAGCTTCGCACAATCAGCATAGCAGCTGAATGATATTGATCGAGAAGGTGTGCATCATTACAGGCATTTTTATTTGCTATTTACTTTATTTAGAACAAGCGCATACATGTCATTTTAACTGAAGTATCCAAAACTTAAAAAAGTACCTAAATGAATATTTTACGGGAGCGCATCCCCAGGGCACAGTAGATTTAAAAATAAAAGTCCTCTGGCAAAAATGTGCGTCAGAGACCAAGAAAACCTGCGTCGGGGAAAACTCTGCCTTACCAGCCGTTTTTACGATTTTAATATTTCATCTGGCTGTATACAAAAAGCCAAACAAAAATTATTTAAGAATGCTTTTAGGGTCAAGAGAAGGCTTGGATTACATGTATATCTGACTCAGTCAACAATGTTATCCATATGTTAATACAGGATTGAAGATGAACATAGCAGTATACCTTCAGGAGCGACAATATGGAGGCCGAGGCAAGAAGTCCAAAAACAAGCATACGGAGGACTTTGTCGAAGAGAAAGTTGCAGAATCCTTCGTCAACAAGGTAAATAAGTACAGTCTTTACTCAGAATATCTTGAGACACTACAAATAATGCGTTTCATGTACATGTACATTAACCTAAGTCTTTGGGCATTATATTGTCAACATCGCTGGTTATTTTGTCGGAAAAATTGGTTTAATTGAAATACTATGTGTACCTGTTTATTTTCTTCATGAAATAAATACTGTAGTGTAATAATGATCAGTTTTGATCTGTCCGACAAAAAGCAACCATGGAAAGTCTCCTGGAAAAAATAAGAAAAACACTTCTTACATGTAAAGATTTGATCATTATTCATACCGATGCTTAATGTTGTCACAACACTGCAGTGCACGCATGTTCACTAGCAAATCATATCCACGCTACGACTAGTGAAGTGTAACTGTTTAGTATTTTATTTTGAGCATTGAATATTTTTTCAATTGAAGAATAGCATGGGCAAGAGAAGGAAAGAAAATCCTGTGTCTAAACAATCGGATCATTATAGAAAAAAATATTCTGAAATCACGCAGATCTGTCTGGAAATATTACCACAATGTTTACCACAATCTTCCTCTGATTTTGGTAGTTACTATCTTCCATATCATCAGTCCTTTAATATTTGGTAAATACATCTGCTGATTTCCAGATAGATTTGCAGCGATATAAAGAACATACTAAAAAAAGATCACGACAATGCAGGTTTGCGATTTGGCAATGAGAGCATGCTGCATAACAAACTTTATTTTTCACTTTTGTCGCAAGCTTGCATATATGCGAGCTGGAGCTTGATAATCTACAGAAAGACCGCATTACGAGTTCCTTTCGCTCTTGAAAATAGTCCTAATAGTCTAATGCGTATGTATACAAGGTGGAGCCTTCTGGTATCGTAAGATTTTGTCTACATTAAGACCGCATTACAAGTTTCTTTCCAAATTCGTTGCTAAAAATAGTTATATTAGTAAGTCTAATGTGTATGTATACAAGCTGGAGCCTTTTAGTATTCTACGATTTTCTCTTTGGAAAGACTGCATTACGAGTTCCTTTCGCTATTAAAAATTATTAATAGTTCTATAAATAGTCTTACATGTAGTTTTGCTCATATGAATTTGCTACATGTACTACAAGGCAGTCAGCTCTAAGGTATAAATTGGTAAAGTGTTTTACTCATATATTCATAGAGGATCTTACATGAGTAGATCTACTCATTTATTATTGAATTTATTAAATGAGTTGGCAAAATGGTATAATATGAGGCTCTTGTCGAGCATTATATCATTTTTGCTAACAAGTTTAATAAATTCAATAATGAATGAGAACTAATTTTAGATTCTATTTATCACATAACTCACATATCGACTTTTATTGCATTTTGCCTGTCGCTTTAACATGCGAAACCGACATAAACTGTGGGAATTTGATCATAGTCATTATCAAATGTTTTGAAAACGCATACTACGCTTATTTGCATACTTATACAACTAGTGGTATATCAAAATATAGAATGGTGTTATTCCACTCCCACACAGTAAGTTATGTGAATAAAGTTAATTATTGGTATATATGGAACCACCTCAAGACCTCTAGTTCTTTTATTTGGTTTATTTCAGGCCTGCTCGGTTTCTGGAAGGTGTCGGTCAACGTTTATCATGGAGTTCAGTCCAGATGGGTGAGTAGTTGGTGGTAGCTCTGTCTATTGTGAGATTTCTGTACCTGATTGTGTAAAATGCCATTGTATTCTGCAGTGTAGGTACAGTGTCTGAAACGGCCGGTCGCCCACTCGCCAATGGCGATTAATACCTTGTCTGGGCGACCAAAAGTTGTTCAAAGTAAAGTTGTCACTGGCCCAACAAAAAACGTCTGGGCGACTGCCCAAAATCAGTAAAAAAAATTCATTTTAATCAATTATATTCGGAGAACTGTCAACTACCGTCGTCACTTGGTAAAAGGTAGACAACTCTTTATTTCTCTTGCAACTTGTTAGTTACGAACGCAGCGATTGGTTCAAATAAACTATTGAACCAATGAAAGTGCATGTAACATATGATAACTGTGTAAAGTCAAAGAAAATGCAAGACGCATGGTCATTTCTTAAACGCACTAACGCTGCGGACTTTAAAAAGCAGTCAAAGTATGCGAAGTAAGTATTTTTTCTGTTAATCATAAATGTTGACATACGATGCTAGTCGGTAATTTCGATTGTGCGTCAAGTCTGCTTAAAATCAGCGGCGGATTCAGCAATTTGAAAGAGGGGGGGGGGGGAGGGGGTCCAAGTCTATTAGTATTATCGGAGTCCAATTTTCTGCGTTTATTAAAGTACTTTAAAGAAAATATACTCATAGTTCCAAAAAGGGGGAAAAGGTTCCGATCCCTGTATCCGCCAATTTGAAGGAATCAGAACTTTATGACAGGATGCAAATACCAGCACAGCAGTGAGATGATAACATTTTGCTGTAGTTTTTTGAATATGTTTCTGGATTACAAAATTGCTTAAGGTTTGTATTATTCTACTTTATACTTTTTCTATGTAGGCTAGAGATGTGTATGGTTCATGTCTTTATAAATGAATCTGTCCCACACATGATCTGATTATTCTGATGATGAGGAATACAGCAGTGAGGCGGGGGTGTGGCGGGCTATGTGCCGGGAAGGACTTATTGAAGAATAATGGACCAAAAAATAAAATGTTCTACCTGTTTATTCTCATTTTTCTTTACTTTGTTGACATAAAAAGTTAAAAAATATTTGGGCCTCCAATGTTCATTTTGGGCCAGTGACTCAAAATTTTTACTTGCCCAAAAAAATTTTTTCGAGCCAGGCTGGCCCTCATTTCAGGCACTGTAGGTAGCTTACTATCATTGGGTAACCCCTATTGGCCGAGACATTATATGTATGGTCACCTGTGGAATCAATTTGATAGCCTGTCAAGGAATCAATGCGAACTATATATATATATATATAATTGCCCGGTTGCTATGCAATATTTTTTATCAGTTTGGGGTATACAATATATCTGACATGAACTGCTTTAAAGTATAACCCTAATAAAAGAAATAATAATAATAAATATTTGGTGGGTGCGGGGTGCTGCTATTAGGGGAAATGAGTATATAATGCCAGACTTTTTTAATTTTTAGGTTTACCGACCCGCCGACCCAAATAATTGCCGAAATCAAAAAAAAAAAATTACAAAATTTAAAAAAAAAAGAAAGAAATCTTGCAACAAATAATCAAAATAAACCATAATAGATTGCCTTTTAATTGACTTGTTACCTTGAAACTAAGATTAAAGTCATTTAATACTATTATGCAATCTTTTTTCTTTTAGACGCCTTTGTGGGTATGTTTTCATGATTTTTTTTTTTATTATTCCCTCCTCCTACCCTTCATTTTTCCAGAAAAAATCGGTAAACCTAATAATAAAAAAAAAACTGGCCTAAATGTAGTCTACTAGAATAAGCTACAGTAGTTTTGCATTGACACCTCAAGTTGTGTAAAGAGATTCCTAGATATCCTTGTAATCTCACTGGAAGCCACTCTACATGTATATTACGTTTTAATTAATAGCTGTTTAACAACAGTAGCGGTCTATTTGGCTTAATGAGTAAAAGCTAAAGCAGTTCTATCTTTCCGAGTTTCAAAAAATAAGGCCAAACTAAAAATAATATTGTTTCCTGTAAGCCAAACGACATATTTTGCGTGGTAAGGGATTAAAATAATGGAGCAATCATGAACTATTCTGGTTGAAGCGTGTGTTTGATAATAAGGCACGGTTCCTGATTCATATTTTATCCTTCTCCTCTCTCTGGAGTGACTCCAAATAACTCGAACTATAAGATGTTAAACTAATTTGATTGATTTAAAATAGTATAAATAGGATATGAAGGTAGGTAGGAATAAAAAATTACGTTTTTAGCTCTACTGATCAGAGATCAGCAGAGCTTATGCCGTGGTGCGGCGTCCGTCGTCCGTCTGTCCGTCCGTCCGTTAACTTTTATTTGTAGCGACTACTCCTCTGAAACTACTGGATGGATATTCATTAAACTTTACAGAAATGTTGCCCATGAAGTCTAGTTGATCCTAGCAAAAATTCATGTTGATGTGAAATCCAAGATGGCCCCCAAAGCTAAAAATAGATTTTTTAAATTCAAGTTTGTAGCGACTACTTCTTGAAAACTATAAGTGATATTGATATGGGACGTTTTCTAAAATGATCAGCATGACTTGATGTTGGTCCTTGTCGAAAATCTTTTTGATTTGACGTTAAACATGGCTGCCAGCGGCCATCTTTGTTTACATAGAGTTATATAATGAAAACTTGTAGCGACTACTCCTCTGAAACTACTTGACGGATTTTCATGAAACTTCACAGGAATGTTGCTCTTGATGTCTAAATGATCCTAGCAAAATTTCAGGTCGGCCGGAAATTCAAGATGGCCGCCACGGCTAAAAATAGATTTTTTAAATTCAAGTTTGTAGCGACTACTTCTTGAAAACTATAAGTGATATTGATATGGGACGTTTTCTAAAATGATCAGCATGACTTGATGTTGGTCCTTGTCGAAAATCTTTTTGATTTGACGTTAAACATGGCTGCCAGCGGCCATCTTTGTTTACATAGAGTTATATAATGAAAACTTGTAGCGACTACTCCTCTGAAACTACTTGACGGATTTTCATGAAACTTCACAGGAATGTTGCTCTTGATGTCTAAATGATCCTAGCAAAATTTCAGGTCG
Organism: Cyrtodaria siliqua; assembly: GCA_037043455.1. NCBI lineage: Eukaryota > Metazoa > Mollusca > Bivalvia > Adapedonta > Hiatellidae > Cyrtodaria > Cyrtodaria siliqua. Next base: position 240,033 of record JAWPHD010001346.1, read on the forward strand.
GCCGGAAATTCAAGATGGCCGCCACGGCTAAAAATAAATTTTCAAAATACAAGTTTGTAGCGACTACTTCTTGAAAACTATAAGTGATATTGATATGGGACTTTTTCTAAAATGATCAGCATGACATGATGTTGGTCCTTATCAAAAATCGTTTTGATTCGACGTTAAACGTGGCTGCCAGCGGCCATCTTTGTTTACATAGAGTTATATAGTAAAAACTTGTAGCGACTACTCCTCTGAAACTACTTGGCGGATTTTCATGAAACTTTACAGGAATGTTTCTCTTAATGTCTAATTGATCCTAGCAAAATTTTAGATCGGCCAGAAATTCAAGATGGCTGCCACAGTTAAAAATAGATTTTTAAAAAATAAGTTTGTAGCGACTACTTCTTGAAAACTATAAGTGATATTGATATGGGACTTTTTCTAAAATGATCAGCATGACATGATGGTTATCCGAGTCGAACATTATTTTGATTCGACATTAAACATGGCTGCCAGTGGCCATCTTTGTTTACATAGAGTTATATAATGAAAACTTGTAGCGACTACTCCTCTGAAACTTTCATGAAACTTCACAGAAATGTTGCTCTTGATGTCTAATTGATCCTAGCAAAATTTCAGGTCGGCCGGAAATTCAAGATGGCCGCCATGGCTAAAAATAGATTTTCAAAATACAAGTTTGTAGCGACTACTTCTTGAAAACTATAAGTGATATTGACATGGGACTTTTTCTAAAATGATCAGCATGACATGATGTTGGTCCTTGTCGAAAATCGTTTTGATTCGACGTTAAACATGGCTGCCAGTGGCCATCTTTGTTTACATAGAGTTATATAATGAAAACTTGTAGAGACTACCACTCTGAAACTACTTTACGGATTTTCATAAAACTTCACAGGAATATTGCTCTTGATGTCTTATTGATCCTAGCAAAATTTCAGGTCGGCCGGAAAATCAAGATGGCCGCCACGGCTAAAAATAGATTTAAAAAAATAAGATTGTAGCGACGACTTCTTGAAAACTTTAAGAGATATTGATATGGGACTTTTTCTAAAATGATCAGCATGACATGATGGTTATCCGAGTTAAACATTATTTTGATTCGACGTTAAACATGGCTGCCAGTGGCCATCTTTGTTTACATAGAGTTATATAATGAAAACTTGTAGCGACTACTCCTCTGAAAGTACTTGACGGATTTTCATGAAACTTCACAGAAATGTTGCTCTTGATGTCTAATTGATCCTAGCAAAATTTCAGGTCGGCCGGAAATTCAAGATGGCCGCCACGGCTAAAAATAGATTTTCAAAAATCAAGTTTGTAGTCACTACTTCCTGAAATCAAAATCAATCAGTAGAGCTTCAAGGTCATTGACCTCTTGTTTATATAATTATAGTTTTGTCTTCTCTCACATCAGTCCGGCATTTGAATTATAAATTATTTGATTTAGATAGATCAATCCATTCGGCTTTTCCTGTACTTGTTTTTGATTTCCGTAATTCCTAACAAGACCCAATACATTTGGCTTTTCCTGTACTTGTTTTTGATTTCTGAAATTCCTAACAAAACCCGCATTACGTTGTCCCACCTTAATTCCATTAAGAGCGACGGGAAAGCTTATTAGAAGGATATTTCGACAATAAATCACGTTTATACTGAAACAAAATGTGATAACCTGTTTTAAATTACCTACAGTATTAAAGTTTTAATTTTACAATACATATAATAAACTCTTAAGTCGAAAATAAGGTTTTATTTCATACCCCAGCCAACCCCGTTTTCGTTTCTTGGAGAAGGAGTAGGATGGGGTATGAAAGTTAATACTCCGACCACCTAATAGAGTAAGAGAATGTTGGGAGTTGTGCCTTACATAAGCCAGCAATTGTTGTGGTATTTCTATTGGCTTTTATTAGTCAGATATCATCCTGTAATTGCAGCAAGGTGGTTTTAGGGCTAGTTTGACCAGTGACCAGGTCAATGAGGAGGTCAGCTTGTGGTCAGACTGCAAAAGGTGTATTTGAGGATACACATTCTCAATCAAAACAGTGCAGATAATTGTGTCTTGAATATTAACCATATTATCTTCAGACATGCACAAAAAATAGATGGGTTTCCACTATAATCCTGGCCTGCCCTATTTAATTAGTTCATCTGAGCCACTCCGGCTCATGCGAGGTATTGTGACCACTGATTATCAGTCATCCTTCTGTCTGTCTGTCCGTCCATATTACTGATCAGAATTTAGCCATATTTGGCTGGGAATATCCTTGCATGAAGCTTTCATACAAACCCTGACTCTGGGGTCAGAATTGTCCCCGCTGAAGGTGTTTACATGTATGAGTTTTTACGCCCCCACTTGGGGTGTGCATATAGATTTTCACTTGTCCGTCCGTACATAAGTACATCCCAAAAAAAATTGTCGCGCATTCCTCCATAACTATTTAACCCATGGTCACGAAACTTTACAGGCATGTTGACCAGCAAGTGAAGATGCGCACCTGGGTTTTTATTTTGGACCAAGAACCGCAGAGTTATGGCCCTTGACTTAGTCAAAATAGAAGCTGAAACACTTGTGTTGCACTCTCCTCCATTACTATTTAACCCACATTCACCGATTTTACAGGAATATTGACCAGCAAGTGAAGATGCGCACGTGGGTTTTCATTTTTATTTTAAGCCAAGAACTACAGAGTTATGGCCCTTGATTTAGTCAAATTAGGGACTGAAAAACTTGTGTCGCGCCCTCCTCCGTTACTATTTAACCCACGGTCACCAAACTTTACAGTAATGTTGATCAGCAAGTGAAGATGCGCACCTGGGTTTTCGTTTTTGTTTTAGAACGAGAACCACAGAGTTGTGGCCTTGACTTAGTTTAAATAGGGGCTGAAAACTTCTGTTGCGCCCTCCTCCATTACTATTCAACCCACGGTCGCCAAACTTTATAGGATTGTTGACCAACAAGTGAAGATGCGCACCTGGGTTTTCATTTTTGTTTTGGACCAAGAACCACAAAGTCATGGCCATTGACTTAGTCAAAATAGTGGCTGAAAAACTTGTGTCGTGTGATCCTCCATAACTAATTTACATGGTCACTGAAACTTTACAAGAATGTTGACCAGCAAGTGAAGATGTGCAACTGAGTTGTTGTTTTTTTAAACCAAGAACCACAGAGTTGTGGCCTTGATATAGCCAAAATATGGGCTGAAAAACTTTGTCTTGCTCTCCTCCATTACTATTTAACCCATCAGGGCTTTTTTCCACAAAATTGGGAAGAGGCCCAGGCCTGTCCATTTTGGGAAAAAAGAACGCGCTTATTTCTCATTTTGGGAAAAATACAAGATTTCATAAATTAAGTAAATATGACATTAATATACTTTATTTATACTGTCATCCATTATTTACCATAATTATTAACTTTTCCAAGTCGGAATTTACTTAGCAGACAAAAACACACTGCAGAATTCATGTTATTTCTCAAATTCTGAGAGACTGCTGTTTTCCGATTGGGAAATATTTCTGCCACAGTTGGGAAAAAACAGTCCAATTTTCAGTTGGGAAGAGGCCCTTTACAGGCCTCTGTTATATAAGGTAAAAAAGCCCATGGTCGCCAAACTTTACAGGAATGTTGACCAGCAAGTGAAGATGCGCACCTAAGTTGAATATGTTTATCAGTGTTTATGTTCATTATCAAAATGATATGGCATAGTGACCCAAGTGAGGGCATCCGTGTCCTATTTCTAGTTAATATTTAAGAAAAAATCAAAATCTTTTTTGAAACTAGAAGGCCTAGAGCTGTTGTTTTGCTCATAATTTCGTGGTACCTCACTAAAGTTGTACAACTTAAACCCTAGGGACTCAGTGCTGTAGATAATTCTTAACTGCAATGAGTATTTATTTACTCAGATTCAAAATGAATGAGTAACAAGGAACTCGTTCAGTGTAAACAATTTCTTAAAATAGTTCATGCTTTCAAAATGGATGTGATTTAATACATTTTAAAAGAAACAGCTATTCCCATTAAATGGAAGTTAAGTAAAAACAAAAGAAACACTGTATGGCCATGAAGATGAGGAACAAATATTTTTCAGATTGCCTCCAGTCCCTTTAAGGCCACTTAATCCAAATCCCTGGCAGCAGTTCTTTGTTTTTTGACTGCCTTTATAATTTAATCAAAAATGAACTGTTTATTTTCCATCCATCATAGGTTCATGACCAATAATACAGGATTCTGGAAATACGGGTGGCCGACGCCCGGGCAAGTGGATTTTGTGTGGGCATCCTCTCACCAACCCCTCCCCCCCCCCCCCCCCCCCCCCCCCCCCCCCCAAGCGATTGTTAATACGATCAAACAACTTTCGGTACAATCAACATTCTCGTCCCAGGCAGCCTAATCAGTGTAATTCTTCCAATAAACAACTAATTAACCCACACGAGCATTTCACACCATCTCAAACAACACAGTTTATCCTGACACGACCGTCAGACGTGTGTCGATCCTCCAATCAAATCACGGCAATCATGTCCTTGACTTTCCAACCATAAACAAAGCTACCAGCAGAAACTTTTCATGGCTATAATATAATAGCCTTTATAGTAACTTGCAGGCTGATCAGGGTTTACAATGTCTGGCTGCTGATCAGTCATTTCCCCCAAAACACCCGTTTGTCACATTTAAATGGAATGGTCTTGAATCAAAGAAAGAACGGTCCATTATAGATATGTAGTGGGTTAAGGGTTAAGCATTTCCAAAACTGTATACCAGTGAATGTACTGCATGGTATGTGGTATTGTAGACAGTTCAGTACTTGGGTAGTTGCATAACTCCCTTAGATATTACCACCTTGTCTAAATGACCAGGGTCAGGGTGTCATCCAGGGGTCAAATCCAAGGTGTTGTAACTCATTACTTTCACTTTTGGAAAATATATGGGGAACAGGGCAGTTCAAGGACTTGGGTTATATCAGGTGGTGGTGTGTGGGTGTGGCAGGGCATGTTTTATTTTCAGACTTCTATGTTGACCTAAAAACAACTCAAATACAGTTTTAATTAGGCATGCACTTTATAAGTCTTCTCCCCAACAATGCATGTGATTAAAAGTTGGTTATATTAAAGTAGAATTCAAGTTCCTGCAAATCCAAGATGGTCGCATGGCTAAAAATAGAAAAGGTTGTGAAAATTACTCCTCTAGGACTGAAAGAGATATTGATATGGAAACTTCACTTTTATGATCTGCATGAGATGCAGTTGGTTTAAATGAAAATTTGAATTATTATAATATTATTAGTGATTGGTACCCGTATCTGGAAGCAGACGAAATCCTTACTTACTGAAGCCTATACCTCATGACGGTAGCTGCTACCGCAATGTCCACCAGAGGTTTATATTGTTTGCAGTTGTACATATAATTTATATAAAGTGTACTTCTATCACAAAACAAGAACTTCTGTGAGTCTTTCAGCATCATTAATTTATACATCAAAAACTAGCTGAGTCATCTAAGTTTTCCAGACCAAACTGGTTCATTAACAATAATTAAAGTGTTAAAATCATGGGTCCGAGTTAGTGCTGAATATGAAACTGAAACACATAATGGTGGTTTTATTTGGATGGACACCCATTATTCTTTCAGATCGGCTCCAGTCCCTTTAAAGGAAAAGGTTGAAATGGAGGGTTGCCCAGATATATATAGCCTAAGGGAAATATTTGATAATAATGTGTGTAGAGAGCAATTTCCTGTGTTTCCAGGTGCTTTAATGTGGAATGTTACAAAATGGCCATTAAGGATGACCATTCTGTTGACCTGTTGACCTTGGTGATGTTTTTTTGTGGATCAATGAATAGGCAAATTTAATTCAGGAGTGCTACAGTTATACAATATTGAAGTAAATGTAGAGACTATGATGAAATACCAGAAAGAAAAAAAAAGTACTTCTAACAACTTCTAACAATTGACTCAAAAGAGCAGAAATATATTCCTAAATATTAATACATACTTACATGTATAAATGGGAAATATGCCAATCATGATTTTAATAAAATGTTAATAGTTGCATATTTCTAAAAATAGTTATAAACACATTATTTATAAACATTACCTACTAGAATTTGAGTATAATGCGTGATCTTCAGTTATTTAGTACCGGTAAACCTATGGTAAAAATAAATAAGAAAAATAAAAGGTTACAATAATGAATTTCCCCAAAATTAAAATATTTCCACTCACACAGTTATTAGGTACAATGCTAAAATTAAAATACTCAGTAGATACCACAAGTTTGCAGTGTGTCCCTTTAACACTATCAAGGTATCATGTTTAATGTAGTAACTTGTAACTAATTTGGAATCATACATAACTATTTTCTAGCAAACTCAGTAGTCTTAGGGTTTACGGCCAAGTGGGAAACAGAGATCTTGGATCTGCCTAAGTTTTTAATTGAAAAAATGGAATGAAGCTTCTTAATGGATGGTCAGAATTAAATACCCAAAAAAGAAGTTATACAGCTTCAACCTTCCTATAACCGGATATTCAGCCAGTGTCAGTTTATCCTGTCCCCAGTGTACTGTCCAGTGGCTGCAGCATTGTTGTATACAGTGTGACCTGTCAGGACCCCTGACCCTAGTCACTGCCGGTCACTACTGGTCATCTGGGGACACATGACCCACAGCTGAACCAGTGTTTATTCTTTTAGGGGCTGATCCCTGCATCTCAATCATCATTGTCCAGTTAAAGGGACTCATGGCAATCTTGATTTTTAAAAACTTGTGGCGTCCTGTTTGTTTTTCTACATAACATGCATTATTTCAATCATTAATGTTAATTATAAGAATAGTATTAAGCAATTTGTTTTTGTATGTGACTGACTTCTGATCATTTTGCAGCAATAATATATTTCAACATTTGGTAAAATAAACTCAAAAAATGATTTAATGATATGCAAGCAGGTTTAAATGCCAAATGTCACTGAATAATAAATCGAGAAGCTAATTTTGATGTTTGATAAAATATGCAAGATTGCCGTGTGTCCCTTTAAATTATAGGCAAAGAAGAGAATGAATGCATGCATGAATGAATGAATGAATGAATGAATGAATGAATGCAGCATGTTCTTACACAAATATATAATAGTTGGAGATAATATTACGTGCATCAAAAACATCTGTTTCTACCCAGTATTGTATAACAGTCAGGTTTATATTATATGCACTGCTAGTTGAAGATGGCGCATATAAAAAATTGTTTCACCACTCTTAGACATGTATTGTATGCACTACCTTGGCCCTTGTCCTTTCTATGCTTGTTATGTAGGAGGGTTATCACTACTAACTGTGTGTTTTCCCTCCAAGTGTACTATATGGCTACAAAGCCATACCTACTGTAAATAAAAGTTATTGACTAAACTGCCATTAAGTAAATATTGTTTAACTGTTTATGTGTTCCGACATCAAGAATACTAATACACCCCTCACCTACCCCCCCTACCCCCCCCCCCCACCCCCCCCCCCCCCCCCCCCACCCCCCCCCCCCCCCCCCCCCCCACCCCACAACCCTCCAAAAAACAAAAAACAAACACGAACTTGGTTAGTAAGTTAGCCTCTGTTAACTGTACGTGATTGCCTCGTTTTTGTCTCACCAACGAAAGTTGGTAGCAAGACACAGCAGTCACTTTTCTGGCAGCGGTGGCGGGCGCATTTTAAATCAACTATTTTTCAACAACCACTGCTCAAATTTTTCTGAAACTTTCTCAGATGCTTTGTTGGGTCAAGGGATACCATGTAATGCCAAAATTACCAAGGTCAAGACAATATTTTGCGTTATTTTCCCAAAACTTAACCTTGGTTAACTTTATGTGATTACCTCACTTTATGTCTTTGATACTTGGTCATATGTATTGTTGGCATTGGTGGACATCACTGAATGACAAAAATTACCAAGGTCAAGGTCATATTTTGCTTATTTCCCCCAAACTTAACCTTGGTTAGGTAACTTAACCTTGGTCAACTTTATGTGATTGCCTGACTTTATGTCTGATACTTGGTCATATGTATTGTTGGCATTGGTGAACATAGCTGAACAACAAAAAATACCAAGTTCATGGTCATATTTTGCATTATTTCCCCCAAACTACACCCTGGTTAAACCACTTAACCTCAGTAACTTAACTACTTACCTTGCTTTTATTTGTTTGATTCTTGGTCATATGAAGTGTTGTCTTTGGTGGACACCATTTAAGCACAAATTTAATAAAATATTTCATACCTCAGACTGAGGTCTTGTTCTGAGATAGATCATCATGTGTTAAACAATGTAACAGGAATAGAGAAACAGAGCTGAAATACAGTTGTCGATGTATGTGTGCATTCTTAAGGATGGCGGAAGGTATACAGTACGGGCTCTATCCAGGAAAAAAGGGATGGTCTGCCTCTACCGCAAAATATATGGCCTAACATGTGCTAAAAATGACGTAAAACACCATTCAAACATCATTCAAACATCATTCCAAACATCATTCAAACATCATTCAAAAAGTATGTATGCAGTAACAATTACTGCAGCAGCATGTATATATACTGCAGCAGTATGTATATATATACTGCCGCGAAACCTTTATTTTATCAACATGTAAAAAAAAATGGAAGTAAATAAAGTTAATTCCTATCCTTGGGGAAGGTAATAATATTGATCCATGAGCAAGGCTAATGTTTGTTACCCCTGCTGCCTCCTATATCAGCCCTTTATGATGATCCGAGGTCATTTGTCGATCATGCCCTGAAATGACCATTAAGGCTTGCAGAACAATAACCTGCTCATAATGGCAATCACCTCTTCAATCAAGTTCAAAGGTCAGCTAAAACGTTCAAAATGATGACTTCGGTGAAGGTACAATACAACCATGAAGTAGAAAACAATATTTAAAAAAAAAGCGCTTTTGGTTGTTCATTTTCAGTAATTGAATGTTTTTAACTTAGATTAAATATTAGAATTGACACACGATCGTATACCAACCTCAATATTTCTGTCTAAATTTCTTCTATTTTCTATTTTATGGTTTTTATATGCCTGTAGGGATGTGTAATGGTATTTATGTCTGTCTGTTAGCTTTTATCTGACAACTGATTGTGGCTTATAACTTTCAAAGTATAAGTTGTACAACAATGAAACTTTGTACACATGTTCAGCATGATCCAGTGAATACATTTTATAAAGGCCCAAACTCTCTGATTCATATAAAAAAAAAAAATCCCTTTGAAAAAGGTTTACTTGACCTTGCCAACGATGGGCATATATGCCTGGCTAGGCGGTGCCTGTTAAAACATGTTAAAGAGTTGAGTGGACTTGAATTGAATATGAAATGATGCTAGCCTACATCTCCATTATAGGTCATTCTTGCTCGTCACCCATTCCAAGCGCGTTCATGGTCGAGGGGTTAACAATGTTGCGTTGTAAATCTTCTCACCTCTCACCGCTGTGGGCTGGAATCCCACTCGGAGCTGAACTTGTAAGTGAGAAAGTGTTGATTCTTACAGAAGGCGTGAGGTATAAAAATTATAGTGCTGGTTCTACCCAGGAATAAGTTGATGGTCTGCCTCCACCACAAAAATCACCGTCATACATAGCCTAAAATGTGCTGGAAAATGATGTTAAATACCAAACAAATAAATAAACAAACCATCCCCATTCCAACCCGATATGGCACTTATATAGCTGTTAAAAGGTTGTAAACCACCATTCATTCATACAAAATCAAATCAGAATAAGTTGGAGTCAAGTAATAAAAATGATTAACAGGCCTGTAGCCAGCCCTGAAATATAACTGAGGGAAATCCCTTCCTGGCGGGGTCTGAGGACATGTACCCCAGAAAAAACATTGATTTCTACATTTGATGTCCAGCATTTTAGTACATTCCCAGGCCAGATATTCAGTTTTAAGTTAGACAAATACATTCAAGTCTATTTTAGTGATTGTATTTGATATTCCATTAGAATGCCGACTTCATTGGTACCTTCCCGAAATTTTACTAGGGCTACAGCCTCGGTGTGCCTCAGCGTAGATATTAATTTTTGTTTTTTCTTACAGCATTACTGTTGCATCCACTCATGGCGACCACTCAGTGCGTGTAACCGACATCGGGACAGGGCAGTGTGTTTGTACCCTGCATGGCCACCCGCGTACCCCCTGGTGTCTGGCGTATCACCCGTCGTCCAGTCATATCCTGGCCAGCGGGTGTCTGGGAGGACAAGTCAGGATATGGGATCTCTACGTAAGTGTTGTTGTTGCTGTTTAGTGAAAGATACAGTGGTCTTGCATGTACATGCAGGATAGGATTACTGTGTAGATGAAGCATTTCTCACAAGTCTGATTCTGACAGATTTAACATGAAATTTTAAAGAAACTAACATGCCATATAATGGCAAAATTACACTGCAAAACCATTTACCAAAACTCTATCCAGATGTTTAGGTCATAAAACAATGTTTATGTGGCGATTAAAAGTATAGGTTTATTCACTGGTTCTTAAAATACCCATGATTAAATATGCTTAAAATGAAAAGTTGATAACTCTTAATTTGACTCCAGTTTTGGGGTTTAGTCTGGCTGGTTAAAGCTTTGTATTGTGTCGATAGAGTTTGGGGTTTGAGAAGGGTTGTTGCTAATGTTGTAAGAACTTGTGGCCTGACCCATTTGCATACCTTGTAAAAAAAGTGCACTAAAATATGTTCAAACCATGAGTTTGGATTCTCAAAATGTGTAACTTAACTTTTAGACATTTATTATTCTTGTTTTTGGCCCATTCTCATCGGCTGTATCAAAATAGGGTGTGTGTGAAAATAGTTACCTATCTGAAATTAGTTTCTACTGTGACATAAAATAATTCCATTACAGGGTGCAGGTTATGGCTGTGAAGTTTGGCAAACAGAGAACACGACTGTTATAGCTGCTTTGACCTTTCACCCCACGGAGCATGTCCTGGTGATCGCCGCCGGCAACTCCATCTATTTCTGGGACTGGAGTAAACCAGAACCGTTTGCCAAGTGCAGCACCACCCACGAATATGAGCGAATTAGGTAATTTTTGTTTTGTTCGTTTGAATGGTGTTTTACGTATTTTTTAGCACAGGTAATGAGATCTCCAGGTATTCAAGTCAGACATGTAAATACCTGTACACACACTGACATATAAGAAACTCATAGAGACAAGGGCCATAACTCTGTTATGCATTTAAACAATTATGATCCTTTTGTATGCATAAATGCAGCGTCGTACACATGGTTTTGTCAAAAACTGAAACAGAAATAAAAGTTTGAGTATTGGTAAGAAGTAAAGTTGTAAAAAGTACTACTTCCTTATATACCTGAAAAACAGCATTTTAAACTCTTACAATGTCCCAAGAGTGGTCTGAAAATGTACCAGATGACTTCTTGTAGGCTTTTTTTAGGGTTGGGTGTGGGGAATGCCCGCAGAGCCCCCTGGGTGGGTCATGTTTTCAGTGTTCAATTTTATTTTGGGTAATCAAGACGATGTGTCGCGCGCAAAACCCAGGTCCGTACCTCAAAGGTCAAGGTCACACTTGAAGTTCATAGGTAAAAAACAGGTACGCAATTTCGTGTCCGGACCGTAAAGTCACAACCCCTGCAAGGATTTTTAAATAACTTGGCACAAGTGATCACCATAACAAGATGATGTGTCGCGCGCAAAAGCCAGATCCGTACCTCAACGGTCAATGTTACTCTTGAAGTTTATAGGTCAAAAACAGGTACGTAATTTCGTTTCCGGACTGTAACGTCACAACCCCTCCAGGGATTTTTAAATTACTTGCACAAGTGATCACCATAACAAGACGATGTGTCACGCGCAAAACCCAGGTCCGTACCTCAAAGGTTAAGAAGGTCACACTTGCAGTTCATAGGTCAAAAACAGGTACGCAATTTCGTGTCCGGACCGTAACGTCACAACCCCTGCAGGAATTTTTAAATAACTTGGCACAAGTGATCACCATAACAAGACGAAGTGTCGCGTGCAAAACCCAGGTCTTCAAGGCCAAGGTCACACTTGGAGGTCAAAAGTCAAATTGTGTCCGGTCAATAACTCTGGCATTCATGGACGGATTTTCAAATAACTTGGCACAAGTGCTCACCACAACAAGACGATGTGTCGCGCACAAAATCCAGGTCTGTGGCCCCAAGGTCAAGGTCACATTTAGAGGTCAAAGGTCATATCGTGTCCGGTCAATAACTTTTGCATGCCTGGACAGATTTTCAAATAACTTGGCACAAGTGCTCACCACAACCAAATGAGCTTTCGTGCACAAATCCAGGTCCATGGCTCCAAGGTCAAGGTCATACTTGGAGGTCAAAGGACACTTCGGGGGCATTTATCACTTTCAGTGATATTTCTTGTTTGCCCAGCTATGTTCTTGCTTGTGAATGTTGTAGATGCGGGTATACATCTAAGGCAAGTAATATACATGTAACACCACATCTTTATGTGTTAAATGAGAAAATAAATAATGCTATCCCAAACATGTGATACTTTTGAAGCCACAATCTGGGAGATTTTAAGAATGTTTTAAGGGAGATTAGTAAAAAATCTGTGAGATTCTCAAAAAATAAGGTATAATTGAGGTTTTGTCAAATATTTTCATACATTTAAACTTTTTAAAGCATTTGATGATAAAATAAAGAGCGAGATATCACATGCATGCTATCCACAGTACATGTCCATATCTTAAGAACCATAATGTGTTGATTTCAACCTCATGAAATTGAGGACAATTCGGAGCTCCCGATAAGCAATTTTGGGGGTATGTCAGCATTAAAATTTTGGAAATCAGCATTGAAAAATAAATTAGTAAATATTAGCATTGATCATTTATAATTCTTAATATAGTATATGGCATATTTGTGAGTAAAAAGCAACAAAATATAACATTTAGTCGTTTACAATCTGAATCATTCAAAACAACATTGCAGATTTATTTAAGCGTATCAAATATTATAACAAAGAACAGAAATAAGATTAATAAATAACTAATTTACATTCAAAGGGATCTTTTAACTCAAGGATAAGCTTTCGAGCTTTATAGGCTTTCCGTGGGTTAAAAGATCCTTTGAATGTGAATTATTTATTAATCATATTTCTTTTCTTTATACAATGGAGTAAAAAAAATTATACTATTTTCAAAATCAGTGATAACTCATTTTAAAACTATATTGAAACTGGAAAGTGCATGACCATATCTTCTGTGATATACTGTAGCAATAATAAAGCTGTTATTGATAATGTGTTAACTGATAGAATTTGTGTGATAATAGTCAGATAGTCAGATTCTTAATTATATAATACGTTTATCTGCAATTTATTTTCTCCAATACCAGTAGTGGATGAGACAAAATTCCTTGGTCTTATTTTCGACCGTAAATTAACGTTTATACCACACCTTAAATACTTGAAGGCCAAATGCCTTAAAGCTCTTAACTTACTTAAAGTTGTTGTAAACACTAATTGAGGAGCAGATCGAAAAGTCCTCTTGCGACTTTACAGATCTCTTATCAGATCCAAGCTGGACTACGGCTCGATAGTATATGGATCGACTCGCAAGTCGTACTTGCAGATGCTCGACCCTATACATAATCAAGGATTACGACTCGCCTTAGGTGCCTTTCGTACATCACCAGCCGAAAGTCTATATGTTGAAGCTAATGAACCATCACTGTCTCATAGACGAGACAAATTAGCTCTTCAATACGCCATTAAATTAAAGTCTAACCCATCAAACCCAACTTTCGATAATGTTTTTAATCCTAGTTGTGAACCTCTTTTTGATCGAAAACCGAAGGCCATTCGACCATTTGGTCTTCATATTAAACTAAAATTAAGAGACACTGAAATCGACCTAAATTTGATTGCCAAACTTGTACAAAGTACCACAAATTCCACCGTGGACTTTGGAAACACCAACAATTATTTTTGATCTTTGTAATAATAACAAATCCAGTACAGACCCGACTGTCTTTCAAAGCAAATTTAATGAAATTAAATCGAAATACAGTAACTTTCAACATATATACACAGATGGCTCTAAAGATGGAGATAAGGTAGCTGCAGCAGCTGTTCACAAACACAGCATAAAGAGCCATCTGCCTGACAAGGCCTCTATCTTTTAAGCTGAACTTAAGGCAATTCTCTTCAAGCACTGGGTAACAGGGGCACAGACTAAATCTATTTAGCTAGGAGCCAGCTGGGCCCCTGACTTAGAATTGTATGGGCCCAGCCCAATAGTTAGGGGCCCAACAAACTATTATTTTATTTTACCACTCTGGTGCATAATTTATGAACAATTACATGCATTTACTCCGTGTTTATTGAATATCATAAACAACATTACTGATCATTACAAGTCCAAGTTATCTATTTAATTATAAATATTATTGTTAATGAGTTTTGTTATAAATGATCACAACTAGAATATGTTAATTATTGTAATAAAAGATTAAAAAAGATTAGATATTATTAGATTAATGTTTTATTTTGTTATAAATATTTTATGTTGACATACAGTTTTAAAATTAATGTATGAGACCTTTTTTATCAACATGATTCTTCGCCATATAATTATTATTGATGATTTCTAAAAGCACCGCATTTTATTAATCAAAAGCGCCGCGTTTTAGAATATCTAAAAACCGGAAGTGAAACTAATTATTTCCCCTTCAAATTATAACACGAATTTATGATCATGTGTAAAATAAACACTACCATGTCTGTTTTAATGTTGATTTTATACCAGCAAATGTTACTTGTACTCTTGCACATCTAATTTTACATTGACATTCGAAGCTCAGAGTACCGTAACATGCAGTTTTGTGGGAAACCGTACATCGCAACATCTCGAACATTGTCTAGTTTCCGCAGTGGAAAAATAAAAACAAACGTTTGTTTCGTTATAATTTTGTTAAGGGTTTGTCTATTTCGGCCAACAGTATGTAGTTCACGGGACCAAAGCAAAATCTGTGGGTAAAATCCTCGAACTTAAATGTTTGTGTTGAATGATTACCCTTTTTCCGTTTTTTGGATTGAATATTTTTGGTCGCCACATGGGCGCGTGAAAGTCAAGTTTTGGTCGCCCAGACCATTTTTTACTCGCCAATGGCGACTGGGCGACCACTTATTTGTGCCCCTGGGGTAATATGAAACATGATAACCCAGTTGTGCTTCAACTTTTAGAAAAGTACAATTCTCTTATAATTGATAATGTTATTATTTTCTGCTGGCTTCCGAGCCATGTAGGAATACATGGTAATGACAGAGCTGATAGTGCTGCTAAGGCAGCATTAGATTTACATATATCTAATACCAAATTACCTTATACTGATTTTAAAAGTTGTATTAACACATATATTCGTAACTCTTGGTAAACCGCTTGGGATTCGCAGTTAACAATAAACTCCATTCAATTAAAACGTTACTCGGAGAATGGCGTTCTTCTAGTAGACCCATTCGTCGAGAGGAAGTTGTCCTAGCCTGGTGCAGGATAGGGCATACACGTTATACTCATTCATATTTATTACAAGCTGAGCAATTACCAGAATGTATACCCTGCTTTGCACCATTAACGGTCAAACACATCTTATTGGAATGTGTAGACTTTGATCCTATGCGTCAAAGGTACTACAATGTTAATACTATGAAAGAGCTTTTTGATACTGTAGATTTTAGTCTTGTTTTAGATTTCCTAAAAGAGATCAGACTATATAAATCATTATAATGTGTTCTTATATATATTTACTTGTTTATATACCCGTTGACGGGCATTTGTTGATTTACATACATAGTTTATATTACACCTTATCATCCCTTATTTTTAGATCTACTGATCAGAGATCAGCAGAGCTTATGCCGTGGTGCGGCGTCCGTCGTCCGTCCGTCTGTCTGTCCGTCTGTCCGTCCGTCTGTCCGTTAACTTTTTTTTTGTAGCGACTACTCCTCTGAAACTACTGAATAGATTTTTTCATGAAACTTTACAGAAATGTTGCCCATGGAGTCTAGTTGATCCTAGCAAAAATTCATGTAGATGTGAAATCCAAGATGGCCGCAAAATCTAAAAATAGGTTTTTAAAAAACAAGTTTGTAGCGACTACTTCTTGAAAACTCTAAGGGATATTGCTATGGGACTTTTTCTAAAATGATCAGCATGACATGATGTTGGTCCTTGTCGAAAATCGTTTTGATTCGACGTTAAACATGGCTGCCAGCGGCCATCTTTGTTTACATAGAGTTATATAATGAAAACTTGTAGCGACTACTCCTCTGAAACTACTTGACGGATTTTCATGAAACTTCACAGGTATGTTGCTCTTGATGTCTAATTGATCCTAGCTAAATTTCAGGTCGGCCGGAAATTCAAGATGGCCGCCACGGCTAAAAATAGATTTTTAAAAAATAAGTTTGTAGCGACTACTTCTTGAAAACTATAAGAGATATTGAAATGGGACTTTTTCTAAAATGATCAGCATGACATGATGTTGGTCCTTGTCGAAAATCATTTTGATTCGACGTTAAACATGGCTGCCAGCGGCCATCTTTGTTTACATAGAGTTATATAATGAAAACTTGTAGCGACTACTCCTCTGAAACTACTTGACGGATTTTCATGAAACTTCACAGGAATGTTGCTCTTGATGTCTTATTGATCCTAGCAAAATTTCAGGTCGGCCGGAAATTCAAGATGGCCGCCACGGCTAAAAATAGATTTTTAAAATATTAGTTTGTAGCGACTACTTCTTGAAAACTATAAGAGATATTGATATGGGACTTTTTCTAAAATTATCAGCATGACATGATGGTTATCCGAGTCGAACATTATTTTGATTCGACTTGAAACATGGCTGCCAGTGGCCATCTTTGTTTACATAGAGTTAACTTATATAATGATAACTTGTAGCGACTACTCCTCTGAAAATACTTGACGGATTTTCATGAAACTTCACACGAATGTTGCTCTTGATGTCTAAATGATCCTTGCAAAATGTCAGGTCGGCCGGAAATTCAAGATGGCCGCCATGGCTAAAAATAGATTTTCAAAATACAAGTTTGTAGCGACTACTTCTTGAAAACTATAAGTGATATTGATATGGGACTTTTTCTAAAATGATCAGCATGACATCATGGTTATTCAAGTCGAACATTATTTTGATTTGACGTTAACCATGGCTGCCAGCGGCCATGTTTGTTTACATTGAGTTATATAATGATAACTTGTAGCGACTACTCCTCTGAAACTACTTGACGGATTTTCATGAAACTTCACACGAATGTTGCTCTTGATGTCTTATTGGGGGCACTCCACAGTTTAATGTACATTTCTCAATCATCAAACCCATGACAAGCTCTTAGCCTGAATCCTTGAGCAAATATAAATCACATCATCATTGTGTCATACATTTCTGAGAAGACAATAAAATTACCCAGGTTTCCATACCAAATAAAAGTATCAAAAAGCATTTTCTGTACAACTTTAGTCCCATTTCTTTAAGATTACCCCACCCCTTAAAACATGCTAAAAATGCAATTTTAGCAATATTTCAAATGTCAATAAATAAAAATAAAAAATTTTCCTACACATATCAGGGTCATGTCATCACTCATAATGCTCTTGCATATCAGGAAATGCTAAATTTTACATACCTAGTCCGGCATTTTAAAAAGTTATTCCACGCTGATCTCTTCGTCAGTGAAAATCAACCATTTTAACTACTTTTAGGAAGTTTTTGATTGGTTCACATTTTTCTATTTATAGCCTCCAAAAAACCCAAAGAATGCATATTCCAATACACCAAAATAAACTTAGAAGTAATCAAAACTGAAAAAAACATCAAACATGTGCTTCATAATTATTATAAAGACCATCCATGGACCTAAAAGATGCTTAGTTGATTTCTTTCTGATTTACACCATGGACATTCATGCGAAACTGAGGACTGCCCCCTTAAGGGAAAGTTGTCCGTTAAAAAAAAATTAAACGCCCCTTTTTCCATTTCGCGAATTTATTCCGGACGTCTTGACATACGTTTTATTGCGACTGTCCAAAAATTGGCCTAACAGCACCTTTTTAAGATAACACTGAAATAGCTTTCGGTCTTTTTTTTTCCATAGCATGAAAAAGGTCTGAAATTTGCAATCAGAAGTCATTTCCTCTCTAAAAAGTGGCCTCCTATAACCCGATTTATATAAAGCCGCTATCTTATGCGATTTATTTTTATTTTAACGCGACACGACATAATGATGTCATGTGACATGACGTCACCCCACATGCTATTCTATGTTTAACGTCATTTTACTATGACATCAAAATACCATAGCAACCAGTACTTAAATGGGACATTACCATTAGCAAAGTGTACATATATTGAAACAGTGTTATGGCAAACCCAAGAATTACACAAATGGTTAGTTTTTAAATGGCAAAAAGCCCACCTCAAACATAGAAAATCCTACTAAAATTGCATATACCAACCGCAAGACACATGGGATCTTGAGATATCGCAAGTTAGATATCTCACGATAAGTTGTGATACATCTTGAGAAATTGTAAGATATATCTCTATTTATTTTGTGATATCAATGACTCAAGACACATTGAGATATCTCAAGATAATTATCTCAAAACAACTTAAGATATCTCAAGACAGTTATCTCAAGATAACTTGAGATATATTGAGATATCTTGAGATTAATTGAGATATCTCAATACAAATATCTCAATATAAATTGAGATATCTCAAGATAAAATGTGATATCTCAACATGGAGTATCTCAAGATAAATTAGACATATATCGAGATAAATAAGGATGCGGTGCATCGCGGAGTATTACAATATACATATTTTACCGAGTTGTTCATAATCTGGGTTTCGTAGCAATGCGGGTTGGCCTTATCGACAAATTACATTCTAACCGAAGTAGTTCTCTTCGCAAACAAACCGAATGGTAACAAACTTTGAAAATATGTTGAAATACAGACAAAAAATCCTTCATTTGACTGTTTTAGTAAAAAAAGGTTTGACCCTTAAGGGGGCACTCCACAGTTTAATGTACATTTCTCAATCATCAAACCCATGACAAGCTCTTAGCCTGAATCCTTGAGCAAAAATAAATCACATCATCATTGTGTCATACATTTCTGAGAAGACAATAAAATTACCCATGTTTCCATACCAAATAAAAGTATCAAAAAGCATTTTCTGTACAACTTTAGTCCCATTTCTTTAAGATTACCCCACCCCTTAAAACATGCTAAAAATGCAATTTTAGCAATATTTCAAATGTCAATAAATAAAAATAAAAAAATTTCCTACACATATCAGGGTCATGTCATCACTCATAATGCTCTTGCATATCAGGAAATGCTAAATTTTACATACCTAGTCCGGCATTTTAAAAAGTTATTCCACGCTGATCTCTTCGTCAGTGAAAATCAACCATTTTAACTACTTTTAGGAAGTTTTTGATTGGTTCACATTTTCTATTTATAGCCTCCAAAAAACCCAAAGAATGCATATTCCAATACACCAAAATAAACTTAGAAGTAATCAAAACTGAAAAAAACATCAAACATGTGCTTCATAATTATTATAAAGACCATCCATGGACCTAAAAGATGCTTAGTTGATTTCTTTCTGATTTACACCATGGACATTCATGCGAAACTGAGGACTGCCCCCTATTGATCTTAGCAAAATTTCAGGTCGGCCGGAAATTCAAGATGGCCGCCATGGCTAAAAATAGATTTTTAAAAAAAAAGTTTGTAGCGACTACTTCTTGAAAACTATAAGAGATATTGATATGGGACTTTTTCTAAAATGATCAGCATGACATGATGGTTATCCGAGTTGAACATTATTTTGATTCAATGTTAAACATGGCTGTCAGTGGCCATCTTTGTTTACATAGAGTTATATAATGAAAACTTGTAGCGACTACTCCTCTGAAACTACTTGACGGATTTTCATGAAACTTCACAGGAATGTTGCTCTTGATGTCTAATTGATCCTAGCAAAATTTCAGGTCAGCCGGAAATTCAAGATGGCCACCACGGCTAAAAATAGATTTTCAAAAAAACAGTTTGTAGCGACTACTTCCTGAAATCAAAATCAATCAGTAGAGCTTCAAGGTCATTGACCTCTTGTTTAATAGTTTTATCTTTATATATTTACATTAATTTTTAGCTCTACTGATCAGAGATCAGCAGAGCTTATGCCGTGGTGCGGCGTCCGTCGTCTGTCCGTCCGTCCGTCCGTCTGTCCGTCCGTCCGTTAACTTTTTTTTTGTAGCGACTACTCCTCTGAAACTACTGAATAGATTTTCATGAAACTTTACAGAAATGTTGCCCATGAAGTCTAGTTGATCCTAGCAAAAATTCATGTAGATGTGAAATCCAAGATGGCCGCCAAATCTAAAAATAGGTTTTTAAAAAACAAGTTTGTAGCGACTACTTCTTGAAAACTGTAAGGGATATTGCTATGGGACTTTTTCTAAAATGATCAGCATGACATGATGTTGGTCCTTGTCGAAAATCATTTTGATTCGACTTTAAACATGGCTGCCAGCGGCCATCTTTGTTTACCTAGAGTTATATAATGAAAACTTGTAGCGACTACTCCTCTGAAACTACCTGAAAGATTTTCATGAAACTTCACAGGAATGTTGCTCTTGATGTCTAATTAATCCTAGCAAAATTTCAGGTCGGCCGAAAATTCAAGATGGCCGCCACGGCTAAAAATAGATTTTTAAAAAATAAGTTTGTAGCGACTACTTCTTGAAAACTATAAGAGATATTGATATGGGACTTTTTCTAAAATGATCAGCATGACATGATGTTGGTCCTTGTCGAAAATCGTTTTGATTCGACGTTAAACATGGCTGCCAGCGGCCATCTTTGTTTACATAGAGTTATATAATGAAAACTTGTAGCGACTACTCCTCTGAAACTACTTGACGGATTTTCATGAAACTTTACAAGAATGTTGCTCTTGATGTCTAATTGATCCTAGCAAAATTTCAGGCTGGCCTGAAATTCAAGATGGCCGCCACGGCTAAAAATAGATTTTTAAAAAATAAGTTTGTAGCGACTACTTCTTGAAAACTATAAGAGATATTGATATGGGACTTTTTCTAAAATTATCAGCATGACATGATGGTTATCCGAGTCGAACATTATTTTGATTCGACGTTAAACATGGCTGCCAGTGGCCATCTTTGTTTACATAGAGTTATATAATGATAACTTGTAGCGACTACTCCTCTGAAAATACTTGACGGATTTTCATGAAACTTCACACGAATGTTGCTCTTGATGTCTCATTGATCTTAGCAAAATTTCAGGTCGGCCGGAAATTCAAGATGGCCGCCATGGCTAAAAATAGATTTTTAAAAAATAAGTTTGTAGCGACTACTTCTTGAAAACTATAAGAGATATTGATATGGGACTTTTTCTAAAATGATCAGCATGACATGATGGTTATCCGAGTCGAACATTATTTTGATTCAATGTTAAACATGGCTGTCAGTGGCCATCTTTGTTTACATAGAGTTATACAATGAAAACTTGTAGCGACTACTCCTCTGAAACTACTTAACGGATTTTCATGAAACTGCACAGGAATGTTGCTCTTGATGTCTTATTGATCCTAGCAAAATTTCAGGTCGGCCGGAAATTCAAGATGGCCACCACGGCTAAAAATAGATTTTCAAAAAACCAGTTTGTAGCGACTACTTCCTGAAATCAAAATCAATCAGTAGAGCTTCAAGGTCATTGACCTCTTGTTAATTAATACTTCATTTCTTCATTTTTCATCAATTTTTGCGCACAATATGACCTATTTATGTGTCGACGTACCGTAAAACACCATTCATTCATTCATTCATTTTCTCCTCTTACCAATTGTTTGTTGTAACTTGTACCGTATTTTACCATGTATAGTGTGCACCTCCTTCTAAGAGGTCAAACCTGGGTAAAAAAGTTGTTTCCGTGTATAATGCGCATTAAAATGCTTTTTAGATAAAGGTGAAGTCAGATTGGCAAATTAAAGAAGCATGAAAAGAAGCAAGATTTTCATTTGTCTAAGGCATATTCAGACTGTGTTTTGTAGTATTAATAGTTAATTATTTTGTTAGCTAAAATAAAATATTTGGTAAATAAACTATTTGAAAGAGTTTATTTATTTACTCTTGCATCTGCTCATGTGTCTACTCTCCCTCCATAAACCCGTCCAAATAAAATGTCGTCATTATCGTCCTTATTGTCGTCTGCTGCATTTAAATATCAGAATAGAATTGAACTGTAACAGTACTACGTCTAATCAACCAGAAATCACGTGATATCAAGTCAACTGATATAAATAACAAAACAAGGGCCGAAATGTTCTCATTTATTGAAATTCTACAACAAATGTGCAAACATTTATATAAAAACAAGCTTTATAATAACCTTTTAATAATTTCTATGCCGATTTAAATCGATAAATTACTTGTATAAAGCGAGTAAGTCACGAAAAATAAAGTATTATCTGCATTCACAAAACTCTGTCTGTTTATCCCTGATGTTTTTATCGGTGTTTTTTCTCCATTCGGATGTCGATTTAAAAAGTTGTTTGTATTGTTTCTTTGTAATGTACACCCCGCTTTCGGAAACCGTAAAAGAAGTAAAAAAACTGTGTACTATACAAGGTAATATGGATCTTTTACTTGAATTAAATTGATTGATTTGATTTGAACAGAATTATGCATGTATAGTAATGTTGGTATGCTTAATTTGTAACAGGTGGCTGAGGTATGATATTTTGGGCCACTTTTTATACACGGGTATATCCAACAACACAACGACGCACAGGGAGGATGTGTCTAGTGCAGCAAGCAACTCGTAAGTCGGACTTGATTAAATTTTAAGTTAACATTATTCTTTTTTTATTTTGTTAAATATCATGCACACTGCACATACTATCTTTTATATCTCTGCACAAAACGCAACTTCTAATTTGTAAAACTTGTCATTGTACAATGGCTTGCATAGTTGGAACAATTCATAATTTTTCATTGCAGAGATGTTGAGATTTGATAATATTTTCAGTAGGTGATAAAATTTGTGTTACTCGCTTTTTATCCTTAGGCTCTATAGTAAAATAAAAATCTTTGGCAGCTGAAAAGACGATAATTTTCAAGATTTTGATTTTGAAAGATACATATACTGAATCAGTTTGCATGAATGTGCATGAAATATGCAGGGTTTTAAAAGAATCACACTGTAGATACGTTAATTTTAACTGTAAACTTGGTTGAACATCAAGGATAAAGACCGAGTTTATCACCTACCAGAATGTATTAGGTATGTCTTATTTCTGGTCACTGATGGGTCAGTTTTTAGCTCTACTGATCAGAGATCAGCAGAGCTTATGCCGTGGTGCGGCGTCCGTCGTCCGTCTGTCCGTAAACTTTTATTTGTAGCGACTTCTCCTCTGAAACAACTGGATGGATATTCATGAAACTTTACAGAAATGTTGCCCATAAAGTCTAGTTGATCCTAGCAAAAATTCATGTTGATGTGAAATCCAAGATGGCCGCCAAAGCTAAAAATAGAGTTTTAAAATACAAGTTTGTAGCGACTTCTTCTTGAAAACTATAAGTGATATTGATATGGGAGTTTTTCTAAAATGATCAGCATGACATGATGTTGATCCTAGTCAAAAAATGTTTTGATTCAACGTTAAACATGGCTGCCAGCGGCCATCTTTGTTTACATAGAGTTATATAGTAAAAACTTGTAGCGACTACTCTGAAACTACTTGGCGGATTGTCATGAAACTTTACAGGAATGTTGCTCTTGATGTCTTATTGATCTAAGCAAAATTTCAGGTCGGCCGGAAATTCAAGATGGCCGCCACGGTTAAAAAAAGATTTTCAAAAAACAAGTCTGTAGCGACTACTTCCTGAAATCAAAATCAATCAGTAGAGCTTCAAGGTCATTGACCTCTTGTTTTGATGATGCTCTATCAAAATTATGAATGGCAGTTGTAATGATACTAAATGTAGAAGGGAAGGACAATTTGTTTCTGAGTTACTCGTTCTACTTAACATTTGAACGGTCAAATTGATAAATTGTTTAAGAATTTATCTGAATTTCTACGGCGAGTGGACGAGTGGAATTTGTGTGCCCTGTGTAGGTATATAATTTGAATTATTGTATAGCATTTAACAGCCATTGGTACGGGGACCTTGATTTTAAGTTATATCTGTAAGACTGGAGAAGCATAGGATCAGGCCCTGGATTTCCAGACAAGTGCGTTGCTACCTACTTTTACAGTCCGCTCTTATATAATTGATAGTTGTAAATATTTATGTCATCTTCACCTGTTTAGCAGCAGTCAGGAGAGGCCAGTGTCACGTGCAGAGGGTCAGCCATCCAGACTGAGTTCCGTGTACAACAACATCATCAACTGTTTCCAAGACTACCGACGTGACCGGTTGATGAACCAGCTCCACTCAGGAGGGTACCGTCAGAATATGGCCAACCAGTCGTCAGGTCCTTCCACGGGTGAGTAATACTTTTGTATTTAAGAAATAAAATATTTCCAGAGGGTTTATATTGTCCAAGATCATTAGCTAGTTGGCGGGACTTGAAGACCATCGATACCAAGGGTCATAGGCCTATGGTATCGATGTGTTTCAAGTCCAAAACACCCGTTTTTGATCTCGCACAATATAAAACCCCACTGGAAATGTGTTTTTTTTTATCTGACATGCATTTTTATGTATTTTATACACCCATTTTGGAGAGATTGAACAAATTCTCACAACTTATGTTGTATGTCCATTTCTCAGCACCAAAAAATGTAAATATATCTAGTTTTATCTATTAAACAGAATGATACGCTTGTCGAGGATGTCGCCATATTGTTTTTTCTTTACATTGTTTATGATGTTAGATAACGTTTCATTCAATAAATGCCGAGGTATTTCGAATGCTTGTGCTTTATCAGTCGTTGCCTGATAAATCAAAATGTATTAGGTCACCGCTTTATCAGACAGAAAACTGCATAGCCGCATGATTTAAAATAAAAATTAAAGGTTTGCAATGTAGTTTCTGGTGCAGACATACTTCGCATTTACATGTCCTTGCAGAAGAACAAAGCTCATATTACAGAACTGGGATGCACCAAATCATACATACTTAACACTACTTCCTCCCCATAGGCTTGTTTGGATGCACAAAGCTATGTACATTTGTGGCTGATAACAACAGCTTTTAAAAAAGCTAGTTTTGCTGTTCAGTGTTACATTTGAATAATAGTTTTACATATATCATATTGAGTACATTTTGGAATTAATTTAATAAAAACTTTATTTACGTTATGTTTTATCAAGAAACAATATTTTTAATTTGAAATTTTTTCTTCATCGATATTTATATGCGGTTTTAAATTAAAATTACAAAGGACTTACTTTAAGTTCTGGTTAACCTTGACTAACTTTCGGTTGAAGTCATGTTTGAAGCTTAATATTGCTGTATATTGGTAACTCTGTGTAGATATTCACTTGGGTACACAGGAAAAATATCTATGCTTGAAATACTTATGTTTTACATATATGATACATATGTATTCCACATATGTATTTCATATGAAAGTAACACATATGTAATACATATGAAAATATTTTTTACTAAAAAATATTAAAACTAAAACAGGATGTTAAACCATTTTCTACAATATTCTACCATTTTTAAAAAAAACAAAACTTTATTATTTCAGGCATAATAAATTTCATATGTATACATTCCATATGTGGCACAGGTGAATTCATGAGAAAAATATGAGGTACATATGTAACACATATTTAGTATTTATATATGTGGCACATGAAAAAAACATGCAGATAATAAGAAATAAATACATATGTGGCACATGTCACAACATGTTTCCTGTGTATAACCAATGCAAGGCCCAGCCCTCAAAATGACTTAAGTAATGGTTAGCAGTAGTTAAAATTGTTTTTTTTAATGCTTTATACTTTCTAAACTGTCAAATATATTGCTTTGACATTCACTGAGGACCCCACCTCACCCCTGTATTTATTTTCTGAACATGTTTACTGCTGGACGAAACTGCCCATGACAAGTATTTCCTATTTTCTTATTTCAGAGATGGACATGTACCCTGGGCTACAAGATGGGGACATTGTTAGACCAAGGTCACCAAGCTCAATATTGCAAGACCCTGTTGCACCAGGTGATCCGGACCAAATGAGGTCACCCATTTCATCGTCGCCGAGTGTCCTTAACATTAGCGAACCCCGAGTGAGACAGAACGAGCTTCTCATGGCCTCGTATGCCAGAAGATTAGCCCAAAGATCTCGAAATGTTAGTGCACCTTACACAAACCCAGTGTCGGAAGGATCGCGAGATTCCGGAGCAGGTCCTGATATTATACCTGGCCCGCAACCAAGGCAGACTACTCTAACTGATAACTTAATGACACTGGCAAACCTTGCTAATTCTAGAATCGTTTGCCCAAATCCTGCTGATAATGCTGACATTTTCTTACTAAATCCTGCATCTGACCCGTTTTTAGCAACAGCACCGGTAGATGGTGACCATATTGACTTGTCTTCAAGTTCCAGCATTTTGAGAGGGGAAAATGGTTCTGATGCAAATAATGTGCGGTTCCCATTACAGCCAGCAGTGATAAGAGGTGTAATGAGCCCACCGCCAGTTCCAATTTCAAACGATTTTGACGATAATATTTTGTCTAGAGTTGGAGATATGGTGACATCTCAAGATGATTTAGAGAGTGAAGAATTGAATGGCACGCATGATAGCAGTGTGAATAGTGCTATTACTGGATCACAAATGTCTTTCGGGAATGGTGAATTTAGTTATTCCGGCTTAAGGGATAGGAGCCACGAAGTGAGTTGCGAAGATTTCAGTATAAACTCTGTGCGTGATATGACAAACATTACTCATACACCAGAAACAGCATTATTGACTGCAATTAGTGACCCTAATGTGCTACCATATTTAAACAAAACCAACACAACCAACTGTGTATCACTCTCGCCTTTATTGGCAAAATATATTCAGTCTCAAGGTGCGGGTCAGACCACTGTGATGCCCTCTTGCTCTAGACAGACAAAACCATTTGCTAGTATAAGAGATAGATTGCAGACGACAATTCCTCTCAGTTCGGACAACGGTTCCGCAGCTAGTGGCTCAGTTAGAGTGATGCCTTCTACTACGGAGGTTCGAGGCATCCCCCAAGTGACTGTGATATCAGCCTCGGACTTAGCCCCAAGTTCTACCAGTGTAACCTGGAGTTGTAACAATCAGATACCCTCTGTCAGTGGGCGAGGTGTGTTAACCACGCGAAATGACCATATTCTTAATCTCAATTCAGCAACCAATCAAGTTCCAGTTATCTCTAGACTGGCTGACAGACGGAGTTCCACAGAAAGACTGTCTGAAAATATAGGAGATAATAGTAATAGAACAGTGAACCAGTCATCCTTGGGTGATATTATGAACAGTTACTCGCAACATGGGTCTGAGGTGGTCGCGAGCACAAGTAGTCATTCAAGTCTGTTTGAAAATATTTTTCACAATTCTAATAGTACCAGATGTGAGAGTCGACCAACTGGTAGGGGGCGCTCCTACCTCTCCTCTTTTCGTTCACAGCCATACAATTGGCAAAATCGAACTCAATACATGTCAATAATGGGACCCTATCTCGAGAGTAGGGGAATAAATCTTGGGAACAGAACCAATGCTTCTCAAAGTTCTCAATCAAACGGCCCTGATCAGTTGTCTGTGATAGATAGAGCATTGTCTAGAGTTATGCCCCCTGATCCGACTAGAGTAGCCCAGTATTCACATAATTTACAAAGAGACTTTGGTCACACTCGATCACATTCCAGGGATCAAGCATTCAGTGATACCGAAAGTGAACTGAGTTCTCATCTGAATCAGTCGGGTGCTTACTTTGTTCCGATCACAGACGACCCAGCAAGGGCACATTCGGCGACGTCGACACATTCTGCTTCAAGTGGAGAGCGTAATTCAGATCCTGCGTTCTTAAGGCAGAGTAACACGCCCCAAGGGTCAGTGGACAGTGCTATAGGTCAGAGTTCAAGGTCAAGCTCCAGCGGTACAGTTCCAAGTGGTGCAAGTGTTGTGCAGGATTTGGAACTAGTCATGGATCAAAATGAAAACTACACAACTCAAAGACCTAATGCTAATTTGACAAATCCCTTACACCACTTAAGCGAAATAAGACTGAGAAATCACGACAGTAATAACAATTCTATACATATTGTCCATGTTCAACCTGAAAACACTACAAGAGAAACCGCAGGACCCCCGAATCAGGATTTTGTTTCTTTAAGAAACAATTTTGTTTCAATGACTGATCAGATAGAACGAGAAATGAGTGACTTAAATCGAAGAATAAATGCTCTTCGTGATAGTTTTAATCAGAGTTTAGTCTATCTTCGTCAAGATCGTTCTAGGTATGAAACTATTGGCAATAACTTGCTATCAGAAACAGCTACCAACTTGTCAAACAATAGTGTAAACATGGGAGGTCACTCTACTGGTGTTACGAGGGTGCCACCAGTGATCACTGTTACCAGGTTACAGGAGTCCCAGAATGGGTTTGAGTCTGCATTGAGGGACTCTGTTGGTGAGTTTTTTCCTCCACTATTGTTATGCTTTTTCTGTTGCATATATCACTATATGTAAAATCACGATTTTTATATAAATGCCCATAGGGATATATTATGTCACGACAGTAGAAATGTATTGTGTTATGGCGTTGTTCATCCATCCCTCCTCCATAGGTCTGTCTGGATTTTGGAATTATCATGATTATTACCCTTTGAAAAAAGGTTTAAATTTCAACTTTACCTTGCCTTTTACAAGTGATTGTGGCTAATAACTTCCAAAGTATTAGGTGTACAGTGAATCACTGGAGGTTTACACATAGCTTCAACATGATCCAATGAGTACATCTTACAAAGGCCCAAAACTCTGAGTACATGTTTTTTTATTATTCTTTTTTGAAAAAGGTTTAACCAGTCACTGAAACCAAAAAGGTATTGATACAGATGATTTTACATGAGAATTGGAGATTCTGTTTATCAAATAACTCAAAACATTCCATTTTACGTACATACTATTGTCGTATGCTGATGTCACAAGTTTTTTATGATAACGTCGTATGGTGACGTCATATTTTACATTTACACCAAACATAGGAAACGCCTTGTCTATTTCGGTAATCCGGTAAATCAACTAGTCAGTTTCATTGCACACCAGTCTGGAAATAAATGACCATTCGATGATGGCCTTCATTTACATATTTATTTACACTTTTGTATTATGATATTGTTGACAGCATTGTTTGATGAGGCCTCAATGCCATTATTGTTAGATATGCTTATACATAGTTTTGATCTGTCAATCGAGCTTCTATCCGCCTCAGATTTTAGCCAATTAAAAGTGCAATAGGTATTTACATCTGTGCAGAAAGCCCATGTAGTCTCAGAAACAACTCTTGAATACATGTATTGTGGAAACCTAACCCATGGATAATGGATGCCGGAGCTAGAAATTTAATCTGTGAAATATCCATTTATGTTGTTAATACTGTTGACTTTATATTTCAATTTTTGTTGGCATGTCTCAGGCACGTATATATTATGTTTGTTCATTACTTATGAGTCAACCCAGATAGTATCTATATATATATATGTAGTACATAATTACAATGATTTTGTTTTAACTTTGGAAATTATTAATTTTAAAGATGTTGTAATGCCTCCATCTTTCAAAACAGTAGACTAATGCCACAACCTGTCCAATTCAGAACCAAATGGACGGTAACAAATTAATTTGAGTACCAATTCAGGAGACACATACATATAACCATATATATATCAACATTTATAATATTAATTATTGTTTATTTACTTGCAATTGTACGAACAGGTCCTGCCAGCACTGTACCACTTTCCCAGCCACCTACGTTGTTGGAGACGTCACTAAGATCTCATCACAGGGGCAGACAACTTCAGACGAATCGTGGTTCACCTCCCAGGTACGTTCTCGATATCAAGAAGTGAAACTGTATCTGTGGTATAAAATTAGTACTGTAACAAATTTAAAATGATGCTCAGAGGGTATATATACCGCACTCACTTAATTTCAGTCGCATGACGAATGAGGTTTCCAGATATCATATTAAAGGTTGTTTGTTGCGTACAAAAGGCCAAACCTTCGTATGGTGGTACTAAATAAAAAAAATACATCTATTTTAAATACTAAAATACTATTTTATAAAAAGTTTATATCATATGCCAGAAACTAGTCGCACACCAGTACAGTGTTCACAACTTTATAAATTTTTGTCCTTGCTTTAGTTCTTGAGATATTATTTGATACTCGGTGTTTTATGTTGAATAAGTAAGGGTTATTACTAATTTTACAACAATTTATTATAGTGATGGAGACTACCCAGGTCCATTGGAGGACCCAGAAGAGAGGCAAAACTGGCGCCGGCTGCACCGGCACTACCTTCACCCTCATTACTCTACCAGCATTCTGGATGATACTATAAATAGACCAAACAACGGCATACAGTCAGCTATAAATAGAGCCATTGCGGGTAATTTAAATATTATGGGTGCCAGTATAAGACAAAAACTGTAATCTTTCTACTTGTAAATGGAGGTAATTACGCTTACAACATTCACCAGATTGCCATATCTACGCATATGTGATGCTTTAATATTAAGAAAAGAAAATGCCAGAGAGGATTTAAAGGCTGTGTTATTAGGTCAAATAAAACAGTATGTGTGATTTCGGTTACATTGGGGAATAAAATTCGGGACATTAAAAACTTTTTTCTTTTTTTTATGGAGATTGATTTTTGAACTGGTAAAATAAAAGAAGCCTAGACTTGAAGTAGGTCTTCCTTATTACCTTGTTACTTCCTCCATTGCAAAATTTATATTTTTATTAGTTCAAAATGTTGCAGAAGTGTTACTTAATCAAGGGGGATAATTCCTTATATTGCATCGATTTATGAAGAAAACATTTATCTATATTAAAGCAGAATTTCAGGAACAACGGAAATTTTAAAATTTTATATTATTTGTTCAATAAATAAGACATGGTCTTAAAATGGCCTTCACCTTCAGACCCTTGTCTTAAAATGGCCTTCACCTTCAGTCCCAGTCTTAAAATGACCTTCACCTTCAGTCCCTAAGCCTTGTCTCAAATGCCCTTCACCTTTAGTTCCTTGTCTTAAAATGACCTCAACCTTCAGTCCCTTGTCTTAAAATGGCCTTCACCTTTAGACTTTGTCTTAAAATGACCTTCACCTTCAGTCCCTTGTCTCAAATGACCTTCACCTTCAGTCCCTTGTCTTAAAATGACCTCAACCTTCAGTCCCTTGTCTTAAAATGGCCTTCACCTTCAGTCCCTTGTCTTAAAATGACCTTCACCTTCAGTCCCTTTAAGTGGATTGTTCAAATCCAATTAATCTACACCACTGGAAAATGATATGTTTACTTTACCATGACATGAACATAGCAATATTCATGATCTTGTGCTTTTTTCATCATTGATGCTTGTATGCGAGATTTTATTGGTCGAATGCAATGAAAATTTAGATTTAGGTATTAAAAGTCTTGTCAAATCAAAATGCAGTGATACTGTTGGGGATTTCTTTCAAGGTTGAATGATGTACAGTTACTTACAGTTTTTGAGGGCTGGCGTGGCGCAGTCAGTAGCGCGGCAGATTTGTAACCGGAGGCCCCGGGTTCAATTCTCCGTGATGCCACTGAGTTTCGTCGGTGTGTTCTTGGGCAAGACACTTTCCCTTAGCCTCGTCCGTCAGATGGGGATGTAAACCGGGCGGTCCCGTGTTTCGGTCTATCCTCCGAGCACGTTAAAGAACCATAGGAATGTATTCGATAATAAGAGTAGGGCACGGTTCCCGGTTTCCTATGTATCCTTCCTCTCTCTCCGGGGCGGCTCTAAATAACCTATACTGTGTTGATGAGCCGTTAAACAACATTCAATTCAATTACAGTTTGGTTTGCTTTTTGCGTGCTTTCAATGCTTTCAATGCACACCTTATATAGCGTGGGGTAAAGAAGGATACATTGGTGGGTGACCTAAAATTGTGTGGGGTAAAGAAGTATATATTGGCGGGTGACTTGTTGGGAACTGAATGAGTCTTTCATAGAATAAAAATGATGTACATCGCATGGGTAAATTAAGAGATAACCATGCTAAGATTTTCAGTCTGGGACGGTGTGTGGTTTGTTTTATGGTCTTAGAATTTCAGGCCATAAAACCAACCTCATATCATCCCAGATTGAAAATCTTAGAATGGTTATCTCAATTCTAATGCATTTCCATGTAAATTTCAGAAATATAGAACAAAATAATACATACACACTTGTTTTTTCTATGAAAATTCAAATCTATGGGTAACAGCATTTTGTTGATATCATCCAATAACGTCTTTTGTTGCAACATTTTGTGACAAGTTATTTTCATATGGTAAATCGGGCTCTTACGGTCTTAAATTTGAGATGTTAGCCAATTGAGTAATGCATTACAATACAGTTACATTAGAATAAACAATGCTTCATAATAAAGTAAATGCAACAATTTGCAGTGGTGTAGTAGCCTTGCTGTTGTTAATAAAGGTCTATAATAACATTCGCTAAACCATTATTATAATGTTCAGGTGCATTCATGGGTACAGGAGAATCAGCGGTGGCTAACAACATTATCAGCCAAACACACAGAATACAGTTCTGGGACTTCTCCAAGTGTGATATACCAGATATTAGCTCCAGTAAGTAGGATAGTTTTATACAGTTCTGGGACTTCTCCAAGTGTGATATAGCGGCTATAAGCTCCAGGAAGTAGGATAGTTTTATACAGTTCTGGGACTTCTCCAAGTGTGATATACCAGATATTAGCTCCAGTAAGTAGGATAGTTTTATACAGTTCAGGGACTTCTCCAAGTGTGATATACCGGATATAAGCTCCAGTAAGTAGGATAGTTTTATACAGTTCTGGGACTTCTCCAAGTGTGATATAGCGGATATAAGCTCCAGGAAGTAGGATAGTTTTATACAGTTCTGGGACTTCTCCAAGTGTGATATACCAGATATTAGCTCCAGTAAGTAGGATAGTTTTATACAGTTCAGGGACTTCTCCAAGTGTGATATACCGGATATAAGCTCCAGTAAGTAGGATAGTTTTATACAGTTCTGGGACTTCTCCAAGTGTGATATAGCGGCTATAAGCTCCAGGAAGTAGGATAGTTTTATACAGTTCTGGGACTTCTCCAAGTGTGATATACCAGATATTAGCTCCAGTAAGTAGGATAGTTTTATACAGTTCAGGGACTTCTCCAAGTGTGATATACCGGATATAAGCTCCAGTAAGTAGGATAGTTTTATACAGTTCTGGACTTTTCCAAGTGGGATATACCGGATATTAGCTCCAGTAAGTAGGATAGTTTTATACACTTCTGGGACTTCTCCAAGTGTGGTATACCAGATATTAGCTCCAGTAAGGCCATAAAAAATTAATTACCTGGTTCTCAGGCCCGCCCGCATGTTTTTTTTTGGTGCCGCATTGCCAATTTTATCTCAAAAGTAATAAAATAAAAATTGGAAATGCGCTACCGAAATTTCGAAAAAAAAGTTCTGCATCAAAGTTCGTTCCGGTTTTTACATTTCAACTACCTCAGGGGAATCCCCTTGTGGGTAGACTGGTGCGCGGCCGCTCTGCTCGCTAGCTTGTGAGTGTTGCAGACGTACGGGTACCAAACTAGGAGTCTGACGCTTGAGACGCTTGAAACTAGTAGGTGCTACAGAACAGGCGATTTATTCAAGCGTCTAATCGACAGTCTCACAACAACATGCAATAGTTCATGCGTGATCTAATACAAATATACGGACTTATTGTGATTGAAAGAAGCATAAGTCGGGAAGTAATGATAAGGCAATGATCGACAATAGAGATGAGCTGATCCAACTGGTTATTGCACATGTATTTCGAGATATTTTGCATCAATACATGTATTGGAATTAAAAGTTTGGATAATAAAAAAAATCGCCCGCGTGTCTGTTGACCACTGTAAAATATTACAAAAAAATGTGCCCGCCCGCATCTCTTCTCAGAAAAAGTGGCATGAGAACCAGGTAATTAATTTTTTGTGGCCTAAGTAGGATAGTTTTATACAGTTCTGGGACTTCTCCAAGTGTGGTATACCAGATATACCTCCAGTAAATAGGATAGTTTTATACAGTTCTGGGACTTCTCCAAGTGTAATATACCGGATATTAGCTCCAGTAAGTAGGATAGTTTTATACAGTTCTGGGACTTCTCCAAGTCTAATCTACCAGATGTTAGGTCCAGTAAGTAGGATAGTTTTATACAGTTCTGGGACTTCTCCAATGGTGGTATACCAGATATTAGGTCCAGTAAGTAGGATAGTTTTATACAGTTCTGGGACTTCTCCAATGGTGGTATACCAGATATTAGGTCCAGTAAGTAGGATAGTTTTATACAGTTCAGGGACTTCTCCAAGTGTGATATACCAGATGTTAGGTCCAGTAAGTAGGATAGTTTTATACAGTTCTGGGACTTCTCCAAGTGTGATATACCGGATATTAGGTCCAGTAAGTAGGATAGTTTTTTTACAGTTCTGGGACTTCTCCAAGTGTGATATACCAGATGTAAGGTCCAGTAAGTAGGATAGTTTTATACAGTTCTGGGACTTCTCCAATGGTGGTATACCGGATATTAGGTCCAGTAAGTAGGATAGTTTTATACAGTTCAGGGACTTCTCCAAGTGTGATATACCGGATATTAGGTCCAGTAAGTAGGATAGTTTTTTTTACAGTTCTGGGACTTCTCCAAGTGTGATATACCAGATGTTAGGTCCAGTAAGTAGGATAGTTTTATACAGTTCTGGGACTTCTCCAATGGTGGTATACCGGATATTAGGTCCAGTAAGTAGGATAGTTTTATACAGTTCTGGGACTTCTCCAAGTGTGATATACCGGATATTAGGTCCAGTAAGTAGGATAGTTTTTTTACAGTTCTGGGACTTCTCCAAGTGTGATATACCAGATGTTAGGTCCAGTAAGTAGGATAGTTTTATACAGTTCTGGGACTTCTCCAATGGTGGTATACCGGATATTAGGTCCAGTAAGTAGGATAGTTTTATACAGTTCAGGGACTTCTCCAAGTGTGATATACCAGATATTAGGTCCAGTAAGTAGGATAGTTTTATACAGTTCAGGGACTTCTCCAAGTGTGATATACCGGATATTAGGTCCAGTAAGTAGGATAGTTTTATACAGTTCTGGGACTTCTCCAATTGTGGTATACCAGATATTAGGTCCAGTAAGTAGGATAGTTTTATACAGTTCTGGGACTTCTCCAAGTGTGATATACCAGATATTAGCTCCAGTAAGTAGGATAGTTTTATACAGTTCTGGGACTTCTCCAAGTGTAATATACCGGATATAATCTCCAGTAAGTAAGATAATGTTATTCAGTTCTGGGACTTCTCCAAGTGTGATATACCGGATATTAGCTCCAGTAAGATAGTTTTATACAGTTCTGGGTCTTCTCCAAGTGTGATATACCAGATATTAGCTCCAGTAAGTAGGATAGTTTTTTTACAGTTCTGGGACTTCTCCAATTGTGGTATACCAGATATTAGGTCCAGTAAGTAGGATAGTTTTATACAGTTCTGGGACTTCTCCAAGTGTGATATACCAGATATTAGCTCCAGTAAGTAGGATAGTTTTATACAGTTCTGGGACTTCTCCAAGTGTAATATACCGGATATAATCTCCAGTAAGTAAGATAATGTTATTCAGTTCTGGGACTTCTCCAAGTGTGATATACCGGATATTAGCTCCAGTAAGATAGTTTTATACAGTTCTGGGTCTTCTCCAAGTGTGATATACCAGATATTAGCTCCAGTAAGTAGGATAGTTTTATACAGTTCTGGGACTTCTCCAAGTGTGATATACCAGATATTAGCTCCAGTAAGTAGGATAGTTTTATACAGTTCAGGGACTTCTCCAAGTGTGATATACTGGATATTAGATCCAGTCTAGGCTAGCGCTAAGATTTTAAACTCTTTAGCCAGATCTCGCTATTAAAGCCCTAAAAATTCCTTTAGCCAGATTAGAAGTCTTTAGCCAGACTTTTGCCGACATATTAAGGAACTTTAATTGATTGTCCGGACTGAAATTTTAAAAAGGACAGAATGGATGTTGGAGTCTGTGACTCAGTCTCTGGCTGTTTCCTTTTAACAGGGGTTCCAAAGAAGCTAGAAAGTTTGCGTTGCATTGTGAGACAAAATTCAGAAATGCTACATACACCACAGCTATCATGCATAGAATAAGTAATAAAAGCCACTATCAGTCCAATATTTTGAGTAATCACACCTTTTGTATTGACTATTGTTTCATGTTGATTGAACAATCAAACATAAAATTGTCACAATTTACATACAGCCAATCAAAGACGTTCACACTTGCCATTGTTCCAGTTTACGATACTGTGTGTACAACTAAATAGTGGGGATTCAACACTTACCAGTGATCGTAAAGTTAAAAAAGACCGTCAGCCTTTAAACAGAGCATCTCTGGCTTATTAATTTCTTAAACAAACATTGTCACACTTACTGTTTTGATTAGCCAATTTGGCCATAAGTGTGCGCCACATTATGTGATGTATTACCCGACTCGATAACGCAATTAAATATATGGATAATATTCAGCGCGGGGACACAAACTAGTTGATTGACAGCGAGAGGCGGAACAGTGGGCACACACGACAATTTAACAGCAGTTTCAAATAAACACTGCGATAATTAATTATCGGTCTAATTTGATTGTCGCTAATTAGCTAACAACACCCAGCGGGATGTTGGCTTATACACAGTCAAAGACTTTGTGTATTAGAATTCGGGAATTTCCAAGATGTTTTAGACAAAATTGGTCGAAAATTTGGATTCGCCAGACCGCCGATATCTGGCGAATTTGCTATGTACTTCTCACGATTTTCTTTTGCCAGTTTGGGTTACTTTTCGCCAATGGCAGTTTGGCAGGTTAACGCGAGCCTTGCCATAAGTAGGATAGTTCTTCTCCAAGTGTGATATACCAGATATTAGCTCCAGTAAGTAGGATAGTTTTATACAGTTCTCCGACTTCTCCAAGTGTGATATACCAGATATTAGCTCCAGTAAGTAGGATAGTTTTATACCCAAGTGAGGTATACCAGATATTCGCTCCAGTAAGTAGGATAGTTTTATACAGTTCTGGGACTTCTCCAAGTGTGATATACCAGATATTAGCTCCAGTAAGTAGGATAGTTTTATACCCAAGTGAGATATACCAGATATTAGCTCCAGTAAGTAGGATAGTTTTATACCCAAGTGAGATATACCAGATATTAGCTCCAGTAAGTAGGATAGTTTTATACCCAAGTGAGGTATACCAGATATTAGCTCCAGTAAGTAGGATAGTTTTATACAGTTCTCCGACTTCTCCAAGTGTGATATACCAGATATTAGCTCCAGTAAGTAGGATAGTTTTATACCCAAGTGAGATATACCAGATATTAGCTCCAGTAAGTAGGATAGTTTTATACCCAAGTGAGGTATACCAGATATTAGCTCCAGTAAGTAGGATAGTTTTATACCCAAGTGAGATATACCAGGCCTGGAATTCACCAACCATTCTTCAAACAATTCTTAGACCTGAGCTACATGACCTTCAAAGATAAACAATCGCATCAGGTTGCTATTTATTAGTATGCATCGTATTTATACATAGCATCTTGTTACGAACGTTTATTCTGTAAAATTATAGACATATTTTTGATTGAAATTTTCATACTTGAGCTTAAGTCTAAGAATATTCTCAAGAATGGTTGGTGAATTCAAGGCCAGATATTAGCTCCAGTAAGTAGGATAGTTTTATACCCAAGTGAGGTATACCAGATATTAGCTCCAGTAAGTAGGATAGTTTTATACCCAAGTGAGGTATACCAGATATTAGCTCCAGTAAGTAGGATAGTTTTATACCCAAGTGAGGTATACCAGATATTAGCTCCAGTAAGTAGGATAGTTTTATACCCAAGTGAGGTATACCAGATATTAGCTCCAGTAAGTAGGATAGTTTTATACAGTTCTCCGACTTCTCCAAGTGTGATATACCAGATATTAGCTCCAGTAAGTAGGATAGTTTTATACCCAAGTGAGATATACCAGATATTAGCTCCAGTAAGTAGGATAGTTTTATACCCAAGTGAGGTATACCAGATATTAGCTCCAGTAAGTAGGATAGTTTTATACCCAAGTGAGGTATACCAGATATTAGCTCCAGTAAGTAGGATAGTTTTATACAGTTCTCCGACTTCTCCAAGTGTGATATACCAGATATTAGCTCCAGTAAGTAGGATAGTTTTATACCCAAGTGAGATATACCAGATATTAGCTCCAGTAAGTAGGATAGTTTTATACCCAAGTGAGGTATACCAGATATTAGCTCCAGTAAGTAGGATAGTTTTATACCCAAGTGAGGTATACCAGATATTAGCTCCAGTAAGTAGGATAGTTTTATACCCAAGTGAGGTATACCAGATATTCGCTCCAGTAAGTAGGATAGTTTTATACAGTTCTCCGACTTCTCCAAGTGTGATATACCAGATATTAGCTCCAGTAAGTAGGATAGTTTTATACCCAAGTGAGATATACCAGATATTAGCTCCAGTAAGTAGGATAGTTTTATACCCAAGTGAGGTATACCAGATATTAGCTCCAGTAAGTAGGATAGTTTTATACCCAAGTGAGGTATACCAGATATTAGCTCCAGTAAGTAGGATAGTTTTATACCCAAGTGAGGTATACCAGATATTAGCTCCAGTAAGTAGGATAGTTTTATACCCAAGTGAGGTATACCAGATATTCGCTCCAGTAAGTAGGATAGTTTTATACCCAAGTGAGTTATACCAGATATTCGCTCCAGTAAGTAGGATAGTTTTATACCCAAGTGAGGTATACCAGATATTCGCTCCAGTAAGTAGGATAGTTTTATACCCAAGTGAGGTATACCAGATATTCGCTCCAGTAAGTAGGATAGTTTTATACCCAAGTGAGTTATACCAGATATTCGCTCCAGTAAGTAGGATAGTTTTATACCCAAGTGAGTTATACCAGATATTCGCTCCAGTAAGTAGGATAGTTTTATACCCAAGTGAGGTATACCAGATATTAGCTCCAGTAAGTAGGATAGTTTTATACCCAAGTGAGTTATACCAGATATTAGCTCCAGTAAGTAGGATAGTTTTATACAGTTCTGGAACTTCTCCAAGTGTGGTATACCAGATATTAGCTCCAGTAAGTAGGATCAATTACAAGGGCAGTGGCCCTTAAAGTGACACATTTTGGTAGGTATTTTTATGTTGACATTTAACCAAAACACGAAAAACTTATTTCTGTAGTTTTAATTATTTACATGCACCAGTTAAACATAATTATAGTGTATGATTAATAATTCAAATTATTTCTAATCTGGTTGTTAATTCTGTATTATCTTTAAGGCACTGATTTTTTTCAATTAATCTAGATGACACATCTGCAGTATCTGTTTTCCAGGCACAAAGAACATAGTGGTCCCACACTGTAAACTTCATAACAGTGCCAGCTGTGATATATCCCAGAATTCGGATCTTCTGGCTACGTTCGTTCCGAGCCATCACGGGTTTCCCGACGACAATATACTCACTGTGTACTCTCTCCTGCCCGAGACCAGGGGCCAGTGTCTATATACAAAAAGCTTTGGTAATGAATTTTTCAGACAGAGTATAAATTGAACCACGAAAATCTAGTCAACATAGCCTTATTATTATTAAAGGGACACTTTGCAATCTTGAGGTCTGTTTCGAGGTCTGTTTCACACCTTTATACCGATCAAAACGAATCAAAATGTCAACTTAAGTGTCTGCTTAACAACTTATTTAAAAAGCTGGAATAATACAAAAAAAGTATATTTTGTATTTGTTCTTAAAGGCACTGGAGGTGATCTTGAAAAATCTAGCCTTCTATCCAAATACGAATAAAAACCATAATAATGTGTTTCAGTTTCATGTTCAATGTAAATATATCTGCACTAAACCAGGACCCTTAACAATAAACTAACCCGCCAAATAACGGCAAAATTGCACTACAAAACCGTGTATCAAAACTCTATCCAGGTGTTTAGGACATATAATAATGTGTATGTGCCGATTAAAAGTAAAGGTTTATTTACGGGTTTTAAAAATACCCGTGGTTGAATATGTGTAAAATTAATTATGAGTTGGTAACTCTTCATTCGACGCTCCAGTTTCGGGGTTCGGCCTGGCTGGTTAAAACCGTTTATATTGTGTCTAAAGAGTTTGGATTCTCCAAATATGAATTATATATATATACCTAATCGTCTGTAGGTTTAGAAACGGTGTACATATGATGTAAAATTTGTCTGTTGTTGGCGGGATAGCTGCTTTAAACCAAAGGTAGTATGTGGCTTAATTTAATACATACGCACATTTCACATGAAACTGAAGCATACTGTGAGGGTTTTCATTTATATTTAGATTGACTTAACTTCCATGTGAGCTCCAAAAACTAAACCAGTATATCTCGCTACTTTAAATAACAAGAAAACATTTTTAAAAGTAAAAGCCCTCAGTCATTAATATTGATGTGGCTAGAAATTATTTGAATAAATTTATATTTTTGCGAGAGTTATATTCCTTACTGAAATCGAATATTTCGAAATAAAATTACTAATAGAACATCACTTCAACATGGAAAGGTTCTTGATTTCAAAATATTTGTTGGGTTAAAAAAAACAAGATTGTCCTGAAAGGGAGTATATCAGGCTTTTCATGGGGGTCTAGGTGTCTGACTTAAAATCGACTAATATTAATATTTTCTATTCTACTTGGCCAAAATATAATAAATGAGCCTAAACATTATCACTTATTTGCAAAGAAATTTATTCTGCATGGTAATACATGCTATCCTAGGTGACGCACCAGGGTTTATTTCAGAATTTTACGTCCGATTCCGTCCTAGCTATATGGTGTTTTCAAAGTTTAGACCTTAACAAAATGGTTCTAACATTATATTTTGATTGATATAAGTGTTTTATCATGAACTGGAACAATTTTATAATTTAAGATGTTTCTAGAAAAATCCTGATGTATCCCCTTTAAATCTGGTCCTCAAAAAGTTGAATGATAGAAATATATTGAACATTATATAATTAACGGGGCAGGTGGGGAAAAAAATGGACATAAAGGGAAGTAATTAATATAAATTGAAAAAAAAGAAAAATGTAGATTACAAACTTATTTTGAAAAAAATATTATGCAATGAAACTTCCTCATTATATTACTTAATAATATACTAATGCTTGTCTAAAATTCAAGTAAATTAAAATAGTAATATTAAAATATTATGACAGTGTTAAAAGTTAAATCTGTAAAGTTCAAATCACCTGAAAGAGCTAATTTTTGTTATGCCTTAAACTAATGAGTAAGGAAAATAATGAACCTGTAGAAGTGCAGGTTCCAGAGTATGATCTCTGATGAATTTCTGTGAAGGCACAGGTTGCCCCAGGGTGATCCACCTACTTCAGTGGGATGCCCAGGTGTAGTGATCTTGCCTGGTGCCTCAAATAGCAAATATAGTAGAGAAGAGGATATGCCCTAGACTGCGACAGTCAAAGACCGATTTCTTTGCCATAAATTACGGCTAAATAAAGCGCATTCCAACCACGATCGTGGCCAAGCGCCTGATCTACGTTCTATAAAAGATATACATGTATTGGGATCACTCAATATTGTTTACATAATGCAGACGCGTCACATAAAGAAATTAAGGTGGCGGGATATCTATAAACTGTGAAAATAGCTGCGCTAATAAAACAAGCAAGTAAACATAATGGCGAACTTCTACAGTCGTTTATATTTAAACGCTGTGTAGCAGTCTAGATATGCCCTGCAAAATGGGTTTTGTGATTGTATTGCCTACTACACAACTACGCATTATGGTAAAGAACTGTCCTTTGAAAGCTCTTTAGCACCAAAATATTTTCTACAATGTCTCATTTTACTGCATTTGTTGCACTCTTGAGGACCCGGCGTGGCAGAGTTTGAAAATAGATCACAGTGTCAAGCCTCGCCAATGGCACTGGGTTTTTCCATTGTGACATTCGGCAAGACAGTTTTAGCTTAGCCTTCTTCATCTGATGTTGACTGGCTCAACTAATGCTGCTCTAGTTTCTTGAAGTACTACTATTGGTTGCCTGTATAATCGGTTCTCCTATATTGCAGGCCCAAATGCGATTTCCATCAGTATTTCTCCCAGAAACAAATTTGTCCTTGTCGGTCTTGCTGCCAAAAGGTTGTCTTGGGTGTTTACATCAAACCAGGTAAGCAGTTTAGGCTTCACTTTTGCCAGGTAAGCAGTTTTTGTCTTGCCTTTTCGAAGAAAAAGAGAGACATAGGTGTTGCTTTTCCGCCTGCGGCGGCGTCAACATTCAAGGTTTGCGTTTAGGTCATTTTCTCACAAATTGTATGTTCTAACCTTTCAAACTTTGCTTATAGTTGTATCATGGGTGGTACATCGCAACGTGACAAAGCAAATGTGGATGTGACCTTGATACTCCAAGCAAAGGGCAGATAACATTAATTTTTAGGTTCAAGTTTTGCGTTTAGGTCACTTTTTCACAAACTGTATGCACTAGACCTTTGAAACTTTGCTTATAGTTGTATCTCCGATGGTACATGGCAACGTGACAAAGCAAATGTGGAACTGACCTTGACCCTGGAAGCAAAGGGCAAATAACTTAATAATTTTTAGGTTCAACTTTTGCGTTTATTCACAAACTGTATTCACTAGACCTTTAAAACTTTGCTTTTAGTTGTATCTTGAGTGATACATCTCAACGTGACAAAGCAAATGTGGAAGTGACCTTGACCCTCCAAGCAAGGGCAGATAACCTTATAATTTTTACCTTCAACTTTGGCGTTTAGGTCACTTTTCACAAACTGTATGCACTAAGACCTTTCAAACTTTGCTTATAGTTGTATCTTGAGTGGTACATTGCAACGTGACAAAGCAAATGTGGATGTGACCTTCACCATCCAAGCAAAGGGCAGATAACTTTAATTGTTACATTTACATCACTTTCTCATGAACTAGAATTATGCACTAGATGTTTTAAACCTAATTTATAGCTTAATCTTTGGAAGAAAACATATTCTATTTTGACATAGTTGTTGTCTTCGGTAGTGCATATTTGTTTTTGGATGCCTGGATTTCATCTGTGACCTTGACCTACTTTTTGGAGCTGATGATTTTTAGCTCTACTGGCCAGAGGCCTTCATTTTTCATCCGACCTTTACCAAACTTTACCACATTGTTAATATCAATAAAAGCTCGTACAAGTTTGAAACCAGCCAGATCGGACCAATAACAGCGGAGTTATGGCCCTTGATTTAGTTAAAAGTGCTATATTTTGCCTTATTAACACGATAGGCCTTTCATTTTTCATCTGATCTTTACC
The DNA here is from genome assembly GCA_037043455.1 of Cyrtodaria siliqua. Classification (NCBI taxonomy): domain Eukaryota; kingdom Metazoa; phylum Mollusca; class Bivalvia; order Adapedonta; family Hiatellidae; genus Cyrtodaria; species Cyrtodaria siliqua. Next base: position 283,754 of record JAWPHD010001346.1, read on the forward strand.
AAACTTTACCAGATGTTTTGCCTTTTTTTTTTCATTATTAGTATATTGTTGTGGGTTTTTTTTGTGTTTTTTTTTAATAGATACTTTTTTTTGTTTTGTCTTGTTTTGTTTTAATATTATTATTTTTTTTTTTTGTTTTAAAATTATTTTTTTTATTATTATTTTTTGTTTTGTTTATTTTCGGTTTGTTGATTTTTAGCTCTGCTGATCAGAGCTTATGCCTTGGTGGGGTGTCCGTCTGTCCGTCCGTAAACTTTTTTTTATAGCGACTACTCCTCTGAAACTACTAAATGGATTTTCATGAAACTTGCCCATGAAGTCTAGTTGATCCTAGCAAAAATTCAAGATGGCCGCCAAATCTAAAAATAGATTTTTAAAAAACAAGTTTGTAGGAACAACTTCTTGAAAACTCTTAAGTGATATTGATATGGGATATGACATGATGTTGGTCATTGTCGAAAATCTTTTTGATTTGACGTTTAAAATGGCTGCCAGCGGCCATCTTTGTTTACATAAGAGTTATTTAGTAAAAACTTGTAGCGTCTACTGCTCCGAAACTACTCAACGGATTTCCATGAAACTTCACAGGAATGTTGCTCTTGATGTCTAAATGATTCTAGCAACACTTCAGGTTGGTCGGAAATTCAAGATGGCCGCCATGGCTAAAAATAGATTTTGAAAATGCAAGTTTGTAGCGACTACTTCTTGAAAACTGTTAGTGATATTGATATGGGACTTTTTCTATAATGATCAGTATGACATGATGTTGATCCTTGTAAAAAATTATTTTGATTTGACGTTAAATGTGGCCACCAGCGGCCATCTTTGTTTACATAGAGTTATATAATGAAAACTTGTAGCGACTACTCCTCTGAACTACTTGACGGATTTTCATGAAACTTCACAATGCTGAACTAGCTATCAAAAACCTATCGGTAGAGCTTCAAGGTCATTGACCTCTTGTTAATGGAGTAACGACCTCTTGACATTTTTTTTTTAATTTCTTGTAGGCGCTACTCCTCCTAAACGCCTTGTTGGATTTCGAGGAAACTTGGCACTTTTGTTCCAGTTTGCTGATTTATGACGGAGTTATGGCACTTTGACATTTTTAGCTCTACTGATCAGAGATCAGCAGAGCTTATGCCTTGGTGCGGCGTCCGTCCGTCCGTCCGTCCGTCTGTCCGTTAACTTTTATTTGTAGCGACTACTCAGCTGAAACTACTGGATGGATATTCATAAAACTTAACAGAAATGTTGCCCATGAAGTCTAGTTGATCCTAGCAAAAATTCATGTTGATGTGAAATCCAAGATGGCCGCCAAAGCTAAAAAAAGATTTTTTAAATTCAAGTTTGTAGCGACTACTTCTTGAAAACTATAAGTGATATTGATATGGGACTTTTTCTAAAATGATCAGCATGACATGATGTTGATCCTTGTCGAAATTTATTTCGATGCGACTTTAAACATGGCCGCTAGCAGCCATCTTTGTTTACATAGATTTATATAGTAAAAACTTGTAGCGACTACTCCTCTGAAACTACTGATGGATATTCATGAAACTTTACAGAAATGTTGCCCATGAAGTCTAGTTGATCCTAGCAAAAATTCATGTTGATGCACAATCCAAGATGGCCGCCAAAGCTAAAAATAGATTTTTAAAATACAAGTTTGTAGCGACTACTCCTTGAAAACTATAAGTGATATTGATATGGGACTTTTTCTAAAATGATCAGCATGACATGATGTTGGTCCTTGTCAAAAATCGTTTTGATTCGACGTTAAACATGGCTGCCAGTGGCCATCTTTGTTTACATAGAGTTATATAGTAAAAACTTGTAGCGACTACTCCTCTGAAACTACTTGACGGATGTCCATGAAACTTCACAGGAATGTTGCTCTTGATGTCTAGTTGATCCTAGAAAAATTTCAGGCTGGCCGGAAATTCAAGATGGCCGCCACGGCTAAAAATAGATTTAAAATAAATAAATTTGTAGCGACTACTTCTTGAAAACTGTAAGTGATATTGATATGGGACGTTTTCTAAAATGATCAGCATGACATGATGTTGATCCTTGTCGAAATTTATTTCGATGCGACTTTAAACATGGCCGCTAGCGGCCATCTTTGTTTACATAGATTTATATAGTAAAAACTTGTAGCGACTACCCCTCTGAAACTACTGGATGGATATTCATGAAACTTTACAGAAATGTTGCCCATGAAGTCTAGTTGATCATAGCAAAAATTCATGTTGATGCAAAATCCAAGATGGCCACCAAAGCTAAAAATAGATTTTTAAAATACAAGTTTGTAGCGACTACTCCTTGAAAACTATAAGTGATATTGATATGGGACTTTTTCTAAAATGATCAGCATGACATGATGTTGGTCCTTGTCAAAAATCGTTTTGATTCGACGTTAAACATGGCTGCCAGTGGCCATCTTTGTTTACATAGAGTTATATAGTAAACACTTGTAGCGACTACTCCTCTGAAACTACTTGGCGGATTTTCATGAAACTTTACAGGAATGTTGCTCTTGATGTCCAATTGATCGTAGCAAAATTTCAGGTCGGCCAAAAATTTAAGATGGCCGCCACAGCTAAAAATAGATTTTTAAAAAATAAGTTTGTAGCGACTACTTCTTGAAAACTATAAGTGATATTGATATGGGACTTTTTCTAAAATGATCAGCATGACATTATGTTGATCCTAGTCAAACATTATTTTGATTCGACGTTAAACATGGCTGCCAGTGGCCATCTTTGTTTACATAAGAGTTTGTATAGTAAAAATGTGTAGTGACTACTCCTCTGAAACCACTAGACGGATTTTCATGAAACTTCACAGGAATGTTGCTCTTGATGTCTAGTTGATCCTAGCACAATTTCAGGTCGGCTGGAAATTCAAGATGGCCACCACAGCTAAACATAGATTTTTAAAAACAAGTTTGTAGCGACTACTTCTTGAACACTGTAAGTGATATTGATATGGGACTTTTTCTGAAATGATCAGCATGACAAGATGTTGATCCTTGTCAAAAATTATTTTGATTCGACATTAAACATGGCTGCCAGTGGCCATCTTTGTTTTCCTAGAGTTATATAGTAAAAACTTCAACTTGTAGCGACTACTCCTCTGAAACTACTTGACAGTTTTTATGAAACTTCACTTCACCTAGCTATCAAAATCTATCAGTAGAGCTTCAAGGTCATTGACCTCTTGTTTACTTTAAATTTATTGTCGGCGCTACTCCTCCTAAACGGCTTGTTGGATTTCTACAAAATTTGGCAGGAAGCCTCAGTATGATGTCTAGTTGTGCAAAGCATGGTATATCATTGAAATTTTGAACAAGTTCGAAAACCAGCTAGATCTAGTTAGTAACGACAGGTTATGGCCTTAATTGTGAAAAATGCTATATTATTGTATTTTCCTTTGTTAAATCTGTAGTTACTTCATTTTTTATCTCATCTTTACCATATTTGTTTAGAATGTTAATATAACCCCCCACCCCCACCAACCTCACCCCACCCACCCCCATTTTTATGAAATTTCATTCATAGAAGAAAGTGGGACAAATTAAAAAAATTATTGCCCATGATTACCAGGTGAGCGATCTTAGACCATCCTATCCCTGTTGTTTTTGCAATGTTTAAAAAAAAAAAACTACTGATGGGAATTTTATGTCGACAACCCTTGATATAAGAGCCGTTTTAGCCAGTAGAGCATCCACAGGCCCTCTTGGGCCTCTTGTTTTTAATAGAATGGCATTTTGTTTTTAAACAAATGCACTTAAATGTCATCTCAGCAAACGGCAAACTCGATTGTTTTTAGTTACTAAAATGTTTACAAACTTTCATTTAAGCATCATTGACCTTCTTATTTTTAAGTCTAGCCCCCGTTAGGCGAGACATGTGAATCCACGGATTTCTTGTATTGTCAAATGTCCGGTAAGCAGTTTTAAGGTTGTGTCCGGTAAACATATTTAGTGTCATTTTGTCAGTTTTAGTCAGCGGTTTTAATCCCATGTTTTTTGTCAGGAAAGCAGTTTTAGTCACATGTTCTTGTCAGGGAAGTAGTTTTAGTCACATCTTTTTGTCAGGAAAGCAGTTTTAGTCATCTTTTTGTCAGGGAAGCAGTTTTAGTCACATGCTTTTGTCAGGGAAGCAGTTTTAATCACATCTTTTTGTCAGGGAAGCAGATTTAGTCATCTTTTTGTCAGGAAAGCAGTTTTAGTCACATATTGTGTCGGGTATGCAGTTTTAATCACATACTGTGTCGTGTAAGCGGATTTAGTCACATATTGTGTCGGGTACACAGTTTTAGTCACATATTGTGTCGGGTAAGCAGTTCTAGTCACATATTTTGTCGGGTATGCAGTTTTAGTCACATATTGATATTGTTGGGTAAGCAGTTTTAGTCACATATTGTGTCGGGTAAGCAGTTTTAATCAGATATTGTGTCGGGTATGCAATTTTAATCAGATATTGTGTTGGGTATGCAATTTTAATCAGATATTGTGTCGGGTATGCAATTTTAATCAGATATTGTGTCGGTTATGCAGTTTTAATCAGATATTGTGTCGGGTATGCAGTTTTAATCAGATATTGTGTCGGGTATGCAATTTCAATCAGATATTATGTCGGGTATGCAATTTTATAATCAGATATTGTGTCGGGTAAGCAGTTTTGATCAGATATTGTGTCGGGTAAGCAGTTTCAATAAGATATTATGTCGGGTATGCAATTTTAATCAGATATTGTGTCGGGTAAGCAGTTTTAATAAGATATTATGTCGGGTATGCAATTTTAATCAGATATTGTGTCGGGTAAGCAGTTTTATTCAGATATTGTGTCAGGTATGCAATTTTAATCAGATATTGTCGGGTAAGCAGTTTTAATCAGATATTTAATGCAGTTATGTGTCTAATTGTGTTTTATAAGCGGCAGTCCTGGACATCTTCTTGATATCTTCTTGTCAGTAGTTTTAGTCACATATTTAGTCTGTTTTACTTCCGGTCATATTTTGTCTGATTTACTTTTGGTCATATTTTGTCTGTTTTACTTCTAGTCATATTTTGTCTGTTTTACTTCTGGTCATATTGTGTCTGATTTACTTCTGGTCATATTGTGTCCATTTTACTTCTGGTCATATTGTGTCTGTTTTACTTCTGCTCATATTTTGTCTGTTTTACTTCTGCTCATATTTTGTCTGTTTTACTTCTGGTCATATTTTGTCTGTTTTACTTCTGGTCATATTTTGTCTGTTTTACTTCTGGTCATATTGTGTCTGTTTTACTTCTGGTCATATTTTGTCTGTTTTACTTCTGGTCATATTGTGTCCGTTTTACTTCTGGTCATATTGTGTCTGTTTTACTTCTGCTCATATTTTGTCTGATTTACTTCTGCTAATATTTTGTCTGTTTTACTTCTGGTCATATTTTGTCTGTTTTACTTCTGGTCATATTTTGTCTGTTTTACTTCTGGTCATATTTTGTCTGTTTTACTTCTGGTCATATTTTGTCTGTTTTACTTCTGCTCATATTTTGTCTGTTTTACTTCTGCTCATATTTTGTCTGTTTTACTTCTGGTCATATTTTGTCTGTTTTACTTTTGGTCATATTGTGTCTGTTTTACTTCTAGTCATATTTTGTCTGTTTTACTTCTGGTCATATTGTGTCTGATTTACTTCTGGTCATATTGTGTCCGTTTTACTTCTGGTCATATTGTGTCTGTTTTACTTCTGCTCATATTTTGTCTGTTTTACTTCTGCTCATATTGTGTCTGTTTTACTTCTGGTCATATTGTGTCCGTTTTACTTCTGCTCATATTGTGTCTGTTTTACTTCTGCTCATATTTTGTCTGATTTACTTCTGCTAATATTTTGTCTGTTTTACTTCTGGTCATATTTTGTCTGTTTTACTTCTGGTCATATTTTGTCTGTTTTACTTCTGGTCATATTTTGTCTGTTTTACTTCTGGTCATATTTTGTCTGTTTTACTTCTGCTCATATTTTGTCTGTTTTACTTCTGCTCATATTTTGTCTGTTTTACTTCTGGTCATATTTTGTCTGTTTTACTTTTGGTCATATTGTGTCTGTTTTACTTCTAGTCATATTTTGTCTGTTTTACTTCTGGTCATATTGTGTCTGATTTACTTCTGGTCATATTGTGTCCGTTTTACTTCTGGTCATATTGTGTCTGTTTTACTTCTGCTCATATTTTGTCTGTTTTACTTCTGCTCATATTGTGTCTGTTTTACTTCTGCTCATATTTTGTCTGTTTTACTTCTGCTCATATTTTATCTGTTTTACTTCTGCTCATATTTTGTCTGTTTTACTTCTGGTCATATTGTGTCTGATTTACTTCTGGTCATATTGTGTCCGTTTTACTTCTGGTCATATTGTGTCTGTTTTACTTCTGCTCATATTTTGTCTGTTTTACTTCTGCTCATATTGTGTCTGTTTTACTTCTGGTCATATTGTGTCTGTTTTACTTCTGCTCATATTTTGTCTGTTTTACTTCTGCTCATATTTTGTCTGTTTTACTTCTGGTCATATTTTGTCTGATTTACTTCTGCTCATATTTTGTCTGTTTTACTTCTGGTCATATTTTGTCTGATTTACTTTTGGTCATATTGTGTCTGATTTACTTCTGGTCATATTGTGTCCGTTTTACTTCTGGTCATATTGTGTCTGTTTTACTTCTGCTCATATTTTGTCTGATTTACTTTTGGTCATATTGTGTCTGTTTTACTTCTAGTCATATTTTGTCTGTTTTACTTCTGGTCATATTGTGTCTGATTTACTTCTGGTCATATTTTGTCTGATTTACTTTAGGTCATATTGTGTCTGTTTTACTTCTAGTCATATTTTGTCTGTTTTACTTCTGGTCATATTGTGTCTGATTTACTTCTGGTCATATTGTGTCCGTTTTACTTCTGGTCATATTGTGTCTGTTTTACTTCTGCTCATATTTTGTCTGATTTACTTTTGGTCATATTGTGTCTGTTTTACTTCTAGTCATATTTTGTCTGTTTTACTTCTGGTCATATTGTGTCTGATTTACTTCTGGTCATATTTTGTCTGTTTTACTTTTAGTCATATTGTGTCTGTTTTACTTCTGGTCATATTGTGTCTGTTTTACTTCTGGTCATATTGTGTCTGTTTTACTTCTGCTCATATTTTGTCTGTTTTACTTCTGGTCATATTTTGTCTGATTTACTTCTGGTCATATTGTGTCTGATTTACTTTTGGTCATATTGTGTCTGTTTTACTTCTAGTCATATTTTGTCTGTTTTACTTCTGGTCATATTGTGTCTGATTTACTTCTGGTCATATTTTGTCTGATTTACTTTTGGTCATATTGTGTCTGTTTTACTTCTGGTCATATTTTGTCTGATTTACTTTTGGTCATATTGTGTCTGTTTTACTTCTAGTCATATTTTGTCTGTTTTACTTCTGGTCATATTGTGTCTGTTTTACTTCTGGTCATATTGTGTCTGATTTACTTCTGGTCATATTTTGTCTGTTTTACTTCTGGTCATATTGTGTCCGTTTTACTTCTGGTCATATTGTGTCTGTTTTACTTCTGGTCATATTTTGTCTGATTTACTTCTGGTCATATTTTGTCTGTTTTACTTCTGGTCATATTTTGTCTGTTTTACTTCTGGTCATATTTTGTCTGATTTACTTCTGCTCATATTTTGTCTGTTTTACTTCTGGTCATATTTTGTCTGATTTACTTTTGGTCATATTGTGTCTGTTTTACTTCTAGTCATATTTTGTCTGTTTTACTTCTGGTCATATTGTGTCTGATTTACTTCTGGTCATATTGTGTCCGTTTTACTTCTGGTCATATTGTGTCTGTTTTACTTCTGCTCATATTTTGTCTGATTTACTTTTGGTCATATTGTGTCTGTTTTACTTCTAGTCATATTTTGTCTGTTTTACTTCTGGTCATATTGTGTCTGATTTACTTCTGGTCATATTGTGTCCGTTTTACTTCTGGTCATATTGTGTCTGTTTTACTTCTGCTCATATTTTGTCTGATTTCCTTTTTGTCATATTGTGTCTGTTTTACTTCTAGTCATATTTTGTCTGTTTTACTTCTGGTCATATTGTGTCTGATTTACTTCTGGTCATATTTTGTCTGTTTTACTTCTGGTCATATTGTGTCCGTTTTACTTCTGGTCATATTGTGTCTGTTTTACTTCTGGTCATATTTTGTCTGATTTACTTCTGCTCATATTTTGTCTGATTTACTTCTGGTCATATTTTGTCTGTTTTACTTCTGGTCATATTGTGTCTGTTTTACTTCTGGTCATATTGTGTCTGATTTACTTCTGGTCATATTGTGTCCGTTTTACTTCTGGCCATATTGTGTCTGTTTTACTTCTGGTCATATTGTGTCTGATTTACTTCTGGTCATATTGTGTCCGTTTTACTTCTGGCTATATTGTGTCTGTTTTACTTCTGGTCATATTGTGTCTGATTTACTTCTGGCCATATTGTGTCTGTTTTACTTCTGCTCATATTTTGTCTGTTTTACTTCTGGTCATATTTTGTCTGTTTTACTTCTGGTCATATTTTGTCTGTTTTACTTCTGGTCATATTTTGTCTGATTTACTTTTGGTCATATTGTGTCTGTTTTACTTCTAGTCATATTTTGTCTGTTTTACTTCTGGTCATATTGTGTCTGATTTACTTCTGGTCATATTGTGTCCATTTTACTTCTGGTCATATTGTGTCTGTTTTACTTCTGCTCATATTTTGTCTGATTTACTTTTGGTCATATTGTGTCTGTTTTACTTCTAGTCATATTTTGTCTGTTTTACTTTTGGTCATATTGTGTCTGATTTACTTCTGGTCATATTTTGTCTGTTTTACTTCTGGTCATATTGTGTCCGTTTTACTTCTGGTCATATTGTGTCTGTTTTACTTCTGGTCATATTTTGTCTGATTTACTTCTGCTCATATTTTGTCTGATTTACTTCTGGTCATATTTTGTCTGTTTTACTTCTGGTCATATTGTGTCTGATTAACTTCTGGTCATATTGTGTCCGTTTTACTTCTGGTCATATTGTGTCTGTTTTACTTCTGGTCATATTGTGTCTGATTTACTTCTGGTCATATTGTGTCCGTTTTACTTCTGGCCATATTGTGTCTGTTTTACTTCTGGTCATATTGTGTCTGTTTTACTTCTGCTCATATTTTGTCTGATTTACTTCTGCTCATATTTTGTCTGTTTTACTTCTGGTCATATTTTGTCTGTTTTACTTCTGGTCATATTTTGTCTGTTTTACATCTGGCCATATTGTGTCTGTTTTACTTCTGGTCATATTGTGTCTGTTTTACTTCTGCTCATATTTTGTCTGATTTACTTCTGCTCATATTTTGTCTGATTTACTTCTGCTCATATTTTGTCTGTTTTACTTCTAGTCATATTTTGTCTGTTTTACTTCTGGTCATATTGTGTCTGATTTACTTCTGGTCATATTTTGTCTGTTTTACTTCTGGTCATATTGTGTCTGTTTTACTTCTGGTCATATTGTGTCTGTTTTACTTCTGGTCATATTTTGTCTGATTTACTTCTGCTCATATTTTGTCTGATTTACTTCTGGTCATATTTTGTCTGTTTTACTTCTGGCCATATTGTGTCTGTTTTACTTCCGGTCATATTGTGTCTGTTTTACTTCTGCTCATATTTTGTCTGATTTACTTCTGCTCATATTTTGTCTGTTTTACTTCTGCTCATATTTTGTCTGTTTTACTTCTGGTCATATTTTGTCTGTTTTACTTCTGGTCATATTTTGTCTGTTTTACTTCTGGTCATATTTTGTCTGTTTTACTTCTGGTCATATTTTGTCTGATTTACTTCTGGCCACATTGTGTCCGTTTTACTTCTGGTCATATTTTGTCTTGTTTTACTTCTGCTCATATTTTGTCTGATTTACTTCTGCTCATATTTTGTCTGTTTTACTTCTGCTCATATTTTGTCTGATTTACTTCTGCTCATATTTTGTCTGCTTTACTTCTGGTCATATTGTGTCTGTTTTACTTCTGCTCATATTTTGTCTGATTTACTTCTGCTCATATTGTGTCTGTTTTACTTCTGCTCATATTTTATCTGATTTACTTCTGCTCATATTTTGTCTGTTTTACTTCTGGTCATATTTTGTCTGTTTTACTTCTGGTCATATTTTGTCTGTTTTACTTCTGCTCATATTGTGTCTGTTTTACTTCTGCTCATATTTTGTCTGATTTACTTCTGCTCATATTTTGTCTGTTTTACTTCTGCTCATATTTTGTCTGATTTACTTCTGCTCATATTTTGTCTGTTTTACTTCTGGTCATATTTTGTCTGATTTACTTCTGCTCATATTTTGTCTGTTTTACTTCTGGTCATATTGTGTCTGTTTTACTTCTGCTCATATTTTGTCTGATTTACTTCTGCTCATATTGTGTCTGTTTTACTTCTGCTCATATTTTGTCTGATTTACTTCTGCTCATATTTTGTCTGTTTTACTTCTGCTCATATTTTGTCTGATTTACTTCTGCTCATATTTTGTCTGATTTACTTCTGCTCATATTGTGTCTGTTTTACTTCTGCTCATATTTTGTCTGTTTTACTTCTGCTCATATTTTGTCTGATTTACTTCTGGTCATATTTTGTCTGTTTTACTTCTGCTCATATTTTGTCTGATTTACTTCTGGTCATATTTTGTCTGTTTTACTTCTGCTCATATTTTGTCTGTTTTACTTCTGGTCATATTTTGTCTGTTTTACTTCTGGTCATATTTTGTCTGATTTACTTCTGGCCATATTGTGTCCGTTTTACTTCTGGTCATATTTTGTCTGTTTTACTTCTGGTCATATTTTGTCTGTTTTACTTCTGGTCATATTTTGTCTGTTTTACTTCTGGTCATATTTTGTCTGTTTTACTTCTGGTCATATTTTGTCTGATTTACTTCTGGCCACATTGTGTCCGTTTTACTTCTGGTCATATTTTGTCTTGTTTTACTTCTGCTCATATTTTGTCTGATTTACTTCTGCTCATATTTTGTCTGTTTTACTTCTGCTCATATTTTGTCTGATTTACTTCTGCTCATATTTTGTCTGCTTTACTTCTGGTCATATTGTGTCTGTTTTACTTCTGCTCATATTTTGTCTGATTTACTTCTGCTCATATTGTGTCTGTTTTACTTCTGCTCATATTTTATCTGATTTACTTCTGCTCATATTTTGTCTGTTTTACTTCTGGTCATATTTTGTCTGTTTTACTTCTGGTCATATTTTGTCTGTTTTACTTCTGCTCATATTGTGTCTGTTTTACTTCTGCTCATATTTTGTCTGATTTACTTCTGCTCATATTTTGTCTGTTTTACTTCTGCTCATATTGTGTCTGATTTACTTCTGCTCATATTTTGTCTGTTTTACTTCTGGTCATATTTTGTCTGATTTACTTCTGCTCATATTTTGTCTGTTTTACTTCTGGTCATATTGTGTCTGTTTTACTTCTGCTCATATTTTGTCTGATTTACTTCTGCTCATATTGTGTCTGTTTTACTTCTGCTCATATTTTGTCTGATTTACTTCTGCTCATATTTTGTCTGTTTTACTTCTGCTCATATTTTGTCTGATTTACTTCTGCTCATATTTTGTCTGATTTACTTCTGCTCATATTGTGTCTGTTTTACTTCTGCTCATATTTTGTCTGTTTTACTTCTGCTCATATTTTGTCTGATTTACTTCTGGTCATATTTTGTCTGTTTTACTTCTGCTCATATTTTGTCTGATTTACTTCTGGTCATATTTTGTCTGTTTTACTTCTGCTCATATTTTGTCTGTTTTACTTCTGGTCATATTTTGTCTGTTTTACTTCTGGTCATATTTTGTCTGATTTACTTCTGGCCATATTGTGTCCGTTTTACTTCTGGTCATATTTTGTCTGTTTTACTTCTGCTCATATTTTGTCTGATTTACTTCTGCTCATATTTTGTCTGTTTTACTTCTGGTCATATTTTGTCTGTTTTACTTCTGGTCATATTTTGTCTGTTTTACTTCTGGTCATATTTTGTCTGTTTTACTTCTGGTCATATTTTGTCTGTTTTACTTCTGGTCATATTTTGTCTGATTTACTTCTGGCCATATTGTGTCCGTTTTACTTCTGCTCATATTTTGTCCGTTTTACTTCTGCTCATATTTTGTCTGATTTACTTCTGCTCATATTTTGTCTGATTTACTTCTGCTCATATTTTGTCTGTTTTACTTCTGCTCATATTTTGTCTGTTTTACTTCTGCTCATATTTTGTCTGATTTACTTCTGCTCATATTTTGTCTGTTTTACTTCTGCTCATATTTTGTCTGATTTACTTCTGCTCATATTTTGTCTGTTTTACTTCTGGTCATATTGTGTCTATTTTACTTCTGCTCATATTGTGTCTGTTTTACTTCTGCTCATATTTTGTCTGATTTACTTCTGCTCATATTTTGTCTGATTTACTTCTGCTCATATTTTGTCTGTTTTACTTCTGCTCATATTTTGTCTGATTTACTTCTGCTCATATTTTGTCTGTTTTACTTCTGGTCATATTGTGTCCGTTTTACTTCTGGTCATATTGTGTCCGTTTTACTTCTGCTCATATTTTGTCTGTTTTACTTCTGCTCATATTTTGTCTGATTTACTTCTGCTCATATTTTGTCTGATTTACTTCTGCTCATATTTTGTCTGTTTTACTTCTGCTCATATTTTGTCTGATTTACTTCTGCTCATATTTTGTCTGTTTGACTTCTGGTCATATTTTGTCTGTTTGACTTCTGCTCATATTTTGTCTGATTTACTTCTGCTCATATTTTGTCTGTTTTACTTCTGGTCATATTTTGTCTGTTTTACTTCTGGTCATATTTTGTCTGTTTTACTTCTGGTCATATTTTGTCTGTTTTACTTCTGGTCATATTTAGTCTGTTTTACTTCTGCTCATATTTTGTCTGATTTACTTCTGCTCATATTTTGTCTGTTTTACTTCTGGTCATATTTTTTCTGTTTTACTTTTGGTCATATTGTGTCTGTTTTACTTCTGGTCATATTGTGTCTGTTTTACTTCTGGTCATATTTAGTCTGTCTTACTTCTGGTCATATTTTGTCTGTTTTACTTCTGGTCATATTTTGTCTGTTTCACTTCTTGTCATATTTTGTCCGTTTTACTTCTGGTCATATTTAGTCTGTTTTACTTTTGGTCATATTGTGTCTGTTTTACTTCTGGTCATATTTTGTCTGTTTTACTTCTGGTCATATTTTGTCTGTTTTACTTCTGGTCATATTTTGTCTGTTTTACTTCTGGTCATATTTTGTCTGTTTTACTTCTGCTCATATTTTGTCTGTTTTACTTCTGGTCATATTTTGTCTGTTTTACTTTTGGTCATATTGTGTCTGTTTTACTTCTGGTCATATTTAGTCTGTCTTACTTCTGGTCATATTTTACCTGTTTTACTTCTGGTCATATTTTGTCCGTTTCACTTCTTGTCATATTTTGTCCGTTTTACTTCTGGTCATATTTAGTCTGTTTTACTTTTGGTCATATTGTGTCTGTTTTACTTCTGGTCATATTTTGTCTGTTTTACTTCTGGTCATATTGTGTCTGTTTTACTTCTGGTCATATTGCATCTGCTTTACTTCTGGTCATATTTTGTCTGTTTTACTTCTGGTCATATTTTGTCTGTTTTACTTCTGCTCATATTTTGTCTGATTTACTTCTGCTCATATTGTGTCTGTTTTACTTCTGGTCATATTGTGTCTGTTTTACTTCTGGCCATATTGTGTCTGTTTTACTTCTGGTCATATTGTGTCTGTTTTACTTCTGGTCATATTGCGTCTGTTTTACTTCTGGTCATATTGTGTCTGTTTTACTTCTGGTCATATTGTGTCTGTTTTACTTCTGTTCATATTGTGTCTGTTTTACTTCTGGTCATATTGCGTCTGTTTTACTTTTGGTCATATTGTGTCTGTTTTACTTCTGGTCATATTGCGTCTGTTTTACTTCTGGTCATATTTTGTCTGTTTTACTTCTGGCCATATTTTGTCTGTTTTACTTCTGGTCATATTTTGTCTGTTTTACTTCTGGTCATATTTTGTCTGTTTTACTTCTGGTCATATTGCGTCTGTTTTACTTCTGGCCATATTTTGTCTGTTTTACTTCTGGCCATATTGTGTCTGTTTTACTTCTGGTCATATTGCGTCTGTTTTACTTTTGGTCATATTGTGTCTGTTTTACTTCTGGTCATATTGCGTCTGTTTTACTTCTGGTCATATTTTGTCTGTTTTACTTCTGGCCATATTTTGTCTGTTTTACTTCTGGTCATATTTTGTCTGTTTTACTTCTGGCCATATTTTGTCTGTTTTACTTCTGGTCATATTGTGTCTGTTTTACTTCTGGCCATATTGTGTCTGTTTTACTTCTGGTCATATTGTGTCTGTTTTACTTCTGGTCATATTGTGTCTGTTTTACTTCTGGCCATATTGCGTCTGTTTTACTTCTGGTCATATTGTGTCTGTTTTACTTCTGGTCATATTGTGTCTGTTTTACTTCTGTTCATATTGTGTCTGTTTTACTTCTGGTCATATTGCGTCTGTTTTACTTTTGGTCATATTGTGTCTGTTTTACTTCTGGTCATATTGCGTCTGTTTTACTTCTGGTCATATTTTGTCTGTTTTACTTCTGGCCATATTTTGTCTGTTTTACTTCTGGTCATATTTTGTCTGTTTTACTTCTGGTCATATTTTGTCTGTTTTACTTCTGGTCATATTGCGTCTGTTTTACTTCTGGCCATATTTTGTCTGTTTTACTTCTGGCCATATTGTGTCTGTTTTACTTCTGGTCATATTGCGTCTGTTTTACTTTTGGTCATATTGTGTCTGTTTTACTTCTGGTCATATTGCGTCTGTTTTACTTCTGGTCATATTTTGTCTGTTTTACTTCTGGCCATATTTTGTCTGTTTTACTTCTGGTCATATTTTGTCTGTTTTACTTCTGGCCATATTTTGTCTGTTTTACTTCTGGTCATATTGTGTCTGTTTTACTTCTGGTCATACTTTGTCTGTTTTACTTTTGGTCATATTGTGTCTGTTTTACTTCTGGTCATATTGCGTCTGTTTTACTTCTGGTCATATTGCGTCTGTTTTACTTCTGGTCATATTGCGTCTGTTTTACTTTTGGTCATATTGTGTCTGTTTTACTTCTGGTCATATTGCGTCTGTTTTACTTCTGGTCATATTTTGTCTGTTTTACTTCTGGCCATATTTTGTCTGTTTTACTTCTGGTCATATTTTGTCTGTTTTACTTCTGGTCATATTTTGTCTGTTTTACTTCTGGTCATATTGCGTCTGTTTTACTTCTGGTCATATTTTGTCTGTTTTACTTCTGGTCATATTGCGTCTGTTTTACTTCTGGTCATATTGCGTCTGTTTTAGTTCTAGTCATATTGCGTCTGTTTTACTTCTGGTCATATTGCGTCTGTTTTAGTTCTGGTCATATTGTGTCTGTTTTATGTGTCTGTTTTACTTCTGGTCATATTGTGTCTGTTTTATGTGTCTGTTTTACTTCTGGTCATATTTTGTCTTTTTTACTTCTGGTCATATTTTGTCAGGTAAGCAGGGCATAATTATGTCAGGTAAGAGGGACATATTTTGTCAGGGAAGCAGTTAAAGTGGTTTTTAAATGCATGTAAAAAGGCCATTATCACAGTTCAGATCATTTCTTGGTTTAATATCTGAAAATACTTAACTTCTGAAATTGCTGACTTAGCTTTCTTATGGATATATTTTTCACTTGATAAGTAGGTAAGTTTTGTTAAACATGTAATATGTAATTCAATGTTGAAATCTACTTTTTGTGTGTCTGTGAGAGTCACCTAGATCATAATGTCCCTGTACCAGAACATTCCCACAACTCTCACAGTCATACCTCTGATTAAACATGGCGATAAAAAGGTGTGGGCATGCACAGTACATATTTTAGATCAGATTTAAGTAATGCTGAAACAATACGGTTTGTTATTTATAATTCGAATACCAACTATAAAATGATTAATTACTCATATATATATACTGATAAGTTTTATTAGCTTGACTGATCAGAGATCAGCAGAGCTTATGCCGTGTTGCGGCGTCCGTCTGTCCGTCCGTCCGTCTGTCTGTCCGTAAAGTTTTATTTGTAGCGACTACTCCTCTGAAACTACTGGATGGATATTCATGAAACTTTACAGAAATGTTGCCCATGAAGTCTAGTTGATCCTGACAAAAATTCATGTTGATGTGAAATCCAAGATGGCCGCCAAAGCTAAAAATAGATTTTTAAAATACAAGTTTGTAGCGACTACTTCTTGAAAACTATAAGTGATATTGATATGGGACTTTTTCTAAAATGATCAGCATGACATGATGTTGATCTGAGTCGAACAATTTTTTGATTCGACGTTAAACATGGCTGCCAGTGGCCATCTTTGTTTACATAGAGTTATATAGTAAAAACTTGTAGCGACTACTCCTCTGAAACAACTTGACGGATGTTCATGAAACTTCACAGGAATGTTGCTCTTGATGTCTAGTTGATCCTAGAAAAATTTCAGGCTGGCCGGTAATTCAAAGTGGCCACCACGGCTAAAAATAGATTTAAAATAAATAAATTTGTAGCGACTACTTCTTGAAAACTGTAAGTGATATTGATATGGGACATTTTCTAAAATGATCAGCATGACATGATAATAATCCTTGTCAAAATTTATTTCGATGCGACTTTAAACATGGCCGCTAGCGGCCATCTTTGTTTACATAGATTTTTATACTCAAAACTTGTAGCGACTACTCCTCTGAAACTACTTTATGAAACTTCACAGGAATGTTGCTCTTGATGTCTAATTGTTCCCAGAATTTGTTTAGGTCGGCCGGAAATTCAAGATGGCCGCCATGGCTAAAAACAGATTTTTAGCTCTACTGATCAGAGATCAGCAGAGCTTATGCCGTGGTGCGGCGTCCGCTGTCCGTCCGTCTGTCTGTCCGTAAACTTTTTTTTGTAGCGACTACTCCTCTGAAACTACTGAATGGATTTTCATGAAACTTTACAGAAATGTTGCCCATGAAGTCTAGTTGATCCTAGCAAAAATTCATGTTGATGTGAAATCCAAGATGGCCGCCAAAGCTAAAAATAGGTTTTTAAAAAACAAGTTTGTAGCGACTTCTTCATGAAAACTATAAGTGATATTGATATGGGACTTTTTCTAAAATGATCAGCATGACATGATGTTGGTCCTTGTCGAAAATCGTTTTGATTCGACGTTAAACATTGCTGCCAGCGGCCATCTTTGTTTACATAGAGTTATATAATGAAAACTTGTAGCGACTACTCCTCTGAAACTACTTGACGGATTTTCATAAAACTTCACAGGAATGTTGCTCTTGATGTCTAATTGATCCTAGCAAAATTTCAGGTCGGCCGGAAATTCAAGATGGCCGCCACGGCTAAAAATAATTTTTCAAAATTCAAGTTTGTAGCGACTACTTCTTGAAAACTATAAGTGATATTGATATGGGACTTTTTCTAAAATGATCAGCATGACATGATGTTGGTCCTTGTCAAAAATCGTTTTGATTCAACGTTAAACATGGCTGCCAGCGGCCATCTTTGTTTACATACAGTTATATAGTAAAAACTTGTAGCGACTACTCCTTTGAAACTACTTGACAAATTTTCATGAAACTTTACAGGAATGTTGCTCTTAATGTCTTATTGATCCTAGCAAAATTTCAGATCGGCCAGAAATTCAAGATGGCCGCCACAGCTAAAAATAGATTTTTAAAAAAGAAGTTTGTAGCGACTACGTCTTGAAAACTATAAGTGATATTGATATGGGACTTTTTGTAAAATGATCAGCATGACATGATGGTTATCAGAGTCAAACATTATTTTGATTCGACGTTTAACATGGCTGCCAGTGGCCATCTTTGTTTACATAGAGTTTTTATGATGAAAACTTGTAGCGACTACTCCTCTGAAACTACTTGACGGATTTTCATGAAACTTCACAGGAATGTTGCTCTTGATGTCTAATTGATCCTAGCAAAATTTCAGGTCGGCGGGAAATTCAAGATGGCTGCCATGGCTAAAAATAGATTTTCAAAATACAAGTTTGTAGCGACTACTACTTGAAAACTATAAGTGATATTGATATTGGACTTTTTGTAAAATGATCAGCATGACATGATGTTGGTCCTTGTCAAAAATTGTTTTGATTCAACGTTAAACATGGCTGCCAGCGGCCATCTTTGTTTACATAGAGTTATAAAGTAAAACTTGTAGCGACTAATCCTTTAAAACTACTCGGCAGATTTTCATGAAACTTTACAGGAATGTTGCTCTTAATGTTTAATTGATCCTAGCAAAATTTCAGATCGGTCAGAAATTCGAGATGGCCGCCACAGCTAAAATTAGATTTTTTAAAAAAGAAGTTTGTAGCGACTACTTCTTGAAAACTATAAGTGATATTGATATGGGACTTTTGTAAAATGATCAGCATGACATGGTGGTTATCAGAGTCAAACATTATTTTGATTCGACGTTAAACATGGCTGTCAGCGGCCATCTTTGTTTACATAGAGTTATATAATGAAAACTTGTAGCGACTATTCCTGTGAAACTACTTGACGGATTTTCATGAAACTTCACAGGAATGTTGCTCTTGATGTCTAATTGATCCTAGCAAAATTTCAGGTCGGCCAGAAATTCAAGATGGCCGCCACGGCTAAAAATAAGTGTAGCGACTACTTCCTGAAATCAAATCAAAATCAATCAGTAGAGCTTCAAGGTCATTGACCTCTTGTTAAAAAAAAGTTTGTAGCGACTACTTCTTGAAAACTGTGAGTGATATTGATATGGGACTTTTTCTAAAATGATCAGCATGACATGATGTTGATCCTTGTCGAATATTATTTTGAATCAAAATTAAACCTGGGCACCAGTGGCCATCTTTGTTTACATAGAGTTTGTATAGAAACATTTTTAGTGACTACTCCTCTGAAACTACTGGACGGATTTTCATGAAACTTCACAGGAATGTTGCTCTTGATGTCTAGTTGATCCTAGCACAATTTCAGATCGGCTGGAAATTCAAGATGGCCACCACGGCTAAACATAGATTTTTAAAAACAAGTTTGTAGCGACTACTTCTTGAAAACTATAAGTGATATTGATATGGGACTTTTTCTGAAATGATCAGCATGACAAGATGTTGATCCTTGTCGAAAATTATTTTGATTCAACATTAAACATGGCTGCCAGTGGCCATCTTTGTTTATCTAGAGTTATATAGTAAAAACTTCAACTTTTAGCGACTACTCCTCTGAAACTACTTGACAGTTTTTATGAAACTTCACAGGAATACTGACCTAGCTATCAAAATCTATCAGTAGAGCTTCAAGGTCATTGACCTCTTGTTATATATGTTAGATTTTAATTGACTGAAATGCACTTCGCATCAATTATTGATAGATTATTTATCCGTTAATGTTCCTCTTCTACTTGAAATGGATCCATTTGATTGGTCAATCACTCCAGCCTCGTTCCCAGATAAGTGATAAGTAGAGCTAAGCATTAACGTTAAAGGTGAACTGTTAACCATTTCAGCTGGTTGCTCAGATATACAAACTAGACAAGAAGGGAGCTGGTGAAAAATCTATGAAGGTAAAATCTTTTATACTGTGAGTTTCTTCTGTTTGTGTTGTTGCAAAATGGGATCCAGACCTTTGTTTGATATTTTCACGTCTAAGCCTGCATCTAAATTTGCATTGAGCTATGTTACAAGAAACTTTGCTTTGCGTTGGATAAGTATTTAATAGAAAACACAAGCGATAATGCTATTTCCGCGACAAAAACAGTGGTTGCTTTAACAAACAAACACCAGTAAAAGAATTATGATTGTAAAATACTTGTAAAACAACATTAGTGTAAAAGCATACATTCAAATGCTTCATCATAGTGAAACATAAAAAAAGAATTGTTTACATTCCACCAGGGACATTCTGCACACATGAAATACTTACGTACATGAATGTTTTCATTTTCAGCGCGCCAAGGACATTCTGCACACATACAATACTGATATATGTAGCCGTGTGACTGTTTTCATTTTCAGCACACCAAGGACATTCTGCTCACATACAATACTGATATATGTAGCCGTGTGACTGTTTTCATTTTCAGCACACCAAGGACATTCTGCACACCTACAATACTGATATATGTAGCCGTGTGACTGTTTTCATTTTCAGAGCGCCAAGGACATTCTGCACACATACAGTACTGATATATGTAGCCATGTGACTGTTATCATTTTCAGCACACCAAGGACATTCTGCTCACATACAATACTGATATATGTAGCCATGTGCCTGTTTTCATTTTCAGCACACCAAGGACATTCTGCACACATACAATACTGATATATGTAGCCGTGTGACTGTTTTCCTTTTCAGCACACCAAGGACATTCTGCACACATACAATACTGATATATGTAGCCGTGTGACTGTTTTCATTTCTGCTCATATACAATACTGATATAGTAGCCGTTTGACTGTTTTCATTTTCAGCACACCAAGGACATTCTGCTCACATACAATACTGATATATGTAGCCGTGTGACTGTTTTCATTTTCAGCACACCAAGGACATCCTGCACACATACAATACTGATATATGTAACCATGTGAGTGTTTTCATTTTCAGCACACCAAGGACATTCTGCTCACATACAATACTGATATATGTAGCCATGTGAGTGTTTTCATTTTCAGCACACCAAGGACATTCTGCTCACATACAATACTGATATATGTAGCCATGTGAGTGTTTTCATTTTCAGCACACCAAGGACATTCTGCTCACATACAATACTGATATATGTAGCCATGTGACTGTTTTCATTTTCAGCACACCAAGGACATCCTGCACACGTGTAATACTGATATACGCAGCCATGTGAGCGGCAACTCCGCCAGGTGGCTCCCACTGGCAGGCCAGGGTCTCGTATATGGCACAAACAGGGGAGACTTGAATATCTGTAAACCAGGGTAGGCACCAAATTATTAATTATATACTTATTTGTTTGAATATTTGCCTATGCATTGGTACTAATATGTCGCCGTCCTATTTCCCTCAGCTACCTGTTAAATGGACAAGTATGAAAAGCTGGCATATTTACTGCTGAAATGACTGATTAGCTGAGGTATTTTTACAGACCATTGATCGAGGCCTGAGTAAAACCGTTTGTTTGAATAGCATTGCTATATTGAATATTATCTAAGAAATATTATATACCGGGTAATATGTTATCCTTTACTTTGTGAATGTAAAGAACAAGTAAATATTTTAGCTTTACTTCATACAAACACTTTGTTGATAGTTCCCCTTCTGAAAATATATGCACCTTCTAAAGTTAAATGCACCATCTGAAGTTATATGTACGTTGCGAAGTTATTTGTAGGTTCTGAAGCTATATGCACATTCTGAAGTTATTTATGAAGTTATATGTACGTATACACTCTGAACTTATATGCACCATGCACCTTCTGAAGTTATATACACCTTCTGAAGTTATATACACCTTCTGAAGTTATATGCCCCTTCTGAAGTTATACGCCCCTTCTGCAGTTATATGATGCCCCTTTTGAAGTTTTAGGATGCCCCTTTTGAAGTTATATGATGCCCCTTCTGAATGTATATTTGCCCTTTCTGCATTGATGCACCTTCTGAAGTTATATACACCTTCTTAAATGCATCTTCTGCACCTTCTGAAGTTATATGATGCCCTTTCTGAAGTTATGTGTGCCTTCTTAAATAAAATACACCTTCTGAAATTATATGCTCCATCTGAAGTAACATACACCATATGAAGTTGTATACACCATCATATACACCTTCTGAAGTTCTTTGCAGCTTCTGAAGTTAAATACACCTTCTGAAGTTATATGCACCATCTGAAGTTATATACACCATCATATACACTTTCTGAAGTTATATGCACCTTCTGAAGCTATTTGCAGCTTCTGAAGTTATATGCACCATCTGAAATTATATACACCTTCTGAAGTTATATGACACCATCTGAAGTTATATGCATCTTATACACCTTCTGAAGTTATTTACACCATCATATACACTTTCTGAAGTTATATGCACCTTCTGAAGCTTTTTGCAGCTTCTGAAGTTATATGCACCATCTGAAATTATATACACCTTCTGAAGTTATATGACACCATCTGACGTTATATGACACCATCTAAAGTTATATACACCATCATATACACCTAAAGTTATATGTACCTTCTGAAGTTCTTTGCAGCTTCTTAAGTTATATTCACCCTCTGAAGTTATATGCCCCTTCTGAAGTTATATACACCTTCTGAAGTTATATGCCTCTTCAGAAGTGATATGCCCCTTCTGAAGTCATATGCCTCTTCTGAAGTTATTTACACCTTCTGAAGTTATATACACCTTCTGAAGTTATATGCCCCTTCTGAAGTTATATGCCCCTTCTGATGTTACATGCCTCTTCAGAAGTTATATACATCTTCTGAAGTTATATGCCCCTTCTGAAGTTATATGCCCCTTCTGATGTTACATGCCTATTCAGAAGTTATATACATCTTCTGAAGTTATATGCCCCTTCTGAAGTTATATGCCCCTTCTGATGTTACATGCCTCTTCAGAAGTTATATACATCTTCAGAAGTTATATGCCTCTTCAGAAGTTATATGCCTCTTCAGAAGTTATATGCCTCTTCTGAAGTCACATGCACTTTCAGAAGTTATATGCCCTTTCAGAAGTTATATGCCCCTTCTGAAGTTATATGCACCTTTTGAAGTTATATGCCCCTTCTTAAGTTATATACACCTTCTGAAGTCATATGCCTCTTCAGAAGTTATATGCCCCTTCTGAAGTTATATGCCCCTTCTGAAGTTATATGCACCTTCTGAAGTTATATGCCCCTTCTGAAGTTATATGCACCTTTTGAAGTTATATGCCCCTTCTTAAGTTATATACACCTTCTGAAGTCATATGCCTCTTCAGAAGTTATATGCCCCTTCTGAAGTTATATGCCCCTTCTGAAGTTATATGCACCTTCTGAAGTTATATGCCCCTTCTGAAGTTATATACACCTTCTGAAGTCATATGCCTCTTCAGAAGTTATATGCCCCTTCTGAAGTTATATGCCCCTTCTGAAGTTATATGCCCCTTCTGAAGTTATATACACCTTCTGAAGTTATATGCCCCTTCTGAAGTTATATACACCTTCTGAAGTCATATGACTCTTCAGAAGTTATATGCCCCTTCTGAAGTCATATACACCTTCGGAAGTTATTTACACCTTCTGAAGTCATAATCACCTTCTGAAATGATATGCACTATCTTGAAGTTATATGCACCTTCTGAAGTCATAATCACCTTCTGAAATGATATGCACTATCTTGAAGTTATCTGCAACATCTTAAAGTTATATGCACCTTCTGAAGTTAAACACACATTCTGAAGTTATATGCACCTTGTGAAGTTAGGTGCACCTTATAAAGGCTGTTTTAAAGTTATTCTGGTACGCACCTTCTGAAGATGCCCCTTCTTAAGTCATATGCACATTTTGAAGTTACAATTAATTTTGCTTCCTAGAGATTTATTATGTTGAAGATAACATTACTGTAAACCATTGCAGTGTCAAGGTTATCGTGGACAAGGCCGAGGCACCAGAAACAGGCTACTCGGTGGAAAACCTCTCCAGTACCGGCAACATTCGCCGCTGTCTCCTGCGACGGGTTCCCTGGATGAATTACTCGAGTCCCCACAGAGTGAGCACTTCTACACAGACAGCTGGTGTGCGTCAGTCAGCGAGTACGCAGACCGAAATCTCGGAAAATACAGACGAGAATGAGATATTTGTATGAAAATAACATTTTTTTATTTTTTTTTGAATATGGCAGTGATTAAATAGACATAAATACGAGGAATATTGAGCCAATCCTATTGTTAGAACACACTAAGGGCTATTCCATTAAAACATGCCCGGGAACCCAGAGAAGCAATTTAGTAAACATCTATGGATGGTTCTTTAAACTCAGTTTTACATCTCTGGGTGGGTGTTCAGTTTCAAAAGTGCTTTCCTGTGGTCCCATGTATGTTTTAACGGAATAGCCCAAATGATAAAGACAGGTGGTTTTGATTACTTGGAAGTTGACACAAAGTTCAGATATTCCTAGAGATATTCATAAAAAGTAAATTAAATCATACCAAAGTGTAGAACAGTATGGCCTAGTTTACTACATACATTTATATTGTAAAGAGATACTTTTGTACCTAGTACAATGGTGACATTACGAATTTTGCTTTTTTCGGCTGTGACATAAAGCAAAATGGTGGAATATCTCAGTTATTGTAGGTAACATTATCTGCCATAATGAAGAAAAAAAACAATATGACAGCGTTCATTAAAATATAAAAGTTGTAAAACATATAGAAAATGTGGATAATCTTCATGAACTAGAATACTGTCGATGACTTTTACCATCACAGGCCTGACAAATTTCCAAATAAAATCGGGTTTCTCCAGATTTTTCAGTCGCTCTCCGGATTTAAGTGTACAATCACCGGATTTTCCATCAAAACAAAATGTTCTTGAATTAACAGCTATATTTTCACTGTTTATCTGCTATTTCATTACCTTGTACGAGTATTACCTTTCATACCCGATCCAACCCCTTCCCCAAGAAGCGAAAACAGGGTTGGCTGGGGTATGAAATAAAACCTTAATTTCGGCTTAAAAAGTTGGCATATTGTGAAATTAAAACTTTTAATAGGTAATTTTAACCAGGTTGTCACATTTTTTCAGTAAAAAATATTTTTAAACTTGTTTTATTGTCAAAATGTCCGTTTTAGAGTCCTGTTAATATAACCTTTCCCATCACTTAATGGAATTGAGGTGAGACCACGTAATGTCCTCAATCAGTCAATCAATCAAATCTTTTATTCACTCTGTTCATTACAGTAATGACATCATGGGGTCATGAATATAGTATACATTAATAAGGCTCAAACATGGTACAATGTGTATTATTAAATAGCATATAGTAAGTCTAAATCGTTGGGAGAGTTACTTTAAACGTTAGGCCTCAAAAAATTAATTACCTGGTTCTCAGGCCACTTTTTCTGAGAAGAGATGCGGGCGGGCGCATTTTTTTTTACAATTTTACAGTGGTCAACAGACACGAGGGCGATTTTTTTTTTATCCAAACTTTTAATTCCAATACATGTATTGATGCAAAATATCTCGAAATACATGTGCAATAACCAGTTGGATCAGCTCATCTCTATTGTCGATCATTACCTTATAATTTCTTCCCGACTTATGCTTCTTTCAATCACAATAAGTCCGTATATTTGTATAAGATCACGCATGAACTTCAATCGCGATGACACCCCCATTATTGCATATTGTTGTGAGACTTTGTCGATTAGATGCTTGAATAAATCGCCTGTTCTGTAGCACCTACTAGTTCCAAGCGTCTCAAGCGTCTGACTCTCCTAGATTGGTACCCGTACGACTGCAACACTCACAAGCTAGCGAGCAGAGCGGCATATAGTCGGCCGCGCACCAGTCTACCCACAAGGGGATTCCCTGAGGTAGTTGCATGTAAAAACCGGAACAAACTTGGGTGCGGAACTTTTTTTTCGAAATTTCGGTAGCGCATTTCCAATTTTTATTTTATTACTTTTGAGATAAAATCGGCAATGCGGCACCAAAAAAAGACATGCGGGCGGGCCTGAGAACCAGGTAATTAATTTTTTATGGCCTTAATTCCTCAGCATAATTGTAATAGCGTATACAATCTACTCTTTCTTTCTATAAATATTGGTTAAGTATACTATAAATAAACAATAGAGTATTAAACAGCAAAACACTCTGCTTAGACTGTTATTTTCCTGTTTCTTATTTGATTATATTCAAATGGATGCATTATATCATACAGGTTAACATAGCAGTCATTATGGTAAAGGTTATAATAAAGCAAAAGACAATGAATGGTAATTTACATACAATGGTTTGCAGTTTATCTGACACACAAGTAAGAAAGTATCATTTGGGAAAGATTGATTAATTATTGTTCAATGTTACAGTGTCGTACTGGAGCAAATTAAACGTGCATTTATACAACATTATATTTTAGTTGTTTGTTTTTTTAAATTTGCTTACCTCCCTTTAACTATTTCATTGCACAAGTTCGACTAAAATACTACTAAATACTTGTTATAAATACGTGTTATTTTCGTCTGCTTTGTCCAGCATATCACTCCTTGCACGAGACTTCCGTGCGCCTGTCTATATATGTATAAGATGTTATTTATAAATAAAAGTTTTCCTGGGTTTAAGTCGTATTGGAATAAATGTTTATAGGTAAGAAATTTTTTTCATCTTCACTAATCATCATTATTTTGTATATAGCATGGTTAAATACGTATCATATAAAAATTAACAAATTTTAACATATTATAGTACATTTTATAACAAATACGACAATTGTAAGATTCTTATTTAGAGGTACCCCCGCTGGTCAACACCTTGACACATATGGTACGAAGACGAAAGTCTGGGAAAATGTATTGTCTAGGGTCCTCTGCACTCACATATGATTCATAGGGTTATGGTAAACTGTTACATGGTACAAGGTTATTATTGAAAAAAAATAATAATAATAATTTTAATGAACTCACAAATTTCTAAATTCTGTTGTGTTACGCTCCATAGTCAGAGGAGTATTTTCAAGTGTTGAACCAATGTGGGTCATCCATGTAATGCACGGACTGAATATACAGTTAACATCTAAGAACATAATTAGTTCCTTTAGTGACATAACGACATGTGTAATAGCAGCAATATATCTGTGGCTTCTTTAATTGGTCGAGCTAATTGAAATAGCAAGTGTGAGGAACTAGCAACTCCTTGTGTGTGGTATCACTATAACAGCTGCTGTACGATGATTATAACTTGTATAAGAGTTATTAAAACTTTATTTGCATTCAGCACGAATGTGTGTAGAAAAGTAAGAGCACTTTCATGAAAAAAATAGAAATTAAACAGTCTTTCTAATTGAATTACGCAGTCCTTCCTGAAACAAACTAGTTTTTTGCACGTTGAAGTATGCTAATCTATTATGTTCTAAAACAAGCAAACAGTGCATTAATTTGTATTAATTGCATATCTAATTAAATTTGCGATTTAAGAAAATAAGTGTGAAAATCAAGTTGCACGCTCCAAATTCCCATTTAAAAGTGTTCTTTTCGCGCTTTAAATCTTGAACTTTAAAGATCTCAGGATTTGGTGTTAAAACGTTTTGACAAGACTGCTATCAAGTGTATTTGGCTAGAAATGAAAACACAGAATAGCTATGCAGAACCTCGCCATTCTTTGTTTAAGTCGTGCCTGGAGTGGTTTAATAAGATAATACAAGGCACCGACATAGTATGTTCTATGTAATTAAGCAAAAAGAGTTGTTTTAACCCTTTTTACCTGCTACATATATATAATGGAATGTTCTTTCTTTGAATGAAGACCATTCCATTTATGTGACAAGGTTTTTTTGGGGGGGAAATGACTGATCAGCAGCCGGACATTGTAAACCTGAGTTAAACTCTGGGTTTACAATGGACGCAAAGGCTATTATAGTCATGCTTAGCGGGTTAAGGGTTAAGGAATGAGTTGAAGTACATACAGAATTATTAACCAGTCATACATATTTAATAGTGCTCAGTGAACACATGTATCTGGACATGTACACTTCCTGTCTGAGCCCAGCTTTCATCATTCTTATTAGCTGAGTTGCGTAGCAAATCCAGGCTTATAGTTTGGCAAATTTCCTTCTCCTTCCGTCTGTCTGTCCATCTACAGGTTTTGACCTGTTGGTTAAAGTTTTTGGATAAAGGTTTTGTTTTTCCTCAATTCTCAAAAGCAAAATGTTGAAAAGCTTTGAAACTTGTCACAAATGTTACACATAATGTTATATGACAAGAATCATAACTCTGTCGTGTATTTTATCTGAATTATCCCCCTTTATACTTAGATTTTTCATTTTAATTTTGAATTTGGAATCTGGCGTTCCTACTACTGTAGGTGCTTCACTTGTTTAAAAACCGTTTTAACACCGTAAATCCCTTCAGAGCTTTAACAACTGATAGACACATCATTGAAAATAGAAGAAATAATCCAAAAATGTGTTTAAAAGTTTCCACAAGAGAAATGAAGCATTTTACTTCAGATAAATATATCCCAGCTCTAACCATAAAGAGTGTTATTAGATTTCTAAGAGGAGTCGGTATAACGAGTATATTTATAACCTGTTTTGAAGCTGAACAATTTTGAACTATATTATTTATACAAATATATGTGGTAATTGATTACCATTGACAATTGTTAATAGATTATTGTATGCTGAAATAAAGTATATTTGATTTCTTTAAATAAGGTTATTTTAAGACTTCTTATCAAATACAAACTGATTTGTATAACGTTAATTGTATGAGCTGTTGGTAAATACAAAATTATGACTTGGACCGGGATGATTTTGTGATAAAATAAAATTGATTCAGTGGATAAAATTTGCGTAGTGCTACAGATCGAAAGCATTATGTACCCAACCAATCAAAATCATTCCAGGTTGTATTTCACATGTGAACATGTTAACGAGGAAAGTTTTGTGATAGATATAGTTATACCATTTTTACTTCGGCTGTGCATGAGAATATTAAAAAATTGGAGGAAAAAAATTGTAAAGAATAGCTTTCTTGCATTTTTCTAAATTAAGGGGGCAATATTCAGTTTATCACATAACTTACGGTGTGGGAGTGGAATAAAACCATTTTATATTTTTAATATACCATTAGTTGTATAAGTATGCAAATAAGCTTAGTATGCACTGTCAAAAAAAATCAATAATACCTATGATCCAATTCCCACGGTTTATGTCGGTTTCACGTGTTAAAGCGACAGGCAAAATGCAATAAAAATTTGATATGTGATAAATAGAATCTACCAATCGTTCTCATTTATTATTGAATTTTCTTAACTTGTTAGAAAAAATGATATAATGCTCGGCAAGAGCCTCGCATTATATCAGTTTGCCAACTTATAAATAAGAATTTGAGATTTCAGTTGTCATCTTTACTCTACCAAATTTTGAAATATGTTATTGGTGCAGTATAATATATAGTTTGTAATGTGTAAAAGCAGTTTGCTTTTAACTATTCTGCCCCATGTGTTTCCCATGCAAAGAATAGGGCCACTGCAGATCCTGTTACAGGGGTGGGCAGAGGGGTAGAAACCCCCCACCCCCACCAAATTCATGTTCATTTTATAATTTTTTCTTCATGTTCATTAAAGGTCTTCATCATGACCCCTGCATTGTTTCAGGTGCCATCTCGTTCAAATCACTAGAGCAGTGGCAGGAAAATTCATGTGTTGGTGCACCTTAAAACCGAATTCAATTCAATTGAACTATTCTAATAATTAATATCAATGATTAAATAACTGCAAGTTATGTAGGAAAACTAAAATGGTTAGTGTTCAATTATTCCACACATTATGAAAATATGATCTGCAATATTCATATTATGTAGAAATACAAATGAGATCAAGATTTGCTTATGTCCCTTTAAAGGGACACACCGCAATCTTTATTTTTTAAAACTCACAGCGTCCCACTAGTTTTTCTGCAAAACTTGCATTTGTTCAATCATTAATATTAATTATAAGAATGGTATTAAGCAGTTTGTTTTTGCATATTATTAATTTTTGATATTATTGCACCAATAATATATTAAAACTTGTAATAAAATAAGACGAAATAGTGAATACTTAAAAAATTATTTATTTAAATGTAACCAGGGTAAAAGTAGAAATGTAGACTGGATATATATACTTACATCGAGACACCTATTTCAAACAATTCAAGATTGCCGTGTGTCCCTTTAAAGAAATAAACCTGCCAAATAAAGGTCAATTATACTACAAAACCATTTATCAAACCTCGATCCATGTGTTCTTGTGAAATAATGTATATGTGCCGATTAAAAGTATAGGTTTATTCACTTCATTTAGCGTTCTAAAATACCCGTGATTGAATAT
This sequence comes from Cyrtodaria siliqua, assembly GCA_037043455.1. Classification (NCBI taxonomy): domain Eukaryota; kingdom Metazoa; phylum Mollusca; class Bivalvia; order Adapedonta; family Hiatellidae; genus Cyrtodaria; species Cyrtodaria siliqua. Next base: position 313,963 of record JAWPHD010001346.1, read on the forward strand.
GCATCAAATGAATTTATATTAGTTGGTTACTCTTAATTTGACACTCCAGGTTTGGTCTGGCTGGTTAAAGCTGTTTACATTGTGTCTACAGAGTTTCAATTCTCAAATATGCAAGTTATATATATAATTATATTACACCTTGTCGTCAAGTCAGTTTAGAAACTGTGTACATATGTTTGTAAAATTTGCCTGTTGATGGCGGGATAAGGACTTCAAACTATCACTTGTTAAAAAAATGGCGAAAACTGTCTTTAAGCACTAAGCAATTTTCCCGTTAAATCATGTGGAACCTTTATAAAACCGTTTTGTTGTTGTCCAGTATAAACAAAGAGGTAACTTAAATTTTTGTTTAAGTTATATAAGCCTTGGAGCAATAGTACCTTTGATAGAGAATACGAAATATTGGGCAGGAAAGGTTTTTAATGCAGGGAGTTTAAAGCATTAACAAGTTGCACACAAATGAGGGAAAAGCAATAAATTGTATGTGTGTTTTATATTTACAAAGTCACAGTTTGGTTGGGTCAGTGAAATGTACTTTAGTTTGGGTCAGTGAAATGTATTTTTTGTTATGTCAATGAAATGTATTTTTGTATATATTTTTGAAAATTATGGACAAAAAATGAATGAAATTTGGTGACCATATATGTATTATTTTGATGCATAATTCTTTATTGTTGTATGTTAATAAAAGAATATGAGATATTAATAAATGTTGAATGAATACTTGTTCTGGTATTATTTCCATGTGTTTGAGATCACTTTGAGAATTTGGCATGAAAATGTGTTGTGTTTGGACAACGACCAGAGAATATGGGATGCTAAACATCATTTGTTGATATAGTCAATCCTAGATATATGCTACATGTTTTCACGGACAGTGTGACTACTGTATGTCCACTAGTGGCCCTTCGCCGGGGCATATGTATCACCGTTTTGGGACTCTTCTAGGTTTAAAGTTTAAAATACTGAGAGCTAACGAACAATCAAGTGGTCCACATATGGTTGATTTTCATTGGAATTAAAATGTATATGGTTAATAATAATAAAAATAAGTATTGGAATCGTTGAAAGCAAATGTTGTTTGTAGATATAAACTTATCGTTGATTATATTGCAGCAATACATATACTGAATAATATTGAAGACAATTAAAACGCCAAGATCTAAAAGTACATATTAGCTCTCTGCTTTTTTAGCTCTACTGGCCAGTAGGGCTTATGTCATGGTCTGTTGTCCGTCAGTCCGTCCGTTAACTTTTTGTTTTCTGCGCTCTAGCACCTTCATTTTTCATCCAATCTTTACCAAACTTTACCAGATTGTTAATATCAATGGAAGCTCGGACAAGTTTGAACACCAGCAAGACTGGACCAGTAACACCGGAGTTACGGCCCTTGAATTAATGAAAATTTCTATATTTTGTCTTGTCTGCAATCTGACTCTTATTGCCTCCATTTTCCATCCTACCTTTACCAAACTTTGCCAGATTGTTAATATTGGCAGTGTTTTTTTTATGCCTAATTTGGGGCCGTTATTCGGCCCCATTCACAATGCCAAAAAGTATACTTTTTTCACAATTATATCCAAAAAATTCACAATCTGAAGAAGAAAAAAAAAAATATATATATATTTTTTTTTAGGGTAAATACAGACCAGTAAGGATACTAGTCTTAATATACGCTGGTGTTAAAACTAGTCTGTATTTACCAAAAACAAAACTTAAAACCAAGGGATATTTAACTGTGAAATTAAAAGTGAAAAAAGTTTCTTTTTCTTTTGTTATAATATTTCACAATTTTCACAATTTCTAGAAAATTGCCACTATTTTTCACAATGGCACAGGCACAGGCTGCATTCACAAAACACATTAAAAAAAAAAACACTGATTGGTGAAAGCTCGGTCAAGTTCGAAAACCAGCAAGTTCAGACCAATAACACCGGAGTTGTGGCCGTTGAATTGTCGAAAAATGTGTTTAACTTTTTGATGTTGACACTCTAGCAACTTCATTTTTCATCTGATCTTTACCAAATTTTACCATGAAAGCTCGGACGAGTTAAAAAACCAGCCGGATCGGACCTGTAACACCGGAGTTATTGCCCTTGATTTTCTGAAATGTGCTATAATTTGGCCTCATTAACACGATAGGGCCTTCATTTTTCATCCGATCTTTTTCAAACTTTACCAGATTGTTGATATCAATGAAAGCTCGGACAAGTTCGAAAACCTGCCAGATTGGACAAGTAATACCAGAGTTAAGCCCTTGCTTTGTTATCTCTACTGATCAAAGATGCCGTGGTGCATCCATCGTCCGTCCGTAAACTTTTTTTGTAGCGACTACTCCTCTGAAACTACTGGATGGATCTTCATGAAACTTTACAGAAATGTTGCCCATGAAGTCTAGTTTATCCTAGCAATAATTCATGTGGATGTGAAATCCAAGTTGGCCACCAAAGCTAAAAATAGATTTTTAAGAAACAAGTTTGTAGCGACTACTTCTTGAAAACTATAAGTGATATTGATATGTGACTTTTTCTAAAATGATCAGCATGACATGATGTTGGTCCTTGTCGAAAATCGTTTTGATTCTACATTAAACATGGCTGCCAGCGGCCATCTTTGTTTACATAGAGTTATGTAGTAAAATCTTGTAGCGACTACTCCTTTGAAACTACTCGACGGATTTTTCATGAAACTTAACTTAAATATTGCTCTTGATATCTAGTTGATCCTAGCAAAATTTCATGCCGGCCGGAAATTCAAGATGGCCACCACAGCTAAAAATAGATTTTTTAAAAAACAAGGTTTTAGCGACTACTTCTTGAAATTATAGTGATATTGATATGAGACTTTTCTGAAATGATCAGCATGATACGATGTTGGTCCTTGTCGAAAATCATTTTGTTTCGACATTAAACATGGCTGCAGCGGCCATCTTTGTTTACATAGATTGATTGATTGAATTGGATTTTATAGTCGCACCAACAGCTAAGGTCATATGGTGACTTTCCAGCTTCCATTGGTGGAGGAAGACCCCAGGTGCCCCTCCGGGCAATTTTCGTGCACGGGCGGGCACATGGGTAGAACCACCGACGTTCCGCAAGCCAGCTGGATAGCTTCCTCACATAAAGATTCCTAGGCCCCTGAGGGATCGAACCTACAGCCGTGAGGGGCAAGTGATTTCAAGTCAGAGACGTTAACCACTCGGCCACGGACGCCCCTTGTTTACATAGAGTTATATAGTAAAAACTTGTAGCGACTCCTCTGAAAGTACTTGAAGGATTTTCATGAAACTTCACAGCCATGTTGCTCTTGGTGTCTAGTTGATCCTAGCAAAGGTCGGCCAGAAATTCAAGATGGCCACCATGGCTAAAAATAGGTTTTTAAAAAACAAGTTTGTAGCGATTACTTCTTGAAAACTGTAAGTGATATTAATATGGGACTTTTTCTAAAATGATCAGCATGACAGGATGTTGATGCTTGTCGAAAATCATTTTGATTTGACATTAAACATGGCTGCCAGTGTCCATCTTTGTTTACATAGAGTTATATAGTAAATACCTGTAGCGACTACTCCTCTGAAAGTACTTGAAGGATTTTCATGAAACTTAACAGAAATGTTGCTCTTGATCCTAACAAAATTTCAGGTCGGCTCGAAATTCAAGATGGCCACCATGGCTAAAAATAGATTTTTAAAAAACGAATTTGTAGCGACTACTTCTTGAAATCTATATGGCTGTATGGGACTTTGTCTAAAATGATCAGTTCGACATAATGTTGGTCCTTGTTGAAAATTGTTTTGATTCGACATTAGACCTGGTTGCCAATGGCCACCTTTGTTTACATAGAGTTATATATAAAATCTTGTAACGACCTCTGAAACTACTTGACGGATTTTCATGAAACTTCACAGGAATGCTGATCTAGCTTTCAGAACCTGCCAGTAGAGCTTCAAGGTCATTGACCTCTTGTTTAAATATGCAATATGGTATATATTGGGAACTTGGGTCAAACTCGTGGTTTCCGCTCAATAACTTTGTTAGAAATGAGGTATTGCGATGAAACTTGCAGGGTAGGTAGCTTATATGAAAAGAAAGGTCGGGGTGCAATCAAGGTCAAGTCACTGTTACTAAAAATAGAAAAATGGTTTCAGCTAGGAGTGAGGTATTATGACGAAACATGCTGGGTAGGTAGCTTCTGTAGAAAGGAAGGTTGGGATTGAAATTGGGGTCACTGGGTTCAAGATCAAGGTCACTGTTACTAAGAAAAATGGTTTCTACTCAATAACTTTTGTTAGGAATGAGGTATTGCAATGAAACTTGCAGGGTATGTAGCTTATAAAGAAAGGAGGGTTGGGATTGTGCTTGGGGCCACTGGGTTCAAGGTCAAGGTCGCTGTTACTAATAATAGAAAAAATATTTTCCACTTAATAACTTTTGCTTGGAGTGGGATATTGTGACGAAACTTACTGGGTAGGTAGCTTCTGTGGAAAGGAAGATTGGGATTGAAATTGGGGTCACTGGGTTCAAGGGCAATGTCACTGTTACTAAAAATAAAAATGTTTCTGCTCAATAACTTTTGTTAGGAAAGAGATATTGCAATGAAACTTGCAGGGTATGTAACATAGAAAGGAGGCTTGGGATTGCGGTTGGGGATGCTGGGGTCAAGGTCTCTGTTACTAAAAAAGAAAAAATGTTTTCCTCTAAATAACTTTTGTTAAGAGTGATGTATTGCGACGAAACTTTCTGGGTACGTAGCTTATATGGAAAGGAAGGTTGGTATTGCATTTGGGGCTACTGGATTCAAGGTCAAGGTCGCTGTTACTAAACAATAGAAAAATGCTTTCGGCTCAATAACTTTTGTTAGGAGTGTGGTACTGCGGCGAAACTTGCTGGGTTGGTAGCTTTTATGGAAAGAAAGGTTTGGATTGCATTTGGGGCCACTTGGTTCAAGGCCGTTAGTCCGTGCGTCCGATTTTCATTTCTTAATATCTCTTTTTCGTTAAATGCAGGATTTTCACCAAACTCCACGAAAATATTCATTATATAGATCCAACATCACTTGCACAATTCGGGTTGCTGTGACCTACTTTCAACAAAATATATGTCACGTCCAGTCTCCACTATGACATGTGTATCTATCTTCTTTCTTGCAGGATTTTCACAAAACTTCACCAGGATGTTCCTTATATGCATCTAACATCATGTGCAAAATGTTGGTTTGTTGTGACCTATTTTCGACGAAATATAGGTCATGTCTGGTCTCTGCTACTACATGTGTATCTTGCCTCTTTCTTACAGGATTTTCAACAACCTTCACCAGAATGTTTTTCTTATATGCATCTTACCTCATGTGCAAAATTTAGGTTGCTGTGACCTATTTTCGACATAATTTAGGTCATGTCAGGTTTTTTATGGAAGCGTCTCCATGACAAATTTATTTAACATAAAAAACAAAACTTCTTGGTAAAATTGCACCAAACTTTTCGAATATAAAGGGCACTATTTCTGCCAAATAAATACTGTTTCTGATATTATGTTCACATCAATAGTGTTGTATTAATGTCATATATTATATCATTGACAATGTTCATGCCTATAATATGCATTTGGATGAAAATTTCAATTAACCATACCCCATCCATTTTGGATTTTCTTTTCAAAGATGGCTGACCAATAGCCCTTAATTCTGTCGTTAGTGTACAACATCAGATTCATAATTAGAGTTTCATTTTAATATTTGGCACGTGTCATTTAATTTCGTATCATCAGGAAATAAATTATTTCTCTCAGAATTAGACACATGCTGTAGTTATGCTGCCGTAGATGTGATGCGTTAAATTGTTAATTTCCCAAAACGTTAGACATGCGCCATACTTATGTTGCAAATTAGAGAGTTTGATATATATTGCCAATTTCTGTTTTATATTACTGAGGTATGCTTTATTCTAAATATTTAATTACACTATCACAGAGATCTAAGAAGCGGTAACGTTAAGGCGTCTCTGGGTATCATTCACAGAAATTCCGTACTAAACTAAGAAGCCCTGCAGGGACATGCTAGTACTAATGCTAATAATGAACTCTATTTCATGAAGGTGCAACTCATTAAGATTATGTAAACAATTGCTTAACACTTATATTTCATGGGGCCTTCTAATAACAACAGCAACACTACTTATAAACAATATCAAGTATACAACATGCTTACTAACGACTTATCCCTGTTTACGTTTTCCTTCACTGCGTTCGCCTCGTGTGGTTCCCGGGGGCCCCGTTTGGTCACGGGGCAAAGCATAGGGCACTGCAGATCCCTTTAGAGGGGTAGGCAGAGGGGTAGGCAGAGGGGTAGAATCCCCCCAAATTCATGTTCATTTTATAAATTTTTGTTCATGTTCAAGGTCTTCATCATGATCCCTGCATTGTTTCAGGTGCCATCTCGCTCACATCAAAAGAGCAGGGGCAGAAAAACAATAAACGTGGCTCCGGCGTAAATGGAGTTTCTACGATACAATTTGCAGCAACTCTGCAGTTCAGAGTGAGAAGGTTCTAGGCCCATTTTCCATATTTTATCTCGATGTGCATGGAAGATGAGCATGGCATGTTAATGCCTGTTAGGCGCCATATAATCTTTCATGTGTTGGTGCGCCTTAAAACCCAATTCAATTCAATTCACTGCGTTCAGCCAAACATAAATTATTTAATATCGTGCTAATTAAGGATGTCAACACAACACTAAATATGGGAAGGGTTGCTGTACTATCTCTGTATCTATTGCGCATCACTCATTCTTGCATGGAGCCTCGGTTCCCTCATGTTGGAATTCCCGATCTTTACCATCCTCGTGCTTTCGTACATATACGCCAGGCCTGTGAGTAGCGATATACACATCTATCACTTAACTTATATCCAAATTACACCATTAACGTGTGTTATATATTTGTGTATTCCAGTGACAAATACATATTTAAAATACTATAGAATATATAGAACATACAGTGTAGGTCACATACTATAACTATATATATGTATTGGGCACCCGGCTTAACATTCCAAGCTCGTCTTCCTTGAAAGACGATATTTTGATGTTGGCGATGATTATAATATTTCGCTATTATTTTGATTATAACGCAGTGATATCGTTTTACTGGACCGTTATCAATATTTTATTAAAGGGACACACGGCAATCTTGAAGGTACCTCGCTTTTATTAATCCAGTATCCTTTTGTCCTTAAATCTGCTTGCATAACTACTATATGAGTCATATGAAATGTTGATTTGTTTTCTTTGTCATTCTGCCTTAGGAGTGTCTACGATAGAATTTGCAGCAACTCTGCAGTTATGCGGATGAGAAGGTTCATTCTCCATATTGTATCTCGATGTACATGGATGATGAGCCTGGCATGTTCATTCCTGTTAGGCGCCATATAGCCTTTCATGTGTTGGTGCGCCTTAAAACCCCAAGTCATTTTACCTTAGCTATTCTATTAGTCTCATTTGCATCAGTCATGTGCATATTCTGAATAGAACGGAGCTGAATTGAAAGCGTAAGTTAGCTATACTAGTACATATAATAGTGTTGCACTATAATTCACAATACGTAATATGCAAAAACATTTTTTTTTAAACATTTCAAATTAATATTATCAAACTGATTTCAAAACACAAGCTATCTAGGCAGCTTGTTTTAAATTGTTTAAGATGTCCGCGTGTCCCTTAATTTATAAATGCGGGTATGTGTGTGTGTGTCCCATTTATTTATAAATATAGGTTTGTATGTGTGCCTTTAAGATGTCCGCGTGTCCCTTTAATTTATAAATGCGGGTGTGTGTGTGTGTATGTGTGCCTTTAAGATGTCCGCGTGTCCCTTTAATTTATAAATACAGGTGTTTATGTCTTTAAGATGTCCGCGTGCCCCTTTAATTTATTAATGCAGGTCTGGATCCATTCAACATAACATTTATTTTATAAAAAGAGAAACAGCTAGGTTGTTACCGCTGTTTGAGTTGATATTCATACGACTTTCATCCTCTTTTTTTTAATTACTGTTTCCAGATGTTATATTGCTAAAAAGGCAGTCCCAACATGCTGCATTATTTATTTATTTATGTATTGTCTCGCCCACGATAGTGGGTAGCGAGACGTAGCAGTCACTTTTCCGGCGGCGACGGCCACACTTTAAATCAACTATATCTCAACAACCGCTGCTCGATTTTTTTCTGAAACTTTCTCAGATGCTTTATTGGATTAAGGGACATCATGTTATGCCAAAATTACCAAGGTCAAGGTCATATTTTGCGTTATTTTCCCAAAACGTAACCTTGGTTAGGTAACTTAACATTGGTTAGGTAACTTAACCTCACCTCAATTAACTGTATGTGATTGCCTCATTTTCTTTGTTTGATACTTGGTCATATGTATTGTTACATTGGTCGACATCATTGAACGAAAAAAATTACCAAGGTCATATTTTGCTTATTTTCTCCAAACCTCAGTTAACTTTAAGTGATTGCCTCACTTTATGTCTTTGATACTTGGTCATATGTATTGTTGGCATTAGTGGACATCGCTGAATGACAAAAAGTACCAAGGTCATGTTTTGTGTTATTTACCCTAAACATCAGTTTGGTTAGATAAGTTAACCTCAGTTAACTTTTTCTGATAACTTTAATTTCTTTGTTTGATACTTGGTCATATGTATTGTTGGCATTGGTGGACAGTATTGAACGACAAAAATTACCAAGGTCATATATTGCTTATTTTCTCCAAATTTAACCTTGGTTTAGGTAACTTAACCTCAGTTAACTTTATGTGATTGCCTCACTTGATGTGTTTGATACTTGGTCGTATGTATTGTTGGCATTAGTGGACATCGCTGAATGACAAAAAGTACCAAGGTATTTACCATAAACATCAGTTTGGTTAGGTAAGTTAACCTCAGTTAACTTTTTCTGATAACTTTAATTTCTTTGTTTGATACTTGGTCATACGTATTGTTCGCATTGGTGGACATCACTGAACGACAAAAATTACCAAGGTCATATTTTGCATTATTTTTCCCAAACTTAACCTTCGTTAGGTAACTTAACCTCATTTAACTTTATGTGATTGCCTCACTTTATGTCTTTGATACTTGGTCATATGTATTGTTGGCACTTGTGGTCATCGCTGGACGACAAAAAGTACCAAGGTCAATGTCTCTTTTTTTTGCATTATTTTCTCAAAACTTAACCTTAGTTTGGTAACCTAACCTTGGTTAGGTAACTTAACCTCAGTTAAATGTATGTGATTGGCTCACTTTATGCCTTTGATACTTGGTCATATGTATTGTTGGCATTGGTGGACATAGCTGAACGACAAAAAAACCAAGGTCAAGGTCATATTTTGCAAAATATTTTTGAAAAAATATTCTGGCCCTTGAATTGCTGAAAAAAATACCCTGGCTCTGACTTGAAGGGAAAAAAATAAACAGTCCCTCAAATTGTTGAAAAAAAATAATATGGCTCTAAGTCCAATTAAAGGAAAAAAATCTGGCTCCCTGATAAGATAAATGTAGATCTACTTCATCAGCCACTGGATTCAACATGGAGTTGTTTAACCACAATCTGGCTACATCCACAACTTCTGCTCAGAAGTTTATTGAAATCTCAAGTTGAAATTAGTTGTAGAAGACAGTGATAGTATTCATGGTTGTAATAAATGTGATGTGCATAGATCATGGTAGTAATACATGTGGTATACATTAGTCATGGCAGTTATAAATGTAGTATACACTGGCAATGTTGGCAGTAAATGTGTTGTATAACGTGTTATGAAGTGATCATGGTAGTAATTTGGTATACATTGATCATGGTAATGAACATGATATGCATATTAAGTCATGGTTATAATTAATGTGGTATGCATAAGTCATGGTTGTAATAAGACCATTATTTTTTGATAATTCGTTTTACGAACCCTCCGACGACAAAACGAAATTAGGTATTTTATTTTTCCATAGCGAATTTGATAGTTTATTTTTTGTTTGTTTCCCTTCCTCCTATAGCTATTCTCTGTCTTGATGGTTCTTAAAAATAATTAAAAAAAATGGTCTAAATGTGATATACATTGGTCATGGTAGTATGTAAATATTGCAATCCTGTGAGGGTGACAGTGAGCATTTGTCAACCTTCTAAGGCTATTTATTTTATTATACTGAAAAATATGTTTGAAAAAGATATGTGGTTCTACTAAATATTCCTTTGAAATACATGGTCACTTCTCTCTGTTCAAAATCACTATTCTCAGCACCTAGAAAACATTTTTTGGAGGATGGTTCTTTATGTTCTTTCGGAATCTTCAGCTGTGAACTCACGAGTAAACTTCAAATCATTTTCAGAAAGTTGTGCAAACTGTGTCGGCCATTTTAGTAAATGTTCACTGATTTTCATTTGTGTATGTAGACATACACTTTTCAGCATTGGACATCCCAATACATAATTATAAACTTGCTTTGACTTCACAATCATAAGACGGTATTATACTGGGGTGACATTACAAAAAAAAAAATACTATCATTCAGTGACTCACTCCACATTACAAGCGATATGCGATATTACAAAAATGGGAAAATAACAGTCCTTGAACATTGAACATGGATGTTTGATATGAGGTATATTATTAATAAATATGGTATCAGTGGTCATGGTAGTAATACATGTAGTATGCATAGCTCATGGTAGTAATACATGGGGTATTCAGTGGTCATGGTAATAATGAATGGGGTATTCAGTGGTCATGGTAGTAATACATGTGGTATTTAGTTTTAGTAGTCATGGTAGTACTAAATGTGATATACAGTGGTCATGATAGTAATACATGTACTTGCAATATGCAGTGGTCATGGTAGTAGAAAATGAGGTAAAGAGTAGCCATGACAGTTATACATGTGATGTACTTTGGGCATGTTAGTTATCAATGTAGTATGCAGTGGTCATGATAGTATTACAATACAAGTGTCCTGGTACTTGTGCGATGGACTTTGTGAATATCATCAACAAGAAATGGACTTAAGAATCAGCTTCAGCCACATGCAATGCCAGGTTACAGACAAATCCATGCGCTGGTGTTAATAAGTATGGTATGGAACATGGTAGTCATTGCCCAGTACAAAACAATCCCCTACCAAACAAAACATCCAATCAATTCATAATTCAGAAGAGCAAAAGGGGGCTCACATAGAAAGCAGACAAGTACAAGCATAACTAAATATTAACACCAGCACATGAAGTTCTATCCACCAAATATGGATAGATCCATATTAAACAAAAGAGCTGTCGAAAGGATAGCATTCTCCACTATTCAAGGTCAATTTTAAACAAGGTCACTGACACTTCTGTCTCACCAACCATGGTGCCAGTTCATTCACAAGGTCGTCTTAATTGTGGAGGTTAATAGGTGGTGGCGACTGAGGTGAGGGTGTAGGGGTGTGGGGTGGGCGTGATCAGTGAACATATATACCAAATATCAAAGCAAGACCTTCAATACCCCGGAAAGAATATGAACTTGAAGAGGGTGGGGAGGGAAAGTGAAGTGTTACTGAATAGGGAAAAAACACAGAAATAATACAATATTTTCATTGGAGATGGGGGTTGAGAGGAGGGTGTTGGGAAGGGGATGGAAGAGAACAGGATGGATGCAGACATGGTACCTGAAGAATAGAATAAATATCTGTCTATCTGGGGTGATGGTGGTGGTGGTGTAGGAGTGGGGAAGGTGTGGGGTTTATGGGGCTAATGATATATACAGGCTTGTCATTGTTATTGGATGTATGCAGTGAGATTCATTGAAATATATGAGGCTGCTTAAACTTTAACTGAAACTCTAAGTTGAAAAAGAAAATTTCATCTGGCTAAAATGAAATAAAAAGTTATGAAACATGATTGTGTCTGTAAGTGATGACACTTGTCAAGCTCCTTTGGCTGAGATATATGGCTAGTGGGTATTGAAATAAATGGACTTAATACAATACAGAAAATATTTATCCAGAAAAAGGGCCATAATTTTGCTAAAATGCAATACAGAGTTATGGAACATGTGTCTGCTAGCATTCATGCTTTACTGAAGTTGTATTAATAATTAACAATCACCTTTTTGAAGTCGAAAAAAACAACATAACTTTGCTTACATGCAATACAGAGTTAATATGGAACATGTGTCTACTAGTGCCCTTGATATTCCAAGCTTTACTGCAGTTTTGTTGATGTACGACTTTAAGTTGTTAAAGTAAATGGACTTTGTCAAAAAAGAACTTTAACCAGAAATTCAAAGTAATAAAAAAAACATGATTTTGCTTAAATACCATACAAAGTTATGAAACCTGTGTCTACCACTGTCCTTGGTGGTACTGATGACATATTTCAAGTTTCACTGACCAGTGGTTGCTGAAATAACAGGACTTGGCTAACAACTGAAAACCAATCTGATGACGCAGACGTTGAGTAGATCTACAACAGCTCTTCTTATTCTAAGAATAGTAAAACTTAAAAAAAAATATTCTGGCTTTCAAGTTCACGAAAAAATAAAATCTGGCCAGTGTACTAGGCGAAATAAAAATCCCGGCTTTAAAGAAATGAATGCCCCTCGTAGTAGATCGAAGTACATCCGACTGCACTGTTTTGTGCTCGTTTAACTTTGTACATATACCTATATCGTGCATAGATCGTAACGTGTCTTAACTAATCTATGTCTGTGTTGACTCTCATATCCCCCTCACCGTCGACACACACACACACACATGCACGCACGCAGGCACGCAGATATATACAGTAAACGAAGAACATACACACATTTGAGATGATCAACTCCTCATTTAAGTTTAATTTAAACACTAGCAAGTATCTGAACGCATTTTGATTCAATTTATTAAGAGAGTAAACATCAGAAGATTGACAAAAAACGCAATGCAAGCCTGTGTAGCTAAAACATATGAGAATATCTTCCTCTCCTCCCACACATATCCTTAGATCTTCCCCACATACACAATGAATGTATCATGTAATTGAAAGGAATTTGAATGAGTGACATCACCTATTCAAATGAGTGGTATCATCAATTCAAGTGAATGAACTGATATCACGGATTTAACTCATTATTATGTTACCTAGGACTATTTACCATCAACATGTTTATTGTTGTGATTTTGTCATTCATTCAAGGTCATTCAAATACACATCATGTTTATGTTTATGTTGCATTCTTGTTTTAAATGTTCTGATACAAACTTCTAAAGAGTTCTATGACAGTATATAAAATAGATTGTTGCAAGTCCACACTCCATTGTGCCCAGTTGTACCGGGATTCTCTGGTGGCTATCAATACTCCTTAGAACCTTAGAATTACACGCACGCACGCCCGCACAGAGAGAGAGAGATTGTTGTTCAGTATTTAGTTCAGTATAAAGTTAAATTAAAAGAAACATTGTGAATATATTGGATGCTTTTGATTAAAAAATATATTGTGACAGGGTTCATATTATTGTGCTCATCGAAGTAACGTTGGATTATCTGGAGTATTGTGGAGAACGAAATCAGAAAAATACTAAAATTTGGATTAAAGGTACTGTACACTTGACAATATTATTTGGTCTTCTAAAATTGGATTTTAATGGAATACTGGATCTAATTTATGTAAAATAAATGTTTTGGTTATATTTTAAACGTTTGTGTTGCTGATTTTGCACTTCCTGTCTCGTTACATTTTACCAGTAACACGAATACGGGATATCATCAATTACAATATTATGGGTCAGTGCGAAACTACTGTATCGAGTTCTTTATTTATGTATATAGTGACAATAGTTCCTTGTTCCGCAAACGAATGAGTAAAATGAGTGATATCATCAATTCAACTGAATGAATGATATGATATCATTCAAATCAGTAATATCACTCATTCCAATATGTGATATCACTCGTTGATTTTAAAGGCTGAGTTCACACATTCGAGGTGATATCACCTAATCGAATGGTGGAATGAGTGATATCCCTCATTCGAATAGGGGATATCAGCCATTCGACTGAGTGATATCACCCATTCCAATTGGGGATATATATGAGGCGCCGTATTGTTGATTCAAATTTAAATGAGTGATATCACCTATTCGAATGAGTGATATCACTCATTCGAATAGGTGATATCACCGATTCAAACCGAACGGGTGATATCACCCATTGAATGTGTGATATCACCTATTTGAATGAGTGATATCCCTAATTCGATGGGTGATATCACTATAATGGGTGATTTCACCTATTCGAATCAGTGATATCACTCATTCAAATATGTGATATCACCCATTCAATAGGTGATATCACCTTTTAGTTTTGAATCAGTGATATAACCTATTCGTTTTTTACATCAAGAAAAAGTACAGACTTCCCACCGGAGAACGTTATACCTCCCTGGTATTATATAGTATTGCTAACGGTTAGTTGTAATAATTAAATAATAACTGCCCACTGTGTTTCTCAGTGTAATTAGTGAAGGGTGTGTTTATCTACAACTTGAATTACTGTATCAAATAATATTAAATAATAGAAAAGGCATAGAAAATGAAATTATAATAATATGTTTCATTTTTAAAAAAAATGTTTTGTTTTGTTTTCGAGGGGTGGGGTGGGGGAGGGGTGGAGGTAGGGGACAGCAATACCACATCTTCTGGATCGATCCCTGTAGAGGGTAGGTTTGGTAGGGTGTATACTCCTTCCGCTATGTGGGGGAGGGGGGAAATGTCCGCATCTAAGCCGGACATTATCTGCCGATGACAAAAAAAACTGCCAATTGTGGCAACAGACGACGTTTTTGAAGGTCTGTCTATTTGATTACATGTGCACGGACCCTGGACGGGATCAGTCATTTATTTATAGATTTTATTTCGGAATTGGTAATCGGTGATATCACTGATTCGAATAGGTGATATCACCCATTTAAAAACGAATGGGTGATATCACTTGTTGAACGGATGAGATCACCTATTAGAATCAATAGTGATGACCTATTCGAATGGGTGATATCACTCATTCGTTCACTGATTCGAATAGATGATATCACGCATTCAATAGGTGATATCACGCATTCATAATGAATCGGTGATATCACCTATTTGAATGCGTGATATAACCTATTGGAATCAATGATATCACCGATTCGAATAGGTGATATCACCAAATGGTATTACAAAGTAAAACGGCGTCCCATTGATATAACTGTTTAAAGACAAATATGTGACATCACCTATTCGAATGAGTGATATCACCCAATAGGGGATATAACTGTTTAAAGACTAATAGATGATATCATCCATTCGAATGAGTTCCCAATAGGGGATATAACTGTTTAAAGACTAATAGGTGATATCACCCATTCGAATGAGTGATATCACCCAGTAGGGGATATAACTGTTTAAAGACTAATAGGTGATATCACCCATTCGAATGAGTGATATCACCCAATAGGGGATATAACTGTTTAAAGACTAATAGGTGATATCACCCATTCGAATGAGTGATATCACCCAATAGGGGATATAACTGTTTAAAGACTAATAGATGATATCACCCATTCGAATGAGTGATATCACCCAATAGGGGATATAACTGTTTAAAGACTAATAGATGATATCAACTATTCGATTGAGTGATAGCACCCATTACAATTGGGGATATCACTGTTTAAAGACTAATAGGTGATATAACATGTTTGAATGAGTGATCCATTCCAGTTGGGGATATCACTGTTGTAATGTATGCTACAAGTAGTAGTATAAGCGTTTATTTATGCTCGCTGTATTGCACTGAGCATTTTAGCGAGCAGACCTAGGTTTAAAGTCTCATCCGAAGGACTGTGTATGCTACAATGCCTAGCTCCTCCCTATAACTGACCAGCTGATAAGCTCCGCCTACGCATGCCTTGGATATGCACTCTGTATAGATTAAGTATGAGAATAGATTTAGTAACCAGAAGTATAACTTGTGTTTCATTTCTATCCCATGAATATTAACAATTACAAACATTACATTGGCGACGAGAAAAGGGATCAACTGTTTTTTCAAAAGGACTATTAAGTTATTTTGTTAAAAAAAGTGATTTTGAAGAAAAAGTGAAAGTGGACTTAATTTTCAAGAAGTCTGTTCTCAATTCAAGATGGCAGCAAAAATGGACCTGCCAGCACCAAAACCATTTAAAGTTTTGGGCCAAAACACTAACTTATCAAGATCATGGGAAGATTACACAAAGAGATTTGAATATTATCTCGCTGCATCAGGAGTTACGAAAGATGAACGACGGAAAGCATTGTTATTACACCTTGCTGGAGAAGAAATACAGGATATTTTTGAAACATTCAGCAATCCGGGAAACTCTTACAAAGATGCATTGACAGCGTTGACGGATTATTTTCATCCTAAAAAGAATGTTGCATACGAACGTCATCTATTCCGTCAAGCATTCCAAGAAAAGGATGAGACAACTGACAATTTCATAATTAGACTCAAAAAGTTGTCTGTGTCATGTGACTATCCAGAAAACACAGTAAATGATATGATCCGTGACCAGGTTGTAGAAAAAAGCAACTCTACGGAAATGAAAAAGAAGTTTTTGCGAGAAGAGGCACTTACCTTGGACAAAATTCAATCAATTGCCAGAAGTTCGGAATTAGCAGATCTACACGCAACAAAGATGATGGAATCATCACAAAAAGAAAAGAGGTATCAGGAATCATTTGAAAGTAATGGAGCAGAGAGAAATGTGCAACAACTTTACAGAAAACAACCACACAAAAGGACACAATACTACCCTAGGACGCAGCCGAGGAAAGCACCAAAACCTGCAAAATTTAAAGTGTGTACTCGCTGTGGAGGAAAAGGGCACGCAGGACATGAATGTCTAAAATCAAGGAATATAGTCTGTAATGATTGTAAGAAACGAGGCCATTACGCGCATATGTGTAGATCACGGGAACAACTTGAAGTGCGATACATATCAAATCATAAGTCTGAAAGTGAAAGTAGTGATGAGGAATTTGTATTTGGGATAAACACAAAGACGGAGTCACCATTTATTGACGTCGATATTGAAGGTAGGCCATGCAAATTATTAATCGATTCAGGCGCAACAGTAAATTGTATTGACAGGCAAACATTTGAAAAGGTTAAATCAAATCAAGTATCTGTAAAGAAATCATATGCCAAGATATATCCGTAT